>CP139505.1:305599441-305985120 GCA_021014915.2 Artemisia tridentata subsp. tridentata | reverse complement strand
TTTTTTAATGCATCTTATTATGGGCTATGTTTTTAATCATATGTGTGCTTATTGGTTTTGTTATATTTGCTTATGTTGTTACGGATAAAGGGTCGGGCAGGGATGTTATAAATAGAGGGTATAAGGATTATTATTTACCCGATTATTCGGGCTGGTTAAACGATCGGGTTTCGGATGTGACAGTTATTGGAGGAAGATTAGCTCTTGTGTGAGGGATTCGGGTTGTTTGTAGGAAATCGGTTCGGGTTGTGAATGGGCTTCCAGAGTCTGCTGATGAATATTATCGAAGGGAGCTTAATCCTATTGAGGTTAGTGAGTTTTATATACTTACATGGTTAAAATTTACTACCATATAGTTAAAAAGAACAAGTCATATTGGTTGAAGTAGGTGTAGTTGAATGATTACTTATTTAGATATGTTAATTTTCATATTAGTTTTTACTATTTACTAGGAAATATGGTAATTATAAGCTATGGTTAAGGTTATAATGTTGGGATTAAGTAATAGAATACGAACAAACATTTTTATTGTCTCGTTTTATATGAAACAGCAACAAACTTTCATAACTTTTTTATTGCCAAACGAAAGAATGCCAACCAGGACGTCTTGTATCTATCAGCCAAAATCCCAAAAGGTACCATGTTTTTTATTGTCAAAATCCCAACAGAGTATATTTTGCACATATGTTAATTTGCATATATGTTATTTTACAAATCTTGTACATGAAGTCTTTTATTTGCATATATGTTATTTGAACTTAAAGAAGGATTTTGATATTTGCTGGTACATAACAAAACTCATTGCAATTATGTTATTTTGCACATGTGTTACGCTATCTGTTACTATTATTAAATTTGTTTACATCACTTATTTGATATATCAAAAATTGTGCATATGTTATGTTTAAAAAATTCGTTTTACTAATTATTTTATTTGAATTTGTTTGTATCAGATTAATAAAGATGAAGATGATGATAACCTTCAAGACCAAAGATGATGTTGAACGGATATATGTTTGCATATGTGTTTTTTTTTATACTTGTATTAGAATAGAATGTAACATATATGTATATGATTTTTTTCTAAATTTTATAAAGCTTGTGTTCTTTTACTTTTGTTTATATACTCAATCATAATAATGGTAAAGTACATGTATAGATCGATTAGATTCAAGTATTTTTTTTTTCTTTTTAGAAATTTGTATTTTAATTGTAATTCAATCGATATCGAATTTTGTGTTTAACATATATGTTCTTATGTGCAATTACCATTTTAAACAAAATAGGTTTGAAAACACATATGCACTTACAGAAAACATGTATGTTGAAAAAAAAAAAGTTAAAATAAATTGTATTTTTTAATTCCGAAAATTAAGGGGCTTATAAAAACGTTTTTTAATTAAAAAATACAAAAAGAAAGTAAAATGTGTTTTACTATTTTACCCTTTTGAATTAATTAAAAAGATTTAATAATACTCAATTCTTATTGGTCCAAATTGGTACTGTAAAGTACTGCATCTAATATTGGTACTGCATAGAACGCGCCCCTATATATATATATATATATATATATATATATATATATATATATATATATATATATATATATATATATATGAAGTGCATGGTGGGAATACGTAACGGAACATATATATATATATATATATATATATATATATATATTTTATATGTTCGTTACGTATTCCCACCATGCACTTTCACTATGAGCCACCGCCAAGAGTTACAATGATAAATCATTTCGAAATATATATTTTACCACACAGCAAGCAAGAAATACACGAGCACTGGTCAAACGTAAACTTTTCAAATAAAATAAAGACACATAAGACACGAATATTTTGCTAAGACTTACCGTACTGATTTAGGGTGCTGATCGGCGCGGTTGCATTATTTTGATTGATTAGCTGATTTGCTGTTATTGAAAGGTGAGTTTATAGCCCCATATTTTTATAAGATTTTGTTTTATAAGCTTGGGGTGAGAAACATGCAAAACTGTTTTCATGGACCAAAAATGAATTTTGGTTTTGCTTACACACTAATATGCAGAAACCTAAGTTTAGTTGAATCCCATTTTGTGCCCACTATCATCTACCGTTAATTCCTTTTCCGGAAGCCGTTTGATATAAATAGATCTATTAGGAGTGACGTCCCGTTCGGTTGGCTCGGCATAGCCAAGGCGAACGTTATACCAAATCGAATAATAGTCCGAGTGTCTGGGGATTAACACTCGCGGTCACCCTTATTTATTGCTAACGCTAGTCGTGCTGCATTGTCATAGATCGGTAGGATGAGGCTTAGTGTTTGCATAAGTGAGTAGTGTGTATCTGCTGAATTATTTTTATGATATTGCTATTGGTCCACATGTGCTATTTAATTAAACCTATGAGCTCACCAGCGTTAGCTGACTTTTAGCATATTTTTCTTAGGAAACTGAGGTGCGTTTAGCCGAGTGCAGAGCATGGCGTCGGTCACAATAAATGATGGAAATGTTTTTAATGCGTTTACTCTGACAATTGGACCTTTTTATTTTTAATGGGCTTCATTTTCATCTGAAATGGATTTTATGTATTGTCACATGACTTGACTTATGTAAAATATTTTAAGCGGATTTTTAATCCGTTTGCTATATCTATGTTATGATTACCGACCTCGTAGCACCCCAAAGTGTATGCTTCCGCGAATATTGTGATTTTGGGGGTGTTACAGATTGGCATCAGAGCCTAGGTTATAGAGAACTTGGTTTATAAAAACCTTGAACTATAACCGATTTATGAAAAACTTTCCATCATGATCGCCGGATGCCTGCAGTTTAGCTTACTATGATTTAAGCATTAGTTGCTTATTTGATTTGAGCGTTATTTGCTTTATTTGATTTGGTGTTATGATATGCTATATGAGCATTATACTAAGCATATATGATATAAGTATTTTCTATATACTTACACGTGTCGCACCATAATTGTCACAGACCATCTCCCTACGTAACACATCATTTCACTTCGAGTTGAATACTCGCTACATACCACACGAATTCATTTTCTATTCGACTCCAAGTTTGAACTACCGTATTATTCTTTCGAAACACTTACATTACTATCGTAAAGGAACCCACCAAATTATGTGAGCACGACCTTAACCGATCACCCTATAACATGTCTCCTTGAATCATATACTCTTAGGACACATCCTTACTATATCTCACACTTCTTTTCTCATTGTGAAGAACCATGTCATATGAGGGGCAAGACCTAAACTCCGCAGCCATGGAACAAATCATAGCCCAGCGAGTTACAGAGGCTATTGCCGCCTACGAGGCGGGAATCCGCATGGCTTGCAATCTAATGGACCGGGAAACACATCAGGAAGTTAAGAGCGTTAACAACAAAAGGATGTGGAAGGATCACCCAAGGAACGACAATAACCAGAACAAGCGACAAGAGGTCACCAAAAGTTCATACTGCTAGGTCTGGAAAGAAGAAGGTACCATGGTGCAACTGTTGTAAGCTACACCACAAAGGACCATGCACGGTTAAATGTCACAACTGCCAGAAAGTAGGACATTTGGCGAGGAACTGCAAGTCCAGACCCCTAGCCACCACTCAAGCAGCACCACTCAACAATCGAAGGGCGGAAGTCAGCTGCTATGGATGTGGTGAGAAGGGTCATTACCGTAATGAGTGCAATAAGCCTAGGAAGATCAAGGCAATGGTGGTGGCCAGGGAAATCGAGGAACAACGGGGAACCAAGGAACCAAGTAAATAGGAGCAAACATGGATACCATAGAACAAGAGGAAACCATGACTCAGACGTGATGACATAAGAATGACTACTCTATGTAATAAGACCTAAGTTTAGACTCTTTTAAGTTCGTTTCGGTAAGACTTCATTAGTATCATTCCGTGAACCGCATTGTATGGTATGGATTTGGTGAACTTTTATTATGAGATGTAAGTTATTTGACTCCAACTACAACGGTCCTATGCCAACTAGATGTACCAAACGTCGTCCGTTGCACTATTCATTTTACTATGAGTTAACAAATCACTTGCCATCGTTTTTCAACTATTTAAACTCGTACTATAAACCAGTTGTCTACCATATTATCTTTTCTTGAAATAATAAATGGTATTGCTACCAACACTCGAACTTTTGCAAGTATTTCACAGACTATCCCGTAGTCGTACTACAAATCGTTTTACTACCAGATTTCAGAATCGAAGTTTTAACCTCACTACTTTCTTTGAAACAAGAAACTTTCCTCATATTGCATTACGAAATGTTTTACTAACAATTTGTGAGCTAAACTATAACTTGGATACTATTTTGCCAACAATGAACTGTTTTTCCTATTACTCTATAAATTGTCTGCAAACCATTTTACAAACTATTCTGTCACCGCTCGGCGAATTATTTACTTTTGAAAGGTAGTTTATGCTGTAAACTCACAGGAAGAAAAACCGACATATTTTCTTGTAACTAAACTCAGCATTGCATCGTTGGACCCCAATTATACAAAGCCTGATCACCTTTGTATAATTCGGGTAGAACCATACTATGCTAGGAATGGTTGCCTTAAATTTTTATGAAAGTCGAATCTTTTATTTCTTTTTTTTTTGAGAAATCAAAAACTCACGTGTGTGAGCACATAAAAGTTGTGCAAGTCATGGGCATCCGTATTAGGAAACACAGTAACCAAATAGGCTTTAACGCCAAGATATCACCTAGAACTAGCCTTACTTCATACCATGTCCAAAATCGAAAGGGTAACTTACGCCACTAGCCAACATAAGGTGACCCCACCGATTTACATCTCACGGTACATTATTCTTTCTAATTCTGAGACACTGCATCACCTATGAGACGAATCTCACTGAGCCAACAAACTGACTGCTAGTAGCAATCAACATCTTTCAAGGTCGTACTCTAAACCTGCAAAACTCCCCAACCAACAGCGACCCTAGGTTCATAAAACCTGGAGACTCCAACGTCATCCCCAGTGTAGACTGGATGTCGAAATACCGTGCTATAATCACCCACAATGGGAAACTAGTCCGCATACCTTATGGTAATAAGATCCTAGCAATACAAGGAAGACCCCTAGATAGAATTAAGCAATGAGTGCAACAAAACCCAGAAATCAGGGAAATAGTGGTGGTCAAGGTAACCAGCTAGCAGTAGTCAACAGTGGAAGCCAGGGCAACGAAGGAGGAGCCCGTGAAAGTATATGATGTGGGCAGAAGGGAAGCCCAGGATGACCCGAATGTGGTGACGGGTACGTTTCTTTTAAATAATCGTTATGCTTCGGTATGTGTGAAAACACATACCTTTTCTTGACCAAAATCAGACCAAAACGACCAAAAACTAACTATAAATGCCAAAGATATTGTGTTTTTGTGTTTGTTTCTATGCAGGTATGGATATCATGAAATATGGACAAAATCAAGCAAAAACCAAGAAAACGAGCATGAGATTTGGAAAAGGTTAAAATCCGAAGCCGGGGAAGCAAATGATCAAAGTTTATTCTCAATATGTCAAATTTGGTCCTTGAAGAATCAAAGATTTACAATAAAAGCCCTTGGATTTATTTTGAAGAATTGGCAGAAGTGGTCCCTTGAATTTCAGAAGTTACACTTTTGGTCCTTATTTAAATCACTTCACTAAAAATCTATCCTTAACTAAACCGGAACAAGTTAAACCCTTAAGCCCAAAAATTAAATAAATCCACAACCCAACTATTACCCAGCCCATCCAGCCCATTCAGCCACCCTTTAACCCATTCCCTTAACCCGAACCCAAGACCCAGTCAGTCAACCCATACCCGAAAGTCAAACAATAATAAAAAAAACTTACCCACCCCCCAATTTTACCAGCTATGAACCCTAATTACCCGTCCCAGAAATTTACCACAATTAAGGGCAATTCCGTACTTCTCACGCATTTCTAGAAGGATCCTGACATGTCAGGACTGACATGTTAGCAATCCCAGGTAAAATCGAGGCATGTGATTGGTAGATGGTACGTGTAATTCTGATCCAAGGGTTGAAAATGATTGAGTGATGTCCAAGAGTGATCAAAGGGTTGAAAACGACTAAAAGAAGCACAAGGTGGTGCGGATTGATGACATGGCAGCCCTAGAAGCTTCACCATTCGTCTATAAATAGAGCTTCCATCTCCTCAGATTATCATGTAGTTTTTAGAGTAGAATTTCTGTCAAAATAGTTTTCTAGTTTAAGTATTTGTAATTTTCAATTTCCTTTTGTAACTCTCAAGTTTGATTAATGAAATATTAGTTTAAGCCTTCTTTAAATTCGTATCTCTTTAGTACTACAAGTTTCATTTTAGCTTATCAATTGTTTCAGTAGCTTATAGTAAACCTATTTAGCTTATCTAAACCTTTTTATTTCAACATTGTTCATCTTATTGCAAAAATCCAAAAATATAGAAAAATTCATCAAAAATACAAAAATATCTTCAATTCAGCTTTCAATAAGCTATTTACATTTAGATTAAGCTCATTTAAGCTTCCTAGCTTATTGTGAGTTTTTGATTAGGCCTAAACTGTTTTTTCTCTAAAAAGTCAAAGAAAGTCAACTTTTGGTCAAATAAGCAGTTGGAAGGATAAGCTGATTCTGATAAGCTGGTTTGGGGTATATTTGGCTTGTGCTTAACAAGCCTGGGTTGGATAATAGTGGTTCATTTCTGTTTCAGCTTTAGGATCTTGTAAGTTCTATTTTCATTCAAGTTATTATAAGTACCTTAGCTTATTTCAGCTTATATAAGTACTTATTTGTGCTTTTTATGCTTATTCAGTTTATTTTAGATCAATAGTTGCTTTATTTCCTGATTTCATTTGCTAGTTTACTTATTTGCCTATTTTTGCATTTTCATAGTTATTATTGCATAATCTAGTTGTAGCTTATCTAGTGCTTATTTTTTAGTTGGAAATTGCTATTTAGGATTAGAACAAGTTAGATAATTAGTAGTGTAGCAGTTTCATAGCTTAGATTGAAGATTTGTAGTGAAAATTGCAAAATCAGTTTCTAGAAAGGGTGTTTGGCTCAGAATCTGTTTTTGGTATATAGCTTATTGGTACTGTTCATTGACCCGTATGAGAAGTTTGGTTAAGCTTATTGGAGATTAGATAAGCTGTGGTTATAAGATTTTAAGCTGTTTAGAAGCTTTTTGAGGATTTGTGTTTGTAGGTTCAATTTTAGAACCAAACCTGCCCATATAAGCCCTCAATAAGCTAGAGCCTATTTGATCACATTTTCTGGTAAGTTTTAGTTGGTTTTTAGTTGTTAAAGTGTGGATCCAAAAGTTTGTAGTGATTCATTAAGTTTGGAAAAACTTAGGTTCATTTTTCCACTACTGCTGCATCAGACAAGTTTGTGCAGACCTGCACTAGCAGATCTGCCCAACTTAGCCTTTTTGCTTGATCATTATCAGCTTATTCTCATGTCCTAATTGCATGATTATTGGTTTCTGAGATTTTTGTAGTATAGGCTTTAGATATCTGAGCTTAGTTTCTAGTTTAGAGCTTATTCATTAGCTTATTTTTGGTCTGCAAGTAGCCTGAGTAGAACTGTTCTAAACCTGCATCAATTTTTGTTCCATGATCATCTGTTCTTTGGCAAAATTAAGCAGCAATTGATTATTAGAAATTGGGCATTTTCAGTTTACAAGTAGCTTTTAGTGTAAGCTTTTAGAATCTGCTTTTGGTTTCCCATAATTAGCTTTTGTCTAGCTTATACAGTGGCTTAAAGTAGGCTGTTAACTTATTTGTTTTTGCGTTTAATTGGTTACTGCACTAAGTGCTTATTGGCTTATTTTGTGAGCTTCTTTAGTCTTAATCAGTTGTTTCAAGCTTCAATTAGTGTGTTAGTCTGCTTTTGAGCTTTTAGTGGATTTTGGTGCTTAATAGCTTATTTCTAGTGCTTATTTCAAACAGGTTTTTACCCAAACTGGTTATTAGGGTTTAGAAAAGTTCTAATTTCATTTTTCATAGCTTCTAAATATAATTTTATATTTTTCTGCAAAGTTTCATAATTTTTCAAAATCATTTACTATTTTTAAACCATTTAATTAGTTTCTTTTAGTTTTAAATTCATAAAAAATAAAATAAAAATCAAAAAAATATATTTCTTTTTTCTAAAATTTTCTTTTAATATTTAGCATTTAGAAAAATTAATTTTACATTTTTAGGACTTATAATTTAGGATTTCACTTTTTACATACGTTTTTAAAATCGTAACGTACGTTTTTAAGTTCCATTTGCGTTTTAGGATTCGTGTGCTTAGATTGCTTGTACTCTTAGCTAGAGTACTTGTTTTTGTTTATTATTGCAATATATTTAGTGTAAAACATCCAAAATATCACTCTTATTCACAATTCACTTCACAATTCGACACCGTAAACGACAACTCGACTTCAACCTTCGTTGGGACTCTGCGACCCGGGAAATACATCCGTTGTATTTTCTTTGGAAAATAAATATACTTAAATTGATCAAATAAAAAAAAATGGCGCCGCTGCCGGGGAAGGCTTGAGAAGAGTTTGAATTTCGTTCGTTGAATCGTGTTTTGAAGACCCTTCCTCGGAAGTTATTTGTTTTTGTTATAAAAGGAAAAATACAAAAAGAAAATAAATAAAACACTTTTCCTAAAGTGTTTTCAAAAAAAAAATACAAAAATAATATATCCTCACTTTCTTGAAAGTGTTGTAAACCATTCCGAATAAACAACAAAACAATCGTGAAATCATTTGATTTTCGGATTATCTTTCGATTACAACCTATACAAGTGGTTTAAGGATGGTCTTGACATTAAATTGCAGACCGAAAGAGGCGGGTTTTTAATTAGCTTCGGCGGACCTTTGCTTCTCCGCCACTCTGCGAGTAGTCTTAAGAGAAACGATATCGATTGAGGGATCGGTACCAAAAATATTGTGATGAATTTTCCTTAAAAATAAAAATCCAAAAATATTTTCATTTTCAAATTTGTTTTTTCTTTTTAATTTTTTTTATTTATTTACTCCCTCCGTCCCTAAATAAATGTCCACTTGGAGTTTTTATGGTCTTTATTATTCAACTTTGACTTTAAATATTTTTGTTTGTGTTATATAATACTTGATGCAAAATATATGAATGGATTGGGTTTTAAAAGTATTTTTCATTAGTATAATTTTCATCAAGTATTATATAACACAAACAAAATTATTTAAAGTCAAAGTTGAACAAGAAAGACGGTAAAAAGTCAAAGTGGACATTTATTTAGGGACGGAGGGAGTATTTTTTTTTGTATGCACACCCGTTCTTCGTCTTCTCCCAATCTTCATTCTCCTATATCAAACCCCGAGAGCTTATTACGTCAAAGTAATCGTCGTCACCCATCACTTTTCACTATGGATGGTCACAACCAAGATGAGGGGCCACCTCCTCAAAATTTGGATAATCCGGCTCCCGAACTCCGACCAATGGAAGAATTACTCTAATCACCTTTCAGTGGTGTTGGCAAAGCAATCGTGATACCCAATATGTTTCAAAATCAATTTGAAATTAAAACTGGGTTACTTAATCTTATCACCGGTATTTCCTTTCACGGCTTTGAAAATGAAGATCCTCATTCCCATGTCCAGAAATTCATCGACATCACTGAAACACTTAACTTAAATCACGTTCCTCATAATGTGCTTAAATTGAGGTTATTCCCTTTTTCTCTCGTAGGAGCAGCCCGGACTTGGCTTGACAAGGAACCTCCTAATTCGATTTTTACTTGGGATGACTTAGCCTCCAAGTTCGTGAACCACTTTTATCCTCCTTCTAAAACATCGAATCTCAGAAATCAAATCACTCGATTTCAGCAAGCTTTCGATGAATCGTTCAACGAAGCTTGGGATAGATTCAAAGAGTTGTTAAAAAAGTGTCCTAATCACGGATTTTCAACCTTGCACCAAATTGATACTTTCTACAATGGGTTGAATCCATCTGATCAAGATTCACTCAATTCTGCTGCGGGTGGAAATTTTCTGACTAGAAATACTCAAGAAGCTTTGACTATCATTGAAAATAAAGCCAGAGTGAGGAGTTCTAGAACCAGAGCTCAAGTTTCAAATATGAGCAACAAATCAGATAGCAAAACAGAAGAGGCTCTTGTCGCTCTCACTAAACAAATTGGGCTTCTAATTAAAGAAAGACCTTCTCAACCCGTCAATGTTGTGAATCAAAAATGTGAGATTTGTGGTGGTCCACATCCTTATTATGATTGTCAAGCCTCCGGTGGCCAAGGTTTGAATGCTACCGTAGCATCAGCAACCTACAATCAGATTCAAGGATTCCGTCCTCAAGGTGCTAATAACCAAATGGGACCACCCGGCCTTTCTTCATTCCAAAACAATCAAAACCATTTCCCTCAAAATTACAATCATCAAGTCAATGTTGTAAACCAAAGTTGTGAAACTTGTGGTGGTCCACATCCGTATTTCGAGTGCCCAGCCGCCGGTGGCTACACTCAAGAGAGCGTTTATGCTGCTTCGGGATCCTATAATCAGGGAGGTAACGGTTACCAACCACAAGGAGACCGTAATCTTCTCAGCTACCGTTCTAACAATTTTCTCGGACCACCCGGTTTCAATTCAAATCAAATCAAAATGTGCCAAATAGAAATAATCAAAGTCAAAATAGGGTGAATCATGGTAACCAAAATCAAGGAAATTTTAACCAGGGAAATTTTCAAAACCAGGGAACTTTTAATCAGGGAAATTTTCAAAATAACAACCAGGGTTTTAATCAAAACAACCGAGGGCCAAATCTTAACAATAATCAAAATCAAGGATTTGTGCAAAACCAATCGCCCTCGGATGAGTTGTTGAAACAACTAATTCTTCAACAAAAAGCCCAGGAAGAAACAACTAGGTTTTTGATTAAGGAAATGACTGAGATGAAGAAATCTTTAAATGATCGACCCTCGGCTCTGGAACTCTTCCAAGCAACACGATCGCTAACCCGAGGGGCGATGTTAAGACGATCACTACAAGGAGTGGTGTATCATATGATGGACCCATGGCTCCGACTACCGCTTCTTTTCTTCCTCCCAAGGTAGTTGCCTGTGAGACCGAGGCAACAAAGGACACGGAACTTCCTACTAATAACAGAAGAACCGAAGACGTCCAACCTCCGGTTGTCCAACCGTCAAAACCAAAGGATGTGCTTGAGCCCGAAGAAGCTCCCGTAAAAGCCAAACTTCCTTATCCTTCGAGATTGAATGATCAAAAGCTCCGCGAAAAAGCTTCAAATCAAATGGAGAAATTCTTTCAAATCTTTCAAGATTTGCATTTCGACATAAGCTTCGCGGATGCTTTACTTCTGATGCCTAAATTTACTTCCACCATCAAGAGTTTATTGAGCAACAAGGAAAAATTATTTGAAAAAACTCCTCTGAATGAGAATTGTTCAGCGGTTCTCCTTAAGAAGCTTCCGGAAAAGCTTGGAGATCCCGGAAGATTTCTTATTCCATGTGATTTTCCGGGATGGGTGAATGCTACGCCTTGGCCGATCTCGGTGCAAGCATCAACTTAATGCCGCTTTCCGTCTGGGAAAAGCTTTCTCTTCCCGAACTCACCCCTACTTGCATGACCCTCGAGCTTGCGGACCGTTCTATAACTCGTCCACTTGGAATAGCCGAGGATGTTTTTGTCAAGGTGGGGAAGTTCCATTTCCCCGCTGATTTTGTGGTTGTAAATTTTGACGCTGACCCCCGAGTTCCTCTAATTCTCGGAAGATCGTTCTTGAGGACCGGGCGGGCCTTGATTGACGTATATGGTAAAGAAATAACGCTGCGGGTTGATAATGAAAAAGTCACATTTAACATTAATCAGAACTCGAAATCTCTAACCACCAAATGCAACGTTGCTACGGTTGATCAAAAATCTGATCCCGTAATTGCTTCCAAAAGAATTGATCCGACACTTTCAAGATTCATGGTTAAGAGTATTTCAAATAAACGTGTTGAGCTCAAAGCCATGAACCCCTGGTTCGAGCAAATGGTTTGAGAGTTGTGCTACGGAAGTTAAGAGTGTTCTTGATGATGATGAACAAGAATCGGAGACCACAACGGAAGTGGTGGAAATTGCTAGCTCTAAGAGCACACCACTTGTCCCACCTCCGGAACCGGTTTATCGTATTGAGATTGTTGATTCCGTCATTTCCGACTCTTCCCATCCTTCTCCTCGTTTGAGGGAAGTGATATCTCTATGGAAGAGCTCGAGGTTTTCTTTGATGATGCTCCAATTTCGCCGAAAATTGTTGAGGCCGATTGTGATCCGGGGGGAGATGCTCCATTATTAGAAAAGATGATATTTGATGAACAATTATTTCCCCTTCCCCCGGAGGAAGTTATTTTTGAAGAAAAGCCGTCAGATCCTCCGGAGCTCGAGCTCGAGGATTCTTTGCCCGAATATGAGAGTTTTATCTTTGATACGGCTGAGGAGAGTAGTGGCAGTCCCACTTCTCATCCCGATTTGTCTCTCCCGGCTTTTGAAGCCTTTTGCTTTGATATTGATCATTCGGAGGAGACAAGTGGTGGCAGTACCACTTTTCATGCTTATATCTCTCCTCCCGATTATGATTCATTTCTTTTTTATATGAATGATCCTTGTTGGGAATTAAATATTCTGAAAACTGAGTATCGGGAAATACTCTAAGTATGTTTTTGCTGGTAGTACATTTCATTCCTGCTGCTAGTGTATGATCCTGCTGATGGTGTATTCCTGCTGCTAGTTATAGTGATGCTGCTGATAGTGTTAAAGACATTACTGCTGATTGTGTTAATCCATTGTTGATGCTAGTGCTTATTACTGCTGATTAGTGAGTCACTCGTTGTGCATAAAAGTCAAAAGTGCTTTATAGCAAAATATCTTTTGTTGTGTCATTAGTTGAGTGATCAAATTGTATACTCTTAAGTGTAACATGTTGTATCATTAACTAGTTCCACACGACTCATCAAAGTGTCAAGTAGATTGACAAGACTTAAAGTAACATTTGTAAAAGATCTTCTTAGTGTATAAAAGAAGATCTTAAGTGTAGATATTAAGTGTGACAAAATCGTGACTAACCAAGCAATAAACTGTTAGAACTAAGAACACACACTTCAATATCTCAAGTTGTAAAACATAAGATTCAAGGTTTGTAACCCTAGTGATAAGTGATCACTCGTATTATTCTCAATAATATTGAATCGTTTGGTGATAAACTTTATGTGTTCATTGTTGCATAACATACATAAACATTCCATTTCCACAACACAAACAACCTTCTAAGTGTGATTGAGTAAATTCCGCATACTTAGTCATATTAACACAACATATCAAATACACAAAGTCACAAAGGTTTAATCACCTTAACCGTGTATCGAATCCTCTCAAGTGGTATCAGAGCAAGGCTGATATAGTTGAATTTAGAAGAAGTAAAAGAAATGGAAGCACAAGATGCTCAGGTTAATGTTGCTGCAAAATTACCCATGATCAAACCCAATGAGTTTGAGTTATGGAGGATGAGAATTGAGCAATATTTTATGGTTCAAGATTATAATCTTTGGGAAATCATTCAGTATGGTGATTCTTTTGTTCTAGGCTATACAGATATGGTTCTTGAAGGAAAGGTAGAAAGAAAAAGAAATACTGGACCAGTTACCAAAGAAGAAATGGTAAAGAAGAGAAATGATCAAAAAGCAAGAAATTTGTTGCTTATGACCATTCCTGGTGAGCAGATGCTATCTTTTAACAAATATACTGATGCAAAAACTTTGTTTGAAGAAATTTGTGCATGGTATGGTGGTAATGATACTACCAAGAAAACACAGAGAACATTGCTGAAACAACAATTTGAAAACTTTACTTCTTTTAGCAATGAATCTCTTGATAATCTGTTTTCAAGACTGCAAAAGCTTGTTAGTCAGTTATCAGTGTTGGGTGTTGAGACAGAGAAGGAAGATCTCAACATGAAGTTTTTAAGAAGTCTACCTGATGAGTTCCATACTCATGTGATTGTCTGGATGAACAAGCCAGAAACTGAAACCATGAAGCTAAATGATTTGTTTAACAACTTCAGAATTGTTGAACAAAGTCTAAAGAAATCTGGGAACTATACTACTAGTTCTGGGAATTTGGCACTTTTGTCATCTCCTGGTGTTAGTAAATCTGAAGGGGTAGATGAAGTAGAAGGTGTTTCTATTGCTAACTGTGGTGGTCCTACTACTAGTACACAGAAGAATCTTGCTGGACTTGGAGATCCATCATTCTATGTGTTTTTATCTAGTCAAGCTGGTGGTTCTACTCTAAATCATGAAGACCTTGAGCAGGTGGATGGTGATGATTTGGAAGAAATGGACATTAAGTGGCAAGTTGCTTTACTTAGTTTAAGGGCTAAGAAGTTCTGGCAAAGAACTGGGAAGCAGATTACCATCAATGGTAATGAAACTGCTGGGTTTGACAAGAAGAAAGTGGAGTGTTACAACTGTCACAGGTTAGGACACTTTGCTAAAGAGTGTAGAAGCCCAAGGAAGCAGGAAAATAGGAACACATGGTATAGGCAAGAGAAGAAGAAGGAAGTTCACAATAGAAGAACCAAGGGCTATGCTAGCCATAGATGTTGTCAACTTTGACTGGAGCTTTTTGGCTGATAAGAGGAAGCACCAAATGCTGCTCTTGTGGCCACTAAAACTGCTCTAATGGCCTTTTCTGATTCAGAGGTAACTTCAATTATTAAATGTACTGAATCATGTCCTTCTCTTAAAGCTTATGAAGACCTTAAAAAGAGATTTGATGCTCAATTAGATGAGCTGTATGATGCTCTTCATAATTTAGCTAATCATAAAAGAGGTCTAGCTGTTCTTGAAACACAAGTCTTACATTATCAAGAAAATGAATCTAAGCTTACTGATGATTTGAATATAATAAAAAATGGCATAGAATTCAAAGATGAATGTATTGTTGAGCTGAATAGAAGACTAGCAGAGCTAAGAAGTAAGCATGAAAATGTTAACATAACAGTAGATGCTTTAGCTCATGCCTCAGAGGGAGTTAATAAGATTTTTGAAACTCAAGTAATTAATAAAGCTAAGTCTGGTGTTGGATACAATACTGTCCCTCCACCATACAGAGGTGTCCCTTCACCTCCAGGTATTGACCTAGCTCACACAGGTTTGGCTGAGTTTCAAGATCCAGTAATGGAATATGGCTCTAAGGCTGCTAAGAGTCATAAGATCGAAAAAGGAAGTGAAAGTTTAGATAAAACTTTACTTTATCAGGACAAGGTGTCCTTTGTTAGACAATCAGATGATGTAGCAGTTGAGGATTGTACATCTGATAGTGATGAAGAAGAACAGGTTATGTCTAAACCTGTAGTAGTTAAGAAAGCAGGAACAAGAGTTCCTAAGATAGTCAATCATGATACTAACAGACCTAAGTCAAATGTAAAACATGTTAGGCAACCAGTTAGATATTGTGAACAATATAGAACTACAAACAAGCCCAGATGTAACCAAAGAAATTGGAATAACCTCAAGTCTGACCAACTAGGTGATGACTTTACTTTTTATAATAAAGCTTGTTATACATGTGGTAGTTTTGACCATCTTGCAGCTTTCTGCAACCAATGGGTATCTGGGTATGAAAACAATAGAGTGAACTACAAAAGGCAAACTCCTAAGTCTCACTTTCACTCTAGCACTAATAGAACCAAACCCAGAACAG
The DNA here is from genome assembly GCA_021014915.2 of Artemisia tridentata subsp. tridentata. Classification (NCBI taxonomy): domain Eukaryota; kingdom Viridiplantae; phylum Streptophyta; class Magnoliopsida; order Asterales; family Asteraceae; genus Artemisia; species Artemisia tridentata. The sequence continues at coordinate 305,969,355 of CP139505.1, read as the reverse complement.
TCTCAAACAAGTCTAGCTCAAAAATGGTTCCTGCTGTTAGACAAATGGTTCCTGCTGCTCGACCATTGATGAATGTTAACCCAAAACCAACAGCTAAGGGTGCAAAAACTTTTTATAAACATGCATCTAAAACTGTTTTAAGGCCCATTCAAACAAAAGCAGTGGTCCAAAAACAAGTTTGGAGACCAAAGGGTACAACTTCAAAGTCAGCAGTTAATTCTGTTAGGCAAGTAGTTAATTCTGCTGCTAAGGGAATCAGGGCAAATGCTGTTAAGGCCTCAGCATGTTGGATTCTTAAATCCAATGTTGCATCAATTGTGCTCAAAAGATTAAATTTTATTGATGCAAGGCAGATCCAAGTCAGTAATGGCTTGGGTCCCTAAAGGAAACTAATTTCTTATTAATGTGCAGGAACATTCTCATGCTTAAACAAGATACTCATATAAAGGATGTTCAAAGCACATAACTGGGAACATGTCACAACTTTCATTGACAATATAAAGGATATGTTTCCTTCAAGGAAGAATTAGTAGGATTATATACTGGTAAAAGTACTAGTATTGAAAAGTTTGTGCTATTAGTACAAATTTTACATTTTGTTATTCATACAGTTAGTCCTATGCTTATTCTAATGCAAGACAAGTACTTTGTACTTTGTTCTTTTGGTTTTAGACTAACAATTTCAGGTATGATCTTTGAACACAAAGGAAGTCTCAAGTGAAAACATGGAAGCAGCAGAATGCTTATACAGCTGCTAATATAACAAGTGTATGATGGACTGAGTTTGGGAATTCTTAACAAAGGTTTATACCTAAGTTAAAACTCCTTAAAACTGCTTTCTTGAAACTTAGTTATTATATTTCACATTGAATTGATGACTTAGTTGATCAGAAAGTAACTGATACAACTCACTTTCTATCATTTTATACTTTCAAGTATAATGTGTTAATCTCAGGATATCTGATAGAAAGAACAGCGAGCAAAAGTGAATCTAACACTTGTGTTAGAGGTAACAAATGCCACGAGCTGGAAACCCTGTCAGGAAAACTCTTTGAATGAGTTTATCTGCACACAGGCAGTTATTTATAACTGAAAACATTGGTTCTCACACAACCAGAGGTTATTTTAAACCGAAATTTTGATTGAGTGTCTGTAACTACACTTGATCCCTTCAAAATGGTTGGAAGTAGTATGATTTTGCATAATAAAATCATATGCATACTGCTAAAAGTCTCAAGTTTTTCTCAAAAGGATTTTTGAAATAAAAATGACTCAGAAAACCATCACATGATGGATTATGAGTTATTGCCCCATGATTCACCTCTCATAGGAGGTTACACACCTAGAAGTGATGAGGGCAGCAAATAAACTTTTAAGGAATTGATGGCTTCATGTACAATATTGTCTGAAAACATATTCTCAAAGGAGGATTGGTAGATCTTCCAAACAGGGGAGGAAAGCCTAAAGGAATGATACATTTTGGTACATGGTGAGAAAATCTTCAAAGCTCAGAATGATAATTGATTCAGGGGAGGAAGATTAACCAATAAAGGAAGAAAGTATGCTTAAATTCAGGGGAGGAAAATGATCCATTGCAGATCAAGTTCAATCGGGAAAGTCAAGAGCATACAAGATGATGACATGGAATTTATATTCAGAAAGGATGAAGCATTCAAAGGAGAAAGTTCTATCTAGGAGCTTTCAGTTTCAATTTTAGTTCACTACGTTTGTTCATCACTTGCAAAGACATGTCTCCATCAGAATTGTTTAAGTCAGAAGATGAGTCTTTCAGAATAGAAGAAAGTTCAGATCAAGGATCTGATCATGAAGTGTTTGAAAGATCTCCATAAGTCCTCATTTAATTCAGAAAAACATGTTGAAATGGATTCACATGTTTAGGGGAGGATTGTTGGGAATTAAATATTCTGAAAACTGAGTATCGGGAAATACTCTAAGTATGTTTCTGCTGGTAGTACATTTCATTCCTGCTGCTAGTGTATGATCCTGCTGATGGTGTATTCCTGCTACTAGTTATAGTGATGCTGCTGATAGTGTTAAATACATTGCTGCTGATAGTGTTAATCCATTGCTGCTGCTAGTGCTTATTACTGCTGATCAGTGAGTCACTCGTTGTGCATAAAAGTCAAAAGTGCTTTATAGCAAAATATCTTTTGTTGTGTCATTAGTTGAGTGATCAAATTGTATACTCTTAAGTGTAACATGTTGTATCATTAACTAGTTCCACACGACTCATCAAAGTGTCAAGTAGATTGACAAGACTTAAAGTAACATTTGTAAAAGATCTTCTTAGTGTATAAAAGAAGATCTTAAGTGTAGATATTAAGTGTGACAAAATCGTGACTAACCAAGCAATAAACTTTTAGAACTAAGAACACACACTTCAATATCTCAAGTTGTAAAACATAAGATTCAAGGTTTGTAACCCTAGTGATAAGTGAAGATCACTCGTATTATTCTCAATAATATTGAATCGTTTGGTGATAAACTTTATGTGTTCATTGTTGCATAACATACATAAACATTCCATTTCCACAACACAAACTACCTTCTAAGTATGATTGAGTAAATTCCGTGTACTTAGTCATATTTACACAACATATCAAATACACAAAGTCACAAAGGTTTAACCACCTTATTAGTGTATCGAATCCTGTCAATCCTTATCATGAGGAGTTCTCCGGTGAACTCTCTCTCTCTCTCTCTTTATATCTCCTCCGGAATACGATCATTTCTATTTTGATCTTGAGGATGATTCTAGTCTGGGGGGAGGTGTTCTTGATCAGAAGAAATTACTTATTGAAGATTTCATCCCGACCCTCCCTCCCGAGACTTTTGACAAAATTGCTTCTGATGATGAAGATTTGATCTTAATTGTTATCAAAATCTTTCTTCCATTCATCACGTATGATGTGATTTCTCCTCTTCTTCACTCCGTTGGGAGTGAGGATACCATCTTTGACCCCGATATCACCATTTATGGTTATTCTTTCTTAATAACGTGGGTATCTCATCGGAGTGGAACTTTCGCATGCTTCAATGTTTATCCAAACATCTTGAACGAAAGTCCGATGGAGATTTTCTCTTCCACATGCTCCCCCAAGAACAAATGAATTCGGGGCGAGTCTAAGCTATACGACTCGATAAAAAACAAGCGCTTCGTGGGAGGCACCCCATGCTTATCCATCTAATAAAAAGGAGGAGGGTTTCCTTCTCCATTTTTCGTGTTTCATGGTTCTCTGTGATGTGTCCAGGATTGCAGATAATGAAGACTCTCGTGCTCGTGGTTTGCTTATCTCCGCTCGAGTTTCATCATTCGTTGCTTATCCGATATCCTTAAATCTTATCGTTTTACATCTATCTTTTGGCATAATTAATACACGGCCTTAGATTTTTGTAGGGATACCCGTACCTTTAAGACATTGGGGACAATGTCTCGTTTTAGTCTGGGGGGGGGGGTAATCTTTCGATTTGATTTTTGCCTTGCATTTTTTGCCGTTTACTCCCGCAACCCCGTTTTACCACCAAAAAAATGAGAAAATTTTAAAAAATTTTGTGCAAAAATATAATAAATTTTGACATTTTGTTGACTTTCCGCTGGTGAGAGTAGGAATAAAATTCTGACTTGATCGGGCGTGTTGAGCCCTAGCTCGTCCCCTTAACCATTTATAATCTATAAGCTCGTGCTAGTCTTTTACACAAGGAGCTATAAAATGCGAATTCTTTTTAAGAGTTTGCAAGATCCTATAATTGACTTTATATATGCATGGCTTGATTATTTGGCTAAGAATTCGCGGATCTTATTATTTAAGATTTTAAATTTGCGAAGAACGAGAAATGATAGAGTTGTTTATAAGTTAGATTGCTAAACGTGGAGTAGTTGGATCTCTTTAGAGCTCATCAAAGTTAATTGTGGCTTCTTGTTCCCATAAGCTTGTTTCACCCTAAAATAGTAATCTAGGAATAATTAAAGGTATTTTGGTTTTGGCGATAATTAGTTTTTTCTCCTTCTTTAGAGAATCCTTGCTTATGGAAGTTGGGTACACATCAAGGTACTGCCAGTGTTACGGTGTAATAGGCAACTGATTCCTGATAGTACGTGCCATTGTTTCTATTGCTATAAAAGCCGTAGGACTCGGGATTTGGCAAAATAAATAATGAATAATGATAATAATAATAATAATAATAATAATCCAAAGCCGATAAAAGTTTTCTGTTTCCTGACGGTTCGCTCCCGTTGACTCAGACTTCAAAAAGGCAGAGGAAAAATATCCAAGGTCAAAATAAGACTCCCGATTCTTGACGGTTCGCTGCCGTTGTCTAGGTTGTTTAAAAGGCCGAGGAATAATAATATGTGCTTAATAATGTTAAAAATGCCAAATTTCGACTCCGGGGGTATCCTAATAAAAGCTTCTGTCTCTGGACTCGTAGATGAGTTGTTTCGGTCGTATATAAAAGGGATATCCTCAAAATCGTGTTAAATTAGAGACATTGATGTGGACCTCATTTTTGTATGCAAAGGTTTTCAAGGGAAGGTTTGGAAACTACTTAGAGTCTAAATTAGGTATCTTTATCGGACTAAAATTATCGTAATGAGAATTTGAAGAAATTCATTTTTCACCAAAAATAAAATAAATATAGGAAAATAGGAATTTGGGAACGAGAAGTAATACACAATTAGCTTTTATGGGTAGTGTTGGCAATCTAACTCGTAAATAGACAATGATTTCGTTTTTAAGCTTAGTTTGGGGACTCGTGAAAAATCAGGGACGACGAATTTTATCCGTATGGTCACTTCTTTATGAGTCGTGTTTCATACTCACTGACCCTAAAAGTTATTGATAGATAATAATTGTCAACAAAGCCGTCGCATAATAATGAGAAAAATACAAAAAATAGTATAAAAAGGAAAAACGGAGAGTTTTTAAAACTTAAAGATTTCTTAATCTCTTTTGAAAATTTTGCTACTTCTCAAAGTTAGTAAAAAGATGTTAGAAATTTTTGGTTTTAAAAACATGTTTTTATAACATTGCGTGAGGACACTGCAATATCTTAGTCTGGGGGATTTTGGTATGTGTGAAAAAACATACCTTTTCTTGACCAAAATCAGACCAAAACGACCAAAAACTAACCATAAATGCCAAAGATATTGTGTTTTTGTGTTTGTTTCTATGCAGGTACGGATATCATGAAATATGGACAAAATCAAGCAAAAACCAAGAAAACGAGCATGAGATTTGGAAAAGGTTAAAAAACGAAGCCGGGGAAGCAAATGATCAAAGTTTATTCTCAATATGTCAAATTTGGTCCTTGAAGAATCAAAGATTTACAATAAAAGCCCTTGGATTTATTTTGAAGAATTGGCAGAAGTGGTCCCTTGAATTTCAGAAGTTACACTTTTGGTCCTTATTTAAATCACTTCACTAAAAATCTATCCTTAACTAAACCGGATCAAGTTAAACCTTAAGCCTAAAAATTAAATAAATCCACAACCCAACTATTACCCCAGCCCATCCAGCCCATTCAGCCACCCTTTAAACAATTCCCTTAACCCGAACCCAAGACCCGGTCAGTCAACCCACACCCGAAAGTCAAACAATAAAGCGCCTTGCTAGTTGTTGCTTTTAATATTATTCTGCCGTTCTAAAAAAAAAAAAAAAAAAACTTACCCGCCCCCCAATTTTACCAGCTATGAACCCTAATTACCCGTCCCAGAAATTCACCACAATTAAGGGCAATTCCGTACTTCTCACGCATTTCTAGAAGGATCCTGACATGTCAGGACTGACATGTCAGCAATCCCAGGTAAAATCAAGGCATGTGATTGGTGGATGGTACGTGTAATTCTGATCCAAGGGTTGAAAATGATTGAGTGATGTCCAAGAGTGATCAAAGGGTTGAAAACGACTAAAAGAAGCACAAGGTGGTGCAGATTGATGACATGGCAGCCCTAGAAGCTTCACCATTCGTCTATAAATAGAGCTTCCATCTCCTCAGATTATCATGTAGTTTTTAGAGTAGAATTTCTGTCAAAATAGTTTTCTAGTTTAAGTATTTGTAATTTTCAATTTCCTTTTGTAACTCTCAAGTTTGATTAATGAAATATTAGTTTAAGCCTTCTTTAAATTCGTATCTCTTTAGTACTACAAGTTTCATTTTAGCTTATCAATTGTTTCAGTAGCTTATAGTAAACCTATTTAGCTTATCTAAACCTTTTTATTTCAACATTGTTCATCTTATTGCAAAAATCCAAAAATATAGAAAAATTCTTCAAAAATACAAAAATATCTTTAATTCAGCTTTCAATAAGCTATTTACATTTAGATTAAGCTCATTTAAGCTTCCTAGATTATTGTGAGTTTTTGATTAGGCCTAAACTATTTTTTCTCTAAAAAGTCAAAGAAAGTCAACTTTTGGTCAAATAAGCAGTTGGAAGGATAAGCTGATTCTGATAAGCTGGTTTGGGGTATATTTGGCTTGTGCTTAACTAGCCTGGGTTGGATAATAGTGGTTCATTTCTGTTTCAGCTTTAGGATCTTGTAAGTTCTATTTTCATTCAAGTTATTATAAGTACCTTAGCTTATTTTAGCTTATATAAGTACTTATTTGTGCTTTTTATGCTTATTCAGTTTATTTTAGATCAATAGTTGCTTTATTTCATGATTTCATTTGCTAGTTTACTTATTTGCCTATTTTTGCATTTTCATAGTTATAATTGCATAATCTAGTTGTAGCTTATCTAGTGCTTATTTTTCAGTTGGAAATTGCTATTTAGGATTAGAACAAGTTAGATAATTAGTAGTGTAGCAGTTTCATAGCTTAGATTGAAGATTTGTAGTGAAAATTGCAAAATCAGTTTCTAGAAAGGGTGTTTGGCTCACAATCTGTTTTTAGTATATAGTTTATTGGTACTGTTCATTGACCCATATGAGAAGTTTGGTTAAGCTTATTGGAGATTAGATAAGCTGTGGTTACAAGATTTTAAGCTGTTTAGAAGCTTTTTGAGGATTTGTGTTTGTAGGTTCAATTTAAAACCAAACCTGCCCATATAAGCCCTCAATAAGCTAGAGCCTATTTGATCACATTTTCTGGTAAGTTTTAGTTGGTTTTTAGTTGTTAAAGTGTGGATCCAAAAGTTTGTAGTGATTCATTAAGTTTAGAAAGACATAGGTTCATTTTTCCACTACTGCTGCATCAAACAAGTTTGTGCAGACCTGCACTAGCAGATCTGCCCAACTTAGCCTTTTTGCTTGATCATTATCAGCTTATTCTCATGTCCTAATTGCATGATTATTGGTTTTTGAGATTTTTGTAGTATAGGCTTTAGATATCTGAGCTTAGTTTCCAGTTTAGAGCTTATTCATTAGCTTATTTTTGGTCTGCAAGTAGCCTGAGTAGAACTGTTCTAAACCTGCATCAATTTTTGTTCCATGATCATCTGTTCTTTGGCAAAATTAAGCAGCAATTGATTGTTAGAAATTGGGCATTTTCAGTTTACAAGTAGCTTTTAGTGTAAGCTTTTAGAATCTGCTTTTTGTTTCCCATAATTAGCTTTTGTCTAGCTTATACAATGGCTTAAAGTAGGCTGTTAACTCATTTGTTTTTGCCTTTAATTGGTTACTGCACTAAGTTCTTATTGGCTTATTTTGTGAGCTTCTTTAGTCTTAATCAGTTGTTTCAAGCTTCAATTAGTGTGTTAATCTGCTTTTGAGCTTTTGGTGGATTTTGGTGCTTAATAACTTATTTCTAGTGCTTATTTCAAACAGCTTTTTACCCAAACTGCTTATTAGGGTTTAGAAAAGTTCTAATTTCATTTTTCATAGCTTCTAAATATAATTTTAGATTTTTCTGCAAAGTTTCATAATTTTTCAAAATCATTTACTATTTTTAAATCATTTAATTAGTTTCTTTTAGTTTTAAATTCATAAAAAATAAAATAAAAATAAAAAAATATATATTTCTTTTTTCTAAAATTTTCTTTTAATATATAGCATTTAGGAAAAATTAATTTTACATTTTTAGGACTTATAATTTAGGATTTCACTTTTTAGATACGTTTTTAAAATCGTAACGTACGTTTTTAAGTTTCATTTGCGTTTTAGGATTCGTGTGCTTAGATTGCTTGTACTCTTAGCTAGAGTACTTGTTTTTGTTTATTATTGCAATATCTTTAGTGTAAAACATCCAAAATATCACTCTTATTCACAATTCACTTCACAATTCGACACCGTAAACGACAACTCGACTTCAACCTTCGTTGGGACTACGACCCGAGGAAATACATCCGTTGTATTTTATTTGGAAAATAAATATACTTAAATTGATCAAATCATGCTTCAATACGGGAGCAGATAGAAGTTTTGTATCGACTGCTCTTAGTCCTTTACTCGATACCGCCCCAACCACTTTAAAATAATGTCTTCGACGTAGAATTAGTAAACGGAAACCTAGAAAGAGTAGGTACCACTATAAGGGGTTGCACTTTGAATTTGTTGAACCGTCCATTCAACATTGACCTGATGCCAGTAGAGTTGGGTAGCTTTGATGTCATCATAGGGATGGATTGGCTATTGAAGTATCATGCCGTCATCATCTGTGATGAAAAGATCTTCAGGATACCCTATGGGAACGAAGTTTTGATCATTGAAGGCGAACGCTCTGATCGTACGCGTTCGTCAAGATTGAGCATCATCTCATGTACGAAAGTGCAAAAGTACATCGAGAAAGGATGCTACCTCTTTTTAGCTCATCTCACGGAAAAGAAAGAAAAAGATCCTGAAGGGAAAAGGTTGGAAGATGTGCCAATCGTAAGGGAAATTTTCCAGAAGACTTACCTGGACTTCCGTCGGCCAGAAAAATCGAATTCCAAATCGATTTAGTGCCAGGAGCCGCGCCTGTAGCGCGAGCACCCTATCGTTTAGCACCTACAGAATTACAGGAGTTGTCTGACCAGTTAGCTGAACTATCTGGAAAAGGTTTTATCAGACCGAGTTCTTCGCCTTGGGGAGCTCCTGTCTTGTTTGTCAAGAAGAAGGATGGATCCTTCAGGATGTGTATTGATTATCGGGAGCTGAATAAGTTGACCATTAAGAATAGATACCCACTCCCAAGAATAGACGATTTATTTGACCAGTTGCAAGGTTCATCGGTTTATTCTAAGATAGACTTGAGAGCGGGTTATCACCAGCTTAGAGTCCGGGAAGAGGATATCCGGAAGACCGCATTCCAAACCCGATATGGCCATTACGAATTTCAAGTTATGCCATTTGGCTTGACAAATGCACCAGCAGTATTCATGGATCTCATGAATCGTGTGTGTAAGCCGTATTTGGATAAATTCGTGATAGTATTCATTGATGATATCCTGGTATATTCCAAGAACGAGAAAGAGCATGAGGAACATCTTAAACTAATTCTGGAATTATTGAAAGAGGAGGAGTTATATGCTAAGTTTTCGAAGTGTGAATTTTGGATATCGACTGTGCAGTTTCTTGGTCACGTGATAGATAAGCAAGGGATTCACGTAGATCCTGCTAAGATTGAGTCGATTAAGGATTGGGCAACGCCCACAACGCCAATCGAGATACGACAATTTTTAGGACTTGCCGGTTATTACCGAAGGTTTATAGAAGGCTTTTCTAAGATAACTAAGCCATTGACGAAACTGACACAAAAGAATGTGAAATAAGACTGGGGAGATGAGGAGGAAGAAGCTTTTCAACTCCTTAAGAAAAAATTGTGTAGTGCACCTATTTTGGCTTTACCCGAGGGTAGCGAAGATTTCGTTGTGTATTGTGACGCATCACACAAAGGTTTGGGAGCCGTGTTGATGCAGAGAGAGAAGGTAATAGCATACGCTTCTCGACAGCTGAAAACCCATGAGAAAAACTACACAACCCATGACCTAGAATTAGGATCAGTCATGTTTGCACTGAGGATTTGGAGACACTACCTTTATGGAACTAAGTGTGTAGTGTATACCGACCACAAAAGTCTACAGCATATCTTGAACCAGAAGGAGCTGAACATGAGACAACGCTGATGGTTAGAGTTACTTAGCGACTATGATTGTGAGATCCGTTACCATCCAGGCAAGGCAAATGTTGTTGCCGACGCCCTCAGCATAAAGGAGCGAATCACACCCCTCAGGGTCAAATCGTTAGGGATGACGATCAGTTTGCCGCTTCCAGCGAAAATTCTTGAGGCTCGGAGTGAGGCGCTCAAGGATGAAAACCGACCACGTGAGAAGATTCACGGAATGCCAGAGAGTGAGAATGGCTTTGTAAGGAGATCTGATGGAGTTTTGTGTTACGGGGACATGTATTGGATTCTGATATATGGAGAAATTTGTGATTTGATTATGCACGAATCCCACAAATCTAAGTATGTCTTGTCACATCTAGGTACATCCTGTTACTGGGCTTAAACTTGTAGTTTAGCTTAATCTCATGACAGTTCTTGTTTGATGAGTTGTGGGGTTAAGTTAGATTTCAGTTGAGGCTCAACTACCAGAGATGTACTTAGATTTGAAGAAGTTGTATTGGTGGCCAAATATGAAGGCCGGCATAGCTGAGTACGTCAGTATGTGTTTAACGTGCTCGAAGGTCAAGGCTGAACACCAGAGACCGTCCGGTCTGCTTGTTCAACCTGAGATCCCAGAATGGAAATGGGAGCGTATCACTATGGATTTTATCACTAAGTTGCCTAAGACGTCGAGTGGTTAGGATACGATTTGGGTAATCGTTGACCGTCTCACTAAATCAGCGCATTTCCTCCCTATGAAGGAAAGTATCAGCATGGATAAACTCGCGCGACTGTATGTTAAGGAAATTGTCGCAAGGCATGGTGTGCCTGTTTCTATTATCTCTGATCGTGACAGTCGATTCACGTCTAATTTTTGGAGGTCGCTTCAGGATGCGTTAGGAACCGACCTTGACATGAGTACAGCTTATCATCCTCAGACTGATGGTCAGAGTGAGAGGACCATTCAGACATTAGAGGACATGCTAAGAGCCTGTGTGATTGATTTTAGGAACGGCTGGGATAGGCATTTGCCTTTAGTCGAGTTTTCCTATAACAACAGCTATCACACCAGTATTAAGGCAGCACCGTATGAAGCACTTTATGGTCATAAGTGCAGATCGCCAATTTGTTTGGCAGAAGTTGGAGAAAGCCAACTTACCGGACCAGAACTTGTCCACGAGACTACTGAAAAGATCGTCCAGATCAAGAGCCGAATGCAAGCGGCTCGTGACCGTCAAAAGAGCTATGCCTATAAGAGGCGGAAACCCCTTGAGTTTCAAGTGGGAGATAAAGTTATGTTAAAAGTTTCGCCATGGAAAGGCGTGATAAGATTTGGCAAGCGTGGTAAGCTGAACCCTCGCTATATCGGACCTTTCGAAATTCTTGCTAAGATCGGGCCGGTAGCCTACCGACTCGAACTGCCATCTGAGCTCAGCGCTGTGCATGACGTTTTTCACGTCAGTAATTTGAAAAAGTGCTATCTGATGAAAACGCTGTTATTCCTTTGGATGAGAATCAGCTTGAGGAGAGGTTAAACTTTATTGAAGAGCCGATTGAAATCATGGACCGGGAAGTGAAACAGCTAAAGCAGAGTCGTATCCCAATTGTGAAGGTCCGATGGAACTCTCGCAGAGGTCCCAAGTATAAGTGGGAGCGAGAGGACGAAATTAAGCGAAAATACCCTTATCTCTTTCCAAAACCAACGAGTGACGTAAATTGAAATCCAGGACGGATTTCCCGATTAGATGGGGAGACTGTGACAAATGGTAATTTTCACGTTGTTAATTAATATTATATGAGTATTAATTATTTTTAAGCTAAGCATTTCTATGCGCAATCGCATGTTTCTAAGTATTTTTGAGCATTTTTGGGAGCCGTTTCGCATACTGTAGCTTACAGTCACTGCATAAAAAGTATATTTTTGTCAGTAAAGTTAAATTATCACATTTCTGATAGTTACTGACAAGTCCTGTAATTAACTGAGAGCCTTCTCACATTTTTCTGAAAAACAACCGCACGCGCGTACCGACAGCACAGTACACATGGTAATAGTCAAATAAATATGTTTTTGAGTCAGTAATGATATTTTATTATATTTCTGACAAAAACGTGGATAAAAACTTTATTTTACGTAAACGTGTCCAAAAAGTCAAACCAGGACTTTACGGTAACATTTAAGCTCAAACCGACACACGATACACCAACGCGGAGTAAAAATAATTTTTCCCTCCCCCTTGGATCCCCATAACCGGCCCTTAGTAGTATACTCCACCACTACATGACAAAAGTTCACTTATAAATCTTTACATAATCTTCATTTGCCAAAAATGGTGTTACAACCTTTTGAGATTCCATTTATACTACCAACACTTTCCTAGATCATTTTCTTAAACCATCTACACGACACACACACATTCTTCATCATCCATCATTTTCTCTAAAGTTCAAGATCATCAAGGTTCATAATCAAGGTTTTTGGGTCATTTGGAGCTTGGTTTGGGTAAATTTGGTGAAGCTTTGGGTGTTCTTGGCTACATACCCCACGTTAAAACATCAAGAATTGTAAGAATTCATAAAACTTTTCAAATCTTGTTAATCTCTTGTTCATTTGGTGTATAATGATGTTTAAAAGTGTTAAATGTGTATGTTTTGATAATATGGAAAAAGCTAGGGTTTGAGTCTTGATGCATAGTGCTCGACTTTTATGATGATTATGAGTTAGTTTATAGATTTCTTGCTTGTGTGGTAAATCTTGTTACATATAGTGCTAGTTTGATGATACAAACAATAGTTATGGTTTTTGCACTAAATTAAGCAATATATTGATTTTTAAGGTTTATATATGGTTCGGCTATATATAAAAATAAAAGATTATTGTGGTTTTGAAAAACATAAAATTTTGGCTCAAATGGTGAAATGGTGAAAAAATATAATTGAATGTTTATTTGGAATGGATTGAAAATAAGCCATAAGTTATTCAAAATAACTAGTAAAAAAATGAAAATGAGATGACACCATGTATATGGGTCGAATGACATGTGTTTTGGTCATAGTTGACTATTTGACTAAGTAGCTTATTTATTAGAGCTTATTTGATAAGTATAAAGTTTGTTTGGTAACTAAAAATCACTAATAAGTACTAAATATTAACAAAATGGACCAAACTAAGTTTTGGGCCATAAAAGCCCACGTATGGACTGTTGGGCCGAAGCCCATGGTGATTTTTGTAGTTTTGACTTTTGACCAAACAGACCTATTGAGCGAGTAAAATGATTCTAGAAACGCGTCGATATATACGTTTTAACTAAACATGTGTTTTGGGCTAAAATTGGTTATTGGGCTTGTTTAAGGATTTCGGCCCAATTGACAAATAAAAATGATGAAATTGATTTTTGGAATATTTTCCGACTCGCTATGGTTATTAATGTTTAACGAAACGATAAATATAACGAAAACTATTTTTGGACTTGTTTTGAGACGTTTAGTCTCCGAAAGGGTAAAAATTGACATTTTCACCAAACTAATGTTAAGATAAACTTTTGTTGACTTTTTAACTAAATATTGACTTTATGTCGAAACCCATTGATAATACTTAAAAGTAAAGATAACGAATAATATAGCGATGAAAATATTCACGACACTTGAAATATACTTCACAAACACATTTTTGCACTTGTAAATAGTTAGTGGAATATTTGAGTAAAGTTTGCAACACTTGAGATAAATGGAAACGTTGTATAAACGAATGGGTCATGCCCAAATTTTTTGAAAATCCAACACTTAGAATATTTTGTGAAAACACTTAACTTAAGTAAACTTTATGGAATTACTTAACAATACTTGTTTTTCTTATGATAAAGGTTGCATCAGAAATAATAAACGATGTTTTTAATATAATAATTCTTCATTAACTCTATTTATTAACTATTTTTCAAAAGCTTATTTAATTAATATTAATTAATTAAATACATAAGTAATTAACTTGATATATATATATATATATATATATTATATATATATATATATATATATATATATATATATATATATATATATATATATATATATCAAGATGCGTATGACGTCATCAAATGCAGGATTGCCCAGTAAGCGCCTGGATTGCCCAGTAAGCAGGCTTTAATTCCACCTAAGCAAAGTTTGACCAAATAAAATTCGGTTGACTATTAATTTCGAAATTTTAAAAAATTAGACTTGCATGGTTCGAACTTGGGTTGTATACAAGATTTACATGTATGTTAACCACTGCATCACCACAATGTTTTGAATTTATTTTGCAAACTAAAATCTATAAAGGCACGTAAATATTTTCTGGATTACACTTGCATGCATGGTTCGAACTTGGGTTGTATACAAGATTTACATGTATGTTAACCACTGCATCACCACAATGTTTTGAATTTATTTTGCAAACTAAAATCTATAAAGGCACGTAAATATTTTCTGGAATTTGATTCAAAATAAAAAACTAGATATTGACTTTTATCATATATTTTAGTAAGGAGCATATATATATATATATATATATATATATATATATATATATATATAATATATATATATATATATATATATATATATATATATATATATATATAAAGAGAAATAATTACGGTTTACAATTTTTTTTTACCTAATATACCATCTTATCATTTAGTTATACGTATTTTTAATCCTTAGATTGTGGAATTTGACTCAAAATAAAAAACTAAATATTGACTTTTATCATATATTTTAGGCAACATATAAAAAAAAAAAGTAAGGAGCATATAAAAAAAAAGAGAGAAATAATTACGTTTACAATTTTTTTTTACCTAATATACCATCTTATCATTTAGTTATACGTATTTTTAATCCATAGATTTAACTATAGGATGTATCTTGCATAAATATTTAGTTTCTATATTTAAGATAAGTCTTTGTGTTTTTTTTTTTAGTTATTTTTATGTTAATATCGTCGACCTAATTTCGACACTATATATACTTATCAATATAGAACGATTCTTCTCAACTAAAAAAAAAAAAAAAAAAAAAAAAAAAAAACGATAGCTTTATTCATAAAGAATATATTGCATCATGCACCGTCAAAGGCACTCTGCAAGGTTTACACGAGGTTTGGGGAAGAAAAACACAGATACCCCTTCAGGAGGTATAGTTTTAGCGCGTAATTCATTCATTGGGTCGTTATATACTTAATGATATTGTTGTGTAATTAATCTAATGTTTTATGACATAATCCTTTTTTAATAAGCAATTTATTTATAGTGTTGTTGTATTCTTAATGGTATCGTTGTATAATGAATCTAATGTTTTAATGTACAATTGTTTTGTAATTGATTAAAGCTGTTAAAGCAAACAAGATTAGTTCCATGCAGAAGAAAAATTCTAAAATTTTTTCGCAAGGTATGTTGTTTTATATGTTTACATGCATCATACATTAGTTTGGTTTGTTTTACCATATAACTCTATGATTCCGTATCAGATAATCCTCCACAACATGATTCCGACACACCGGGAAGACGAACTAGCAGCCATGATTCAGATGTTGTTATACAACCAACAGGTATTAACTTGCTTAATGTTTTGTTTACGTGGACTATACATGATTTTTACAATGTGTTTGTTATCTTATAACTTCTGTATTGGTATAGCATTGTTTTATAGTTTTACATGTATTGTGCATTAATCTTAATAATTATACTATATTTGAATATATCAGGCATAAGATCTGGGCACAATGTTTCTGATGTTGTTACAGACCCAACAGGTACTATATTTACCCGTGTTTTTTGTTGTATTATTATACATGGTGTTTATACTGTGTTATTTAATTTATATCTTTTATATCAGCAGCAAATACATGTTTGGTTCATCAATGTTTTTCATATGTGATATATTTTGAATAACTTTTCATATAATAACAATCTTATTTTGGTGTGTATATTGTGATACTTAATTTATAACTTATAAATCATCAGCACATAGTGGTTTGGACCAACAAACTTCGTCATCTCTTTACCAAAATTCCATATTTGAAAGTGATACACCTGGTCAGAGATCTAAGATGGCAATTTCTAATGTTGTTGCTCAATCTAAAGGTAGTTTTTTGAATTACGCGTTAACTTGAACAATAATACGTTGTGTTTATATATCCTTAATTATTATGTTGTTGCTTAATTCAGTGTCTAAGCCACCAACAAAGAGAAATTTTGGAAATAGCTCATCATCTTCTGGGTCACATCTATTCCACGAAGGTTTCATGTTTCTGGATTATTTGTTTTAATAGTATAAAGTGTGGTTATAATATATTGATTATCCATGTTTGTATATTTTAATTCGTGTTTAATGTGTGCTCATTAAATAACAGTATCTGATAAACGTTTGAAAAGAAAAGCCGTTAATCAGACAGCACATGTTGAAGCACATTCTGTGTATGAAAAATCTAATGTCGATTCTTCCAACTTTGGGTATCGGTCAGGTATAAATATTTGATTTTAAGACCCCGATCTTTTATTAATGCATGTTATACAACTATTTATTTTATGATTGTTGATAGGGAAAACAATGTCAAGTTTTGAATCTAAAGGATTAGCATACATTAGACATCAACAAAGTGATTTGAGACACCGATCAGCATCTTCGGCTGCACCCTCACGTATGAACAAAAAATCTCTAATGCATGAGTCATCTTATAGAAAATTTTCACCAGGTTTTGTATTATTTGCTTTATGTAAGTTACATGGTAGTGATTTCTTTATGTATTTGTAGGAGGCAATTCTCATTCAAGAAAAAACAGTGGGAGGAACATGTCCACTGTTAAAAGTTCTACAACAAGTTTGTTTAAAATGGTTGTTCAATTATAAAATGTAATCTTGACGCAGTAAACAAATGATTTGTTTTTGATTTTTCATGTTTAGTAATGAGAGAACAGAATATGACTCTCATTAAAGATGTCAATCCCATGAATGTAAACATGGCCATCAAAGGGAGGTGTATATCCGTATGGCATTCGCACAAACTTAACGAAGAACATGATCCTTACAGTCTCGATTGTGTTTTCCAGGATGAGGAGGTAACTTCCATTGAGTTATTAAATATTTATATTTGAGTATATTTAGAATATATCATTGATATTTGGATTGTATAAACAGTCGAACTGTATCCAAATTTATATCAAGAAGGAGTTTATGTTTAAATTTGAGCCTCTTTTACGAGAGGGTCAGTGTTACATAATCTCTAATTTCGGGGTGGCTGAGAATGCTGGAAGGTTGCCTTTGTTACCAAACCAGTGGAAAATATGTTTTTACAAAGGAACCGAGGTTACCCAGATTGATCACATTGATGAAAACTTTGTTGGGTTCGTTAATGAGCCATTCTCGAGTATTCTGGACACTGAAAATGAGTATCACGAACATGATTGTGTTGGTATGTGTTTGTATAAACAATAGAAATAACATCTGACATTATTATAAATTTTAGTTGTGAGCTTTTATAACAATTTTTTTTCTTCAGATATTGTTGGTACAGTCGTGGCTATCGGGAAAATAGTGAAAGTGAACGTGAACAGTTCTGGTGGTCATAAGTTACGCAGGACAATTGTTGTTGAAGACGCCGAGTAACTATATTTTACAGACTCTTGATTAATTACAATAATGTATGTAGAATAGTATGCAAATGTAACCATATATTAATTGTATATTGTGTTGCGCAGGTCTTTAAGTATTGATTGTACGTTTTGGGATAGTTGGGCATTAATGTGGAATGAATACGACAACAAGCGTGATGAGCTTGGTCATATAGACATCCTCTTGATGTTGGGAAAAGTGAAGTATTGGGATAGTAAGTTTTACAAATGTGTATTAAAAATTTGGTCACAAAGGTAAAATATTTAATTCGTATTAATAGTTTTTTAAATTGTCCCTCTTTGTTGTGCAACGCAGACAAGCCGTCAGTACACAATGCTTTGTTTGGCACAAGAATATTTATAAACAGGGATGTGCCACAATTGTTGGCTTTCCGGAAAAGGTAATTACATTGGTGTTGTGGCATATGTATTTTGGTTTGTTGATCGAGCACGTGTTGAATTTATTATGAAACTTATTTATACACGACACAGGTATGAGGAACAGGAAGGGTACAATGCGGGTGAATTCAAAATCGGGGATTATTCAATTGACAGTCGTGTTGTTACACCTGCGGAGTTCATGCACGGTTGTGTAAAGAGAGTTGTTGGAACCATTCGAACTATTGAACCGGTAAGATAAAATTTGTTATAGATGTAAGATAAATTTCATTGAATTACTAACTAAAACCGCATTAGTAATGTTTATATATGGTTTTGTATTTGAATACAGGAATCACATTGTGTTGTTTATGCAACGGTGCATAGTATACAATATGAAGATGGATGGGTTTACACAGGTTGCAAAACGTGCAGTACTAGGGTGACACCGATTGTTTCAAAAAACAACTCAGGAACAAAGAATAAAAAACAGTTGTGGCATTGTAAGAAACATGGGGAAATGTATGCAGTTGCATCTAGGTATGTATAACAACCTCTATATAAAATTATTCGAATCTGTCCTTGAACGTATAAGAAATAATTCAGGATGTTTGAATAGTTTACAATCAATGATAAATTTGTGTATTTGTAGGCTCAAAATCGTTGTGCGAATATTTGATCATAGTGGTACAGTACAGGTCGTGATTTTTGACAAGAGTTTGCATAAAATGAACATACAACAGCGTAGGAGATCATGGAGCGAGAGGGCTTAGACACGGAAGAGTACTTTCCAGATGTCCTAAATCAAATTATTGGGAGGAAGTATCTTTTCAAAAAAAAAATTTTTCTGAATTTAACCAGGACAATAACACTTACATATATCGAACGAAAAAGGTGACTGAAGATGTTGATACAATCAACTATTTCAAAAATGGTTTCATAGAAGAGCAGGTCTGATTTATTAGTTATTTTAATATATTTAATAATGGTGCATGTTTACAGACAAGTATATGCTAATCGTTGTGCATAATTCAATATAGGACGACGATGAGGAGGATCAAGGTTTAGAGTATGATTCCGTGTGTTCAGATGATGAATCAGATGCACAATCTGATGATATAACTGAGGTAGTATGCACTGCATTTTTGAGTGTTCGTTAACACAGTTAAAATTTAACCAACAATGTAATATAAACATTTATTTCTTATGAAAAAATGTAACAGGAACCAACAAGTGAGACTGTAATTCCATCTGTAGACACGGTTGATTATAATCCAACAGTGCGTGGTGATGCCACGGACGATACTTGTAAAACCCGAAAATTTAAAACATGCAAAAATTACCAAATTACCCCTGAAAAACTTAAAATTTAATTAAAGCTTATTTAAAGTACCGAATTAATCCCGAATCTCTGGAAACGAACTACAAATCAAGCGAGATAATTTTGAGGCAAGCTCCTAATATTTTTACAATGTGCAAAAATGTATTATTACTCTTAAAAACACTTGGGCCGAATTTCTTATACATAATACATAATTATTATTATTTAAAAACCTTTTAAATACAAATTAAATTAAGGAAAAATTAGCTAAAAATGGTAAATAGATTTTGGCCATTATGAACCGGTATTCTAGCCTATCCCTCCCCCATAAAACTCGGTCAATCACAACTATAACAAATCCCATGATTTCTTTCACCATTAAACCCTAATATAACAAAACCGACACACACAAAAATCCCACACACATCCATCCGATTTTTCTGAATCAAAGGGCCATTTTTCTGGAGTTCTTGGTGGTGCAAAGGAGGTGAGAAAAATTGCTACAAGTCCTGGGAGTCGCTAGTTTGGTCGTGGTGGAATTTTGTTTCGAAAATAGTTGTACCGAGCCAAAGAAAACCATAGCGTGTGATTCCTTCGTTTCATAAACTTTCTGGTATTTTTCTAATGCTTTACTAATCATATATAACGTGTAAAAATTATTGAAATCAAACCATGCATCGTATAATGATCGAACGAAAAATAATGAACCAATAAACCCTAATAACGAAATCGGGTTCTATAAAATGGTGGCGATTTTTCTGAGCTTGGTGAATAATTTTTGTGGGTTCTTTATGCTTCTTATAACATGGGAAAAATAGCCATTCGAATTGTTGGATCGAATTTGTGATTTTTGGAATTATTGTATTATCGGGTTTTTGAAATTAAAACAGAAATTATGGAAAAAAAATTATAAGGCCGATCGAATTAGGGTTTTGGTGCAATGAAATCTGGATATAAATAGGGTACTTTGATGATAGAATGATAACCTAATGATTGGGATTTTTAGAATCGAGTTTTGATATAATTTTGTATTTACCGATCTAAAAATAATTAGTTAAGGGGGTGTTTTGTAATTATTAAAAAATTGTGGGATATTTTTGTAATGTTTTATAGATCAGGGGGAATATATAAAAATTATTATATGAGGGCCTTATTTGTAAATTGAGCGAGATATGGATTTAATGTGTAAATATTTTGGCGAATTGAAAAGAAATAAAAATGAGGGACTAAAAATGTAAAATCTGGAAACTCAAGGGTTCTCGGTGTTATTAATATTATAAAGGGTGAAATGTGTAATTTTGACTATTTAAAGGCTTAATATGTAATTATGGATAAATATTGAATCGAATTGCAATTTTGATAAGTATAAGGACTAATTTTGTAATTTACCAAAAGTTGAAGGGCTTGTCGTGCCATAATTAATCTTAAAGGGTATTTTCTGCAAATATGAGTTATGAAGGGCTTGATGTACAAACGTAACATTAATAAGGGTTAAATTGTAATTTACATAATTATAAGGTTTAATTTGTAAATTAATTAACTAAAAGGGTGTAACTTGTAAATATTTGAAACTTGAAGGTCGAATGTGTAATTCTGGAAAATAAAGTATTCGAATGGTAAAATATAATATTTCTATTTTAACCTTGAACTTTGGTAAACTTGTCATAATTAACCCTGAACTTGTGTAACCTGTCAAAATGGACATGACTTCCATAATAAGCCTACATTAATGACTTGACTTGAATTATATCACTTGAATCTTGCTAAATATGGTAACTTACTAATTCTGGAAACCTACTAAAAATAGAAGTTACTTATAATGGGAAGATAACTGAAACCCCTTTCGTATCTCTGTCTTTTACTCCTTAGGTTCGAGGAGGGAGTGATTGATTTCTGTCAGTCTTTGCTACTTTTGTATTCTTGCTTGCATTTGAATAAGGTACAGATATTCTGCCCTTTTCAGTAAGGTGCCTTCGTTCTCTTTTGAGTTGTTGATCTTGATTCGTATTAGGATTTCCCTATGCCATTGCTATGTTTTCCCTGTTTGTGAACCTTGATCTGTTGTACTTATTCTTGAACCTGTGGTTGAACCTTGCCTTGATCTTTTGTTTCACACCTTGCTTTGAACCCTGCCGTGAACCTTATATATGAACCCTGCCATGAACCTTGACCTGAACCTTGATACACTTGATATTATAACTGGATGAGAAAATCTTTTTAATTAATTAGGAAAATGTTTTAAGAAACTATTTGTAAGACTATCTTTACAGAAATCATTTTAAAAGACCTTCTTATTGAAAACCGTTTAAAGATTACTTTTATGGAAACCAGTACTTAAGAATTATTGTAACACCTATGATATGGACTTTAAATATAAACTGTTAAAGTGAGCTTTTATTATGAACCTTTGAACAAACTGAGATTGACCTCTGATATGACCTCCCTGATATTGACCTTCTGAACCTTTGACTTTGAACCTTTGTCTTTAACCTTTGTCTTGATCTCCTGACTGAACCCTGATGTGAAACTTGATCCTGAACTGCTTGATACTTGACACCTGATACTTGACACCTGATACTTGACACCTGATACTTGACACTTGACACTTGATACTTGACACTTGACCCTGACCCACAGTTTGATATTACGAGCCACCCACTAGGCATGAGGTGTTCATGTCCTTGTCATTGATGCACCGATGACTTGACTCTAGGGTAGGAGAGAGATGTCCTATCCTGTCCCTGACTTGATTATATGGCGTGTATTGGTAGACTCTGGCCAACTGGGGCGTATGGATGCATCCTAGACTTGACCTGATTTGTTTACTTGTTATACCTGGTGACTGATGGTGTGTGCGATGCACGTCTTTCACATCCTGGGAGCCCGCGACTCCACCCCTGAGAGGTAGCCCCTCACCCTGTATTTGGTACCGAGGTCTCCCCTCCGTACACCCTGATTACTGGACTTGATATGATATTTGTTTCTGGGCTCGTAGTGGATTTCTGTTACCCTTACACTTACCTGTATTACTTTCCTTAACCTTGACATATTCACATGACCTTGATATCACTTGCTTCTCATTACTGTTACATTATACTTGTACATTGACTCTGACCGGTTTGTATTCCTTTATTTATTCATTATCCTGTATTATTGCTTTGTTTCTGTTATATCTGTTCACTGAGCTCTCGTAGCTCAGCCGCATTTCTTTTCCTGCGGCAGGTACATTTAAGCTAGGAGCTGGGTTTAGCTTGGGATGAGAGCAACTTGTGTGAAGTTTAGACCTTGTCATTCTAGTGTGACCATTTGGATATTATTTCTGTTATGCCATTGTTGGCACTTGGATTTTTTTTATTGTACTTCTTTTACGTCTGTCTTACTTTTGACATGAGTCTTGTTGACTTATTTCCTGTTGATTTTATTATTAAGGCTTCCGCTATTTTATTTCTTGAATGCTTATATCTGATATGAAACCATGTATTTGTGACATCTTTGCCCTTGTCGGGTTGGGGTGTTACAATACTCTAATCCGATTTGATGATGCACACAAAGACACGACATGCCACACTAATGGTGTCCCTGCAACATTGGATGATGGATCACCAGCCAAACACCCTGATGAACAAGAAAAGCATGGAGATGATTGATTTCTATTTACATTTTTTAAAATAATTTTTGAACAATTTATCTACGGTTCACATGTTATCGTGTGTTTATGGTTATTCCTTTTAAACAATTTATCTACGGTTCACATGTTATCGTGTGTTTATGGTTATTCCTTTTGAACAATTTATATACGGTTCACATGTTATTGTGTGTTTATGGTTATTCCTACTAAGTTTTGCTCTTATATTTTCAATTTACATGAAAAAACTTCCTTTTTAAAAAGGATACATAACATTTCCAGCAGTTTTAGGATATTGAATGTTTTGGTTATGTGAATATTTAATTTTTATTTATAGTTATCATTATAAACGAATAATTTTCCACATTGCATGTAATTAACATTAAAACTTTCAAATTAAGCTGGAAAAAAACTGATAAGTTAAGCAGTACTAACTTAAAGTTAGTACTGCCATAATCAAACTTAAAACTGCTAGGGTTTTCTAGCAACTTGATAAGCACTCAAATAAGATTGTTTATTTGAGTGATAAAGGTTACGTTGCTTTTATTTATTTATTTTTTATTATGCATATTACCAGAACTATTAACCGTAACTGTGAATAACTATGAAGGATGAAAATATTAATGTATACAAACATTCATGTGAAAATACCAGCATAAGAAATAATTACGGATTTTTTTTTTAGATATGCATTCGTTTTTTAAAAACGGGTATAAACAATCAAATATATTAATCAAACATTGCATAGGAAAAAATTGACAAAACAACTTAATTAAAATTATTCATCTTCATCGCATTAGCTTCTTCTTCGCGAGCACCATCTTTGGCTTGAGCACACAAATCTACCAGCAATTCAAGCAGTGCCCGATGCCTCTCTTGAGTTTTTTTCAAAGCATCCAGAGAGTCAAATGCGACCCCATGATTTCCTAATGCTTCCATGTCAACTATCATCACTCGGTTCTTCGCCATCACCCTCCTGAGATGCTCACAACAAACGTGGATCAATTTTGCACAAGATGATGCTTCACCTGCCTGCTGTACCAACCACACACGCATACAATCATGCAGATTGGACGAGCCAGCAAGGTTCATTAGCTCATCTAAAATCTGGAATTGTGCCATTGGAAACATTAAACCAATTGATCGTCATCTTTCATTATACATTATTGTATTTAAATAGTATATCGCTTATACATTATTGTATTTAAATAGTATATCGCTTATACATTATTGTATTTAAATAGTATATCTTATCTAAATATATTTAAATTTTGGTAATTATCTTATACTCTAAATATATGATATGCCAAGAACATTTTCGGATATAAGCTTATTTTTAAAACACATAATAAAGTTTTGTTAACATAAATATGTTTAAATTCTAGATGTAATCTTTATCTATAATAGCATAATATACAGTATATAAAGTCTAAAAATATGTTTAAAATGTAAATGTAATCTTTATCTATAATAAAACTATAATAGTTGAATAATCACTTTCCATTATATGGTCATCTTCAAAGTCTATAAATAAAGCCACATATTAACCTGTTAAACATGTGTCTTCAATAGTTGGCATACAAAAATACAATCAATGTCAGGCAGACAATCAGACAAGGTATATATTATCACGTAGAGGATGTTGTATTGATTATCATATATGCTGTAATCACTTTAATCACTAAACTTTTAGCAGGGTAATCCAAAAAGAAGACATAATCATCCATCTCCAACCAATATTTCACTGAATAAGGATACGCCGACCATTGTTATCTCGGATGATGAAGAGGTACAATAGCTAACTTAGCTTTTTATTTAAATTATATGTGGAACAAAATATCTGATCATATTTAGCATGATTACATCCCACACATGCTGATTTGTTCAAAAAATATATATCATTATATACCTAATTATATTTAACAAAATTAGATACTTAAACATTTGTTTTAATTTTTTAAACCTGCTTTGCAAGCACACATACGATATAGATTGTTTAAAAAAACAAAACCATAAACACACCTTGTAGAGGCTATATCACAAATGATCATATTAGCATGATTACATTCCACACGTGCTGGCTGTCTTCTTACATAAATTCGTATTATTTTACATTCATTAATCAGGAAGTCTAATTACCTTTTAATACTTCAGGTGTTCATCAACGACGAGGTATTATAACATTAACATGTTTATTATTATTGACATTTATTTGTATTGGATATGCAGAATTAATTATTAACATAATATGTACAGATCTATGCTGCTGGTGTGAGTGGTTATCCAACTATTCCAAGATGGAATAAACAGAAACAAAACAATCCATATGTATGCAAAATAATTAACAATGATGTTGATTTGCATGATACTGATGATGAGGTATTATGTATAATTTTAATTGCGTGCTATTTTTGCATTATATTAAACATAAAATATTTGTTGATGCCCAATTTTTTATGCACTTTTTAGGTTGTTTGTTTGACACACAACAGTCGACGATTGTTAAAGGTGAAATCCGAAACCGGAGAAAACAAACGCAAGTTTGATTATTATGAGTGTCAATCTGATAAGGAGGTATTTTTATTAAGATTATGTAATATTTTGTTACGTCAAATTAATCTTTGGGAAAAACTAAATATCCTTCTCATACTTGTAGTCTCTTCCAGTTACACATAAACAGTGTAGACCGACTAAGAACAGTAGTTTGGCCAGCAACAAAATCTATGATGGTATCTCAGCAGACGATGACAAGGCAAATAAAAGGGATGATCGTGGAGAGGTATAAAAAAATAAATGTAATGCATATTATGTAATACTTATCAATCTGAAAAACTGACTGCCTTTGCAATAATTGCAGCCTCTCCCAATTACACACAAACGCCGTAGATTGGCTAGAGACGGCAAGTTAATCAACAACATAGTTGTTGATCTTATCTCATCGGACGATGAAAAACCAGAAACAAAACAAGTTGTAGATCTAACTTCATCTGATGATAAAAAGTCGCAAACAACAAATGTGGATACTATGGCTGGGGATGAAGAACCAAATACGTTTACGTATTCAAAAACAACACAATATTTCACAGCATCGTACCGACAAAGGTATATGCTCTATGATGAAGATACCGAAGATGAACATGAGACCAACAACAGCGTATCTGAAGAAGGTGTGTGGGTTAATATAAATGATCTTGATGGGCCCTCATATTCTATAGAAGATTATAAACCTAGATACACTATCCCTGACGAACTTATCGTTGAAGACTCTTCGACAGGTTGTTTGTTGAAAAAATAATTGTAATATTATATTTTATTGGTCAATTGTCAAATATGTTATAGATTAAAAGGATACATGTTACTTATATAATTTGACATTCGGCGTTTTCGTAGGGGATTCAAAATATACATACATTGATGATGCTTGTGACGAAGATTCTGAGGCTTGTGATAGAGATATTATCGACAAATCTAACATGGTTGATAATTACATGTGGGATGAGATGCCTGATATTGACGGAAAAATAGAGGTCGATTCAAACGCGTATAACGTCAGTTATGATTCTAATGATGATGATATACACAGCTTTATTAACGACGGCTCTACTGATTATGAAACAAGTGGGGATGATGATAGCGAAGATGAGATATGATGGAACGTGATAACGACGGCTCTACTGATTATGAAACAAGAGGGGATGATGATAGCGAAGATGAGATATGATGGAACGTGATAAGATTTCCCATTGCTTTTGTTTTTTTTTTTGATAAGTAACACCTTTTTATTATGAATATTCGTTACGATTTTTGAGATTTGTGGGTATGTAGAGTGTTTTTTTTTTTTTTTTTTTTTTTTTTTTTTTTTTTTTTTTTTTTTTTAAATGTTTACATAATCTCATTGTGTAACAACATGTTTTTAATACAAATAAACACCATATATCTATTTTAATAGATGTATAACAAATTCTGGCCCAAAAAAAAAGAGAAAAAAAAGGCCCAATAATAACAATTTCGAATCAATTAGGAACTATATAATGGGTAAAATAATAATGTCGATCAACATATATTTATCTCATGGAATCATCAAACCCTAAATCCTGTCAAGATGCAAGCCCACACCAGCCTCACATTGATTCAAAGCCTCACCATGTTTCAAAGAACAAAGATCAGACCATTCCTGGAAAAAAAGGTGTGTCACAACCAAAAATAGAAGATGGAGTGCATGAGGGACACAGTAAACAGCCAAATACTAAGGTGGATGATGCATTGAGATTTCTTGCATCAGTTTTTGAAGAAGGTGGACCTTCTCAAAGTAATAAAGGTATCCCATATAGTTTTTTTTAATATGTTATCAAAAAAATTATGTTCCCATAACAGGCTTATTATTCCATTTACTTTTGATTCAATAGATGAGTTACCTGAATCTATTCTCCTCGATTGGCTTAAAGTAAATGTTGGAGATCCTCAAGAGTCTCTGCAAGTTCTTAACAGCGTTCAATCGAAGGTCTTGAAAGCAGAAGCTATGATTAACGAATTACAAGAGATGGGTCATGAGGTAACTGGTGATTATCTTGTGGATTTAAACTTCTTCAGCGATGAAGATTGAGAGCACACAGTCTTATTAGTAATCGTTGTTCACGAGTTTATTTACTTTTGGTTTAAATAATAAGTTAGATGTTTTTGGTGCTTTATGATTTCAATCGTTTTTGGCTAATTGACACAATTATCTTTTTTGATATAAAGAGATGTCTTGGCTCTTTTAAATCTTGAATAATTGATTACGTTTATACATAATTATATATATATATATATATATATATATATATATATATATATATATATATATATATATATATATATATATATTATATATATTATATATATATATATATAAAGTCAGTCATCTTCATTGTGTTAGTTTCTTCTTAATGAACTGTATCATTGGCTTGAACACGCAACTCTCACAACAATTCAAGCAATATCCAATGCTTCTGTTGAGTTTTCTTCAAAGCATCAAGCCAGATTTCTCATCGTATTCATACGATTTTCTTTTCTTTTTTTTGGAAGTACTGTCGATTTATTGCTTTGCATCTAATGTGTGTGTTTAATAGTTACATAGTCACGCATTTATTTTATTTTTTTACATTCGACGTACATATTAATCACGAAACCAAGCATATAAAATATACGTATTTTAAAAATATATGCATATTAATTAATGCGTATTGGCGTAAATATTTATAGAAATACATAATATTTATAGAAATACAATATACAAGATAAATAAAAGTTTAAAATTTGATATTTGTATTTAAATGAAATATGAATATCTTTAATGTTTATACATAGATGTATTTATAGAAAACATGAATCTGGAAACAAAGCAACTTTTCAATTAAATGTTGTGACTTTTCAATGTAAATGTTGTAACTTTTAAGGAGTCTATAAAAACAAAGGCTTAACAAAGATTTTTTATTATCCTTTTCACTATTCTAAATTATTATTCACTTTGAAAATTCAATGGCATCATCCTCATCAAACCCTGAATCGAAGGAGGCTAATCGACCAATACATGATGATGTTCCTCCAGTGCCGGACAAGTACGAGATTTTCGACATACCCCAGCATATATGGGATAAATGTCATTCAGGCATTTATGCAACTGAAAAAACCTTGATTGATCTTTACAATCGTCGTATAAAGACTCTTGAAGAACAGAACAGGAGGGATGCAGAAGCAATTCGGGCACGACAACAGAACATTGATGCTCGGAATGCAACAATAGCAGAAACACAACAAAAAATTGTTGATGTTTACAAAAATATCGAAAATAGTTTGTTTATTTCTTAGAGTTTAATTTATGTTAGGAATGTAATGTTATTTGAATCGTTATTATAGTTGTTTGGATAACAAATGTTATGTGTCTTGAATTTTATTAATATTATTTGTTTTCACGTATACTACATATATATGCATGAATAATATATCATTTCCAATATGGTGTGTCTATTTGTCCTTATTTAATTTGTTTTTAAATAAAATTAATCCTGATACGACTTTAAAAAATTGTGTGTTCACTTTGTATGCAAATTAAATTGAAAGCTTTAAAAATAATGATAACTCTTAATATGTTTAATATTATATATATATATATATATTTTGCAGTGTTAAAAATAAACCAAATCTTGATAGCTATCCGAAAAATGTCTTTCAAAATATAAGCAACAACATATCCCAATATTTTTAAAAGAGATACGTGTATCCCAAAATAAAATTCAAATTAATTATTCACCATTTAACTTCCCTTTCTTTGTGGTTAAATACCTTTTAATCATAATCCATTCCAACTTCTATATACGTTATCAAAGAAAAAAGGGAAAAAAACTGCTGCTCTTAGCACATTTCATTCATTTTTCAAGAATATAAGAATAACTTCCACTATGAAGAGAGAAAAGGATAACGATATAGAAGATATACCAACTGTAAAAAAGCCAAGGAAAACCTACTAATTGTATAATTAATCTATGTTAATATCTCATGTGTTTCACAAAATAATAAATGCTAACAACATGTTAACAACAGATTTAATAATGGTGAAGCAAGTAAAGTGAAAGAACTGCACGAAAACAAAGGTACAATAACAGGTATTTATTTTTCTAGAGTATAATTTAAAGATATTACGTATGTGATAAAAAAACTGTCTTGAATATCCATGTAGATGGGGTACAAAGTACCCGAAGTGAAGAAAGAAGAAAATATAAGCAGCTTTTGAGAGGATTTAGGCCTTTTAGGAGATTAGGGAGGAAGAAAAAAAACACTCGAAGTATATTCTTATGATGAAATTCACATGTCATTCTCATCAGAAGACATTTAGTTTCGTGATGACTTTGTTTGTTTAAACTTTTAATGGAATGAATATGTTATGTTACAGAAGTACATTAACAGTATTAATTTTAATTTAACTATGATGTTAGTTGGATTGTTGTTTTGGTTACTCGAATAATGTATTTGATACTCTAAATTTATGATATGCCCAAATCATTCACATAAAAGATTATAATGCCTAAAAATATTATTCATATCTCTATGTTTTAATGATCACAAAATATAAACTCATTAAACATAAACTTATCAAATAAACAAGTATTTAGTTGTAAATATTCACTTCTACAACTTAATCACTTAAGGTATGAATAAACAAGTGCTTAATGCATTATATGATCAAAGGAACATTTTCTTAATAACTAGATTTTTTATAAAACATCAAAAACATTTTATATATTTTTGAAAAACATTTTTGGTATTAAATAAAAATGTTTAATCTTTTATAAAAATATGAATTCAAATTTTTAACCAAAATCAGTTAAAATGTTCCATAAAATCCTTCCCCACAAAAGGACAAAATTGGCCAACGTTCAGTAGGGGCGGCCCCCTTAATTTTGCTAGGCGGCCCCCTTAATAATTAAGGGGACCGCCCCCGCACCAGTAGGCCTCCAGCTGTCCAGTTTTTCTCCTATAAATACCAGCCTTCTCCTGGATTTTTACTCACCTTTTGCACACTGAAACTTTCTGTTTTAAATCACATTTCATATCTTCAAAAACCCTTTGATCATATAATCTTAAGCTTTGGTTTCTAAGTGATCCAAGCTTCCTCCATTCAAGTGTAAGAGAAGAATACTCCTTCAACAACTAGAAGAAGTATTGCAACTTAGATACCTAAGTTGTTTGTGTCATCATATATATTTGTATATAAGTTGTGTATTGTTGTTAGATAGTTGTGTGTATAATTGTTTGGGATAGGTTAGTGTGTAAGTAGAGAAGTTGTGTTGTTAAGGTGTGTAAGTAGTGAAGGTGTGAAGAAGTAGAAGTGTACATAGGTTGTGCTTAGTCGTGAAGTGTCGTGAAGAAGTAGTGAAGAAGTCGTGAAGAAGTCGTGAAGAAGTTGTGAAGAAGTCGTGAAGAAGTCGTGAAGTAGTCGTGAAGAAGAAGGTGTGATTAAGTCGTGTTTAAGTTGTGAGATTGGTTCTAGCTACGATTAGAACTCGACATCTAGCTTTGTGTCGTTAAGCCGGTGTAAGCTAAAGTTGTGTAAGGTTTTCTTCGCCATAAGGGAGCTTGTTGACATAGTGAAGAAAACTCTCGAGTTAGGTGCTCGGGGAGTGGAGTAGGGCAAGGAAGGTGTCCTTGTAGCCGAACCACTATAAATCTCTTGTCTCTCGGTTAGATCTTTCCATCTCTAGCTTTCATTTCATTTTATTACCTTACTTGCATTACATATTTATATTTACTTATATACATATTGTTCATATTGTTCAAGAAGTTGAGATCACATAAATTCGAATCTAAGTTTTAAAAAGTAAATAAAGTTTTCACAATAAAATTGAAAAGTATATAAAACTATTCAACCCCCCTTCTAGTTTTCCACAATTGGTATCAAGAGCCACGTCAAACAAGATTTTTAAAATTAACTGTATTTTAAAACTTGAAACAATCTATGGAATCTTTAAAATATTTAGAAGGGCAATCTATGCAAAGACCACCACTATTTGAAAGTGATGGTTTTCTTTATTGGAAAAATAGATTCGAAACTTATGTGAAATCAAAGGATCTTGATCTTTGGCATGTTATTACCTATGGTGATTTTCCCCCTATTCAATATAATATCCTAACTAAAATAGAAGAAATTGTACCTTTTGAAAATCAAAATGATGATTTAAAAAAGAAACTAGCAAAAAATAATGAAGCTAAAATGGTTATTTATAATGCGTTACCACGCAAAGAATATGAAAGAATTTTTTTGTGTCAAACCGCAAAAGAGATTTGGGATTCTTTACTAATCACTCACCAAGGTAATAGTCAAGTCAAAGATAATAAAATAGATCTTCTTGTGCAACAATATGAACAATTTACAATTCTTGAAGAGGAATCTATTGATAATGCATTTGCTAAATTTAACACAATCATCACAAGTTTAAAAGCACTTGATGAGACTTTTTCTAGCAAAAATTGTGTAAGGAAATTTCTTAGGGCATTACATCCAAAATGGCGCGCGAAGGTCACGGCGATTGAAGAATCAAAGAACTTGATGACGTTATCACTTGATGAGCTTATTGGCAACTTAAAGGTTCATGAAGAAATTATAAAAAGGGACTCGGAAACGGTCAAGAGCAAGAAAGATCAAATCAAGTCTCTCGCGCTAAAAGCCATAAAGGAACTTAGTGATGACGATGATTCAAGTGACGAGAGTGAAGACGAAGAATATGCAATGGCCGTTAGAGAATTCAAGAAATTCTTAAAGAGACGAGGAAGATTCACGAGACAACCGCGAGATGAAAGAAGATCGCTACAAAGAAATAGAAATGATAACTACGGGAAAAGAAAGTGCTTTAGATGTGGAAGTCAAAACCATCTTATTGGCGAATGTCCAAAGCCACCGGGTTATGATTACGAAAGCGCATTTGTTAGTGGAACATGGAGCGATAGCGACAAAGATGAAGCGGACAAAGCAAAAGACAAAAAGTGCCTTGTAGCTCAAGCCACCGATGAAATATGTCTAGGAATAAATTTGGAGCCCGACGAATGGATTAAGGATAGCGGATGCTCGAAGCACATGACGGGAAACCGGAAGCTATTCTCCTCCTACAAGGCATACAACGGAGGTAACGTTATTTTCAGTAGTGATTTTCGTGGAAAAATCATTGGCAAAGGTACGATCTCTCAAGACTCCCTAACTATTGAAAATGTTGAGCATGTAGATAACTTAACATATAACTTGCTTAGTATAGGACAAATATGCGATAATAAGTGTAGGGTTACTTTTACAAGTAAAGATAGCGAAATAGTTAAGGATGGAAAGGTCATAGGTAGAGGAGTTAGGAAAGGTGGCGTATATGTTATGAAACTAGGAAATAAACCGGAAGATAAAATATGTCTAGCAACCTTAGATGAAAACTCTACATTGTGGCATAGAAGATTAGGTCACGCAAATATGCAACAAATACAATCCCTAGCCTCTAAAGAATTAGTTAGAAACTTGCCTAACCTAAGATATGACCAACACTTTTGCGATGCATGTAAAATAGGAAAACAAGCACATGCAAGTCACAAAGCTAAGAATATAGTCTCCACTACTAGATGTCTAGAATTATTACACATGGACCTTTTTGGTCCAACCGCTGTGCGGAGTTACGAAGGTAATCGTTATACCTTAGTAATTGTAGATGAATATTCACGATACACGTGGACTAGTTTTTTAAGTGATAAAACCGAAGCCTTTAATAAATTTGAAATATTTAGTAAAATGATTCAAAATAAATTAGGATGTTCTATAGTATCAATTAGGACGGACCATGGTCGGGAATTTGATAACGAAGTGCAATTCGAAAAATATTGTGATTTAAATGGGATATCTCACAATTTCTCCGCTCCTCGCACTCCACAATCAAATGGGGTAGTAGAAAGAAAGAATCGAACATTACAAGAAATGAGTAGAACAATGCTAAATGAACAATCTATCCCACAAAAATTTTGGTGCCATACCGTAGATACATCAACATATATAATAAATAGAGTCTCAATTAGGAGAATATTAGGAAAAACCCCATATGAGTTATTAAGAGGTAGAAAACCTAATCTAAATTACTTTAGGGTATTCGGGAGCAAATGTTTTGTTCTCAACACAAAAGATTACCTTACTAAGTTTGATCCTAAGTCGTACGAAGGAATCTTTCTAGGGTATTCACAAAATAGTAAAGCATACATAATACTTAATAAACACACTATGAAAGTAGAAGAGTCCTTAAATGTAACATTTGATGAAACTCCACCACCACCTAAGACATTGCCCCTAGAAGATGATGACCTAGTTGAAGAAGAAGCTATTGAGGTTAGTAAAATTAAACCCTTAGGTGATGATAATGAAGATATAATATTAGGTGAAAACGAAATAGTAAATGTTAAGGAATCTAAATCACACCCGTTAGATAATATAATAGGAAACTTAAATCAAAGAACCCTTAGATCACAAGCTCAAGATAAAAATAACTTCTTTTGTTTCCTATCTACTATAGAACCTAAAAATATAAACGAGGCATTAAAAGATGAAAGTTGGGTTATGGCTATGCAAGAAGAACTAAACCAATTTAAGACTAATGACGTTTGGGAACTAGTCCCAAATCCCATGAATATGACCATCATAGGAACTAAGTGGGTTTATAGAAATAAGTTAGATGAAAATGGAATAGTTACTAGGAACAAGGCTAGGTTAGTTGCCCAAGGATATAATCAACAAGAAGGAATAGATTATGATGAAACTTATGCCCCCGTAGCTAGATTAGAATCTATAAGAATACTACTTGCCTATGCATGCGCCCTAGATTTTAAGTTATTTCAAATGGACGTGAAAAGTGCATTCCTTAACGGTTTTATCAATGAGGAGGTATACGTGGCACAACCTGCAGGATTCATTGACTTCGCAAAACCTAATTATGTTTATAAACTCAAGAAAGCTTTATATGGACTCAAACAAGCTCCCAAGGCTTGGTATGATCGATTAAAGGCATTTCTTATTAAACATGATTATTCCATGGGAATGGTAGATAACACTCTTTTCACGAAAAAGAAAAACCCAAATCTCATCATTGTCTAAATATATGTCGACGACATTATATTCGGATCGACTTGTCAGGATATGTGTGATGAATTCGCCAAAATCATGCATGATGAGTTTGAGATGAGTATGATGGGTGAACTTAATTTCTTCCTAGGATTACAAATAAAACAATTAGAAGATGGAATATTTCTTAATCAATCTAAGAACATTAAGGAAATGCTTAAGAAATTTGGATTAGAAGACGCTAAGCCCATGAAGACACCAATGTCTACGGAAGTAAAACTCACAAGAGATGAAGAGGGTGAGTCCGTAGAAAACACTAAGTATAGAGGAATGATAGGTAGTTTACTATACTTAATGGCAAGTAGACCGGATATCATGTTTAGTGTCTGCCTTTGTGCTCGCTTTCAAGAGGATCCCAAAACCTCTCACCTAGAAGCGGTTAAGCGTATCTTCCGATACATTAAAGGCACTATACACTTAGGATTATGGTATCCTAAGGGATCGGGCATAGAAACCATCGTCTATGCGGATTCGGATCATGCGGGAGACTACGTGGATAGAAAAAGCACTAGCGGAATTTGCACGTTAATGGGATGTTGTCTAACATCTTGGTTCTCGAAGAAGCAAACCACTCTTGCTATTTCTACTACAGAAGCCGAATATGTAAGCGCTGGAAAAACATGTCAATAAGCACTATGGATGAAACAAGCTCTCGTAGATTATGGCATTAGGTTAGATGACGTCCCAATTATGTGTGATAATAAAGGTGCTATAGATTTAAGTAAGAATCCCGTTCAACACTCTAGGACTAAACATATAGAAATACGCCACCACTTCCTCCGCGATAACGTTCAAAAAGGAAACATATCTATAGAAAAGGTTGCATCGGAAGATAACTTAGCAGACATATTCACTAAGCCCCTTAAGCGTGAACTCTTTAACCACTTACGTTTAGGCCTAGGAATGATGGAACAAATTGACTGAATTTTCTGCATTTTTAGTAAATTTTTTTTTTCCAGATGGGCGGACCCCTTAATGTCATAAAGGCGGTCCCCTTAATTATTAAGGGGACCGGCTTGTCATTAAGGGGACCGGCCATTTGACTGTAACATTTTTTTTCTGTTTCCTCCCATCTGAGTCTAGGAATCTATTTTGCACAAAATAAAAGATTGGGATATTTCTTTGCATAAACATATTTATAAACAAAACCCAATCTATTTTCTACAAATCATTCTCACATCTAGGAAAACACATGAAAACTATTTTTCTTACATTGTTGAATAATGCTAATGATGAGGCGAAAAGTGTACCGCTTTTCGGGGGTCATTTAAGCCCTAAATCATATTTATTTGATCAAATATTGCCCTAAATCGTTCCTTTTGTCATTTTAGGTACTTTGGAGAAGAAATTTGGAAAAGGAAGCATTTTGGACGTTTTTGGAGCATAAAAGTGAAGAAAACGACAAAGTCTCAAAATCTGCTGGAATAGTACCTTTGACGGCGTCAAGCCCTAGTGTGACGCCGTCAGCCCTTGATAAGCCAGAGAGGATTTTGTAAGATTAAAGGGGGACGGCGTCAAGAAGGTCGTCAAGCCTTGATAAGCCAGAGAGGATTTTGGAAGATTAAAGAGGGACGGCGTCAAGAAGGCCATCAAGAAACCCTAACCGCGGCGAGGTGACGGCGTCAGACCAAAGGGTGACGCCGTCAGATCTGTTTTCCTATATATACTTTCATAATTTTTAGTCATTAGTGTGCAACTTTGTGAGGAGAAACCCTAGAAGATTTTTCTGCCATTTTTAAGGGTTTTATACCCTTGGATCTCCTATGTTCAATTGAAGATAAGTAATCAATTAATCATTCAATATGTCTATGTGTTGTTTGATTATGTCTTGTTCTTGTCTTTTATTTAACATGTTAGGCTAGATTTATCTTGTGTTTGCTTAGATCTAATGAAACCTAACTATTGATTATTGGTTGTTGGTGTGTTATTAATTGTATTGGATGATTGTTTATCGATGTTAGGCTTAAGAAAACTGGCTAACCTCCTATACGGTAACTTGCTTGAACGTCTTAAGAAACATGAACCAATGCGTACTAAGGTTTCTATGGTTGTATTTAATGCATGAGCGAATTCTAATGATCCCATGTTAGGAGCTTCTTAGCCGGCTCGACATAGGAGTGAAGTAGGAGCTTATAGAGTTGGGGAAGTACATACGCCACCCCACGATTGGTATTAAGGAATACACCCGTCATCCACGCAATTAATACACACTAATCAACCGGTAAAAGATAGTTAGGGAGTAAGGAAATCTAAGTAAACACATTTCTCTTCATATAAGTTCCACGACCTTTTTATTTTCAGTTATTTTATTTTATTTGCATTTGTAGTTATTTGGGTTAGTTGACTAGCAACTAATTCCGCCCACTCCTTCAAACCCGAGATTTTACTTGCTTTCATAAAAATATAAAAATACAAAAAGAATCTTCCCTCACCCTTAGACCTATTAGAGTAGTTTTTCAATCCTAACGACACTATTCCCCTAGAGAACGATCAATCCCCCGGTACTTGCCACTACACTATACTACATCGGTCAGGTACACTGCCTGGTGGGGATTGCAAGCCTCTTGAGATCCCTCGAGAGGTAAAACCTGTTGTAAGGTCGCAAACCACGCATCAATTTTTTGGCGCCGTTGCCAGGGAATAGTTATTGTTTAGGTTGAATTTTTATTTTATTAGGTCTACTCACTAGATTCCTTTCTAGTGAGATTTTTTTTTTTTTTTTTTTTTTTTTTTTTTTTTTTATTTTTATTTTTCTAGGTTTTCTTTAGTCTATCTTTTTTATTCGTTTCTTTGTTCGTAACCATTACCATCCGACATCATGGAAGGTGGTAATATCCTCGATCCCAACAACCCACCACCACAACAGCACCCACCTCCTAGAGCCCGTACCTTAGGAGACTACTCTCGTCCTAGCCACCATGGCTATCGAAACACCATTGAGCTCACTCCAGGAGCCAATGTCACTCCCTTGCGATTCGACACCATCCGGTTGGTGCAAAGCGGATGCGCATTCCATGGACTTCGTTCCGAAGATCCTAATCAACATCTCAAGGACTTTCTCAAAATCGTTGATTCCATAGACCTTGATGTTGCCACTCGAGAGACGACCCGACTGCGTCTCTTTCAATTCTCTCTGCGGGACCAAGCTAGTCAATGGCTAGAGCGTCTACCCGCAGGATCCATCACCTCTTGGGATGATCTCACCACTCGTTTCCTTGCTCAGTTTTTCCCACCAGGAAGAACTACCAAGCTAAGGAATGATATCTTGATGTTCCAACAACGTCAAGACGAAACCCTCTACGAGGCATGGACTCGATTCAAGGACTTACTCCAAAAAGTCCCTCACCATGGCATAGAACTTTGGCACCAAGTCCAAATCTTCTATGACCACATCAATCTCTCCACGAGGCAAACCATTGACCAATCGACCGGTGGCAAGCTATGTGATCTAAGTGCAGAACAATCATGGGCTCTCTTAGAAGATCTTGCTCTTTATGACAACGAAAGTTGGAATGATCCCCGTGATTTGAATAAAACGGTCAAGGCAATATCATTGCCTTCGAACAATTCAAGCACTTCCGACCGTAGGATCATAGAACTTGAAGACCAAGTCAAGTTTCTTATGAAATCCTACGAGGCTCCTAAACCTTCAAGCCAAGTGAACAAAATCACTTCTTCGTGTGAATTATGTAGTGGTCCCCACGACACTCGTGATTGCGTGGAACTCCCCGAACAAGCTTTTGCGGACTACGCATCCTCGCGTACCGACGGAGCGGGAGACAAGTGGTACACTTTTAAACCCGAGCCAAACCCCTACGGTGATTCATACAGCCCCTCATGGAAAAATCACCCAAACCTTAGGTGGAAACAAAACCAAAACGCACAACAAACCAATTCTTCCAACCCACCTAATCGTTTTCAATCAAGCGGTTCATCCTCAAACCGTACTTTCAACAACAATCCTTCCAACTATGGTAGTACCAATAATCTTGAAGGGTTGATTTCCAACATCGTGACATCTCAAGAAGCTCGTTTAGCAAAGTTTGAAGCCGATTTCAAACAAAAACAAAGCGAGATGACCAATAAGATTGACACTTTGTTGAAAGCCCTCAATGACCGAGAAATGGGAGCACTCCCTAGCAACACTGTCAAGAACCCAAAACTAAACGTCAACGCCATTTCATCAGTTTCGTCTCCTAGTTCTTGTCCACAATATTATTCGGTCAATTCCATGAGCTCGTGTTTCAAACAAACCCAAGTCGTTCAAAATGACCAAGGAGTTATGTTATCCAACACTAAATTGGTCAACAACATAGTTGAAACACCTCCCACTCAGAACCTTGACGAAGAATTCAAGGAGCTCCACCTTGAATGTCCGGTTATTGATGTATTAGCACGAGCCCCCTATTATAATGCCCTCTTAGAAAAATATGAGAAGAAGCTCGAGTTAGGTGACAAAGGGACCGCCTTCATTCAAAACAAACTACCTAAGAAGTTAGATGATCCGGGCTTATTTGTTCTACCTTGCAAGATCGGTAATTCGGAGGCTTATGACACATTAGCCGATCTTGGATCAAGCCTTAACTTACTTCCGTTACCTCTCTACACCTCTCTAAAACTAGGGAAACTTGAAGAAACTGAGGTAATAATAGGCTTAGCGGATGGAAGTGTTGCTTACCCAGTTGGAGTAGTCAAAGACGTGTTAGTACACATAGGAAAACTAACCATTTTAGCCGATTTCCACGTCCTTGATATGGTTAGCGACCCTACATGCCCCTTGTTGATAGGTAGAGAATTTTTGGCGACCACTAGTGCTATGATTGATTGTAAGGAATCTAAGATAGCGGTAGGAGAAGGTGATACTTGGCCAGTCTATGATGTGAAGAAACATGCCTATGATACTAGTGAGGAACCAACACCCCATTGGTTAGAATTAAATAGGAGACCATCTAGATATGGACCATGGATAGATGGAGACTTCATAGGACCCCAACGCCCATTTTACCTAGAAGAGGACTTTGTGAGCCGAACACATGCGGTAGAACAACTCTTGGCTAGGGACACCGAATTGGATCCATTTGAAGACCCTCTAGTTTTTAGGAAGATGATTGATTTCCTAGGAGTTTTGCCAATTAACCTAGGGATGAATAGGTGGACATGTGAAGACAATGATCATAAGTGGGATTGGGACAAACCACCCAAAGATGGAGATGGGTCATGGCATATTAAGATGACATTGTATGACCCGGATGGAGAGAGGTTTGAAAAGATATATCGTACTAT
The DNA here is from genome assembly GCA_021014915.2 of Artemisia tridentata subsp. tridentata. Classification (NCBI taxonomy): domain Eukaryota; kingdom Viridiplantae; phylum Streptophyta; class Magnoliopsida; order Asterales; family Asteraceae; genus Artemisia; species Artemisia tridentata. Next base: position 305,929,394 of record CP139505.1, on the reverse strand, counting down.
GCGGACCAATAGAAAACTTCAATCCAAGCTTAACCCTAAAGATGTCCTCGATGACGATCTCACTTACATAGGTTAAAAGGACTTTGAGTCTAGCTACAAGACTCGTTAATAAAGAAAAGCGCTTCTTGGGAGGCAACCCAAGCTTTATTTGCTTTGTGTGTTTATTTATTTGTTTGTTTGATTTTATTTGCTTCTGTATGTATGTTTAATTTTTATTTTTATTGATTCATGTTCGAAACTAAATTGTGAAATTGTTTTATCTTGTTTTTAACTTCGTCTTGACTACATATAAAGGTATTTTGCAAAAGTTAAGTGTAAGGGAAATCCAAATCGGTTTATTAGAACAAATGAACATGAATCATAACAATAATAAATTAACATACATATTAGTATTTGTTTGAGTCAAATGCTTGTATCGAGTCATAATGATATTTTGCAGGAATTCCAGGAAGTAAGGTATAGGTTTTTCCAGAAATTTTCCAGAAACTTAACATGAGAATTCTGTCAGATCATTTCTGACGGCGTCAGGCCTTACAACCTGACGGCGTCAGGTTTTAATTTTCTGAAATTTTTGAAAGTTTTGTTTTTCTACCGGAATCATAAAAAGTTTTTATTAAATCTCTAACTTATAAACTCCAGGAATCTGCAAAATAATCATTCCACAAGCATTATATCCTTATACAGATTTATCCCGCCGATGTTATGCAGGTTTTCTTGTTTGTTTTCTCAGGTTTAACAGGTTATTTTGGACAAGGAGATGTATGTGGAATCTAGCTTTTGGCGATGCTTTAGTCTTGAAGCTTCCACATTACCTTGGAAGAAGATCTAACCATGTTACCCCTTTATCCGCCGAGCGAATCAGGGGAGTATTTGTTTTCATTCTTTTACCCTACTTACTTTTACATCTTGTTATTTGAACATTGGGGACAATGTTCATCTTAAGTTTAAGGGGGGTAAAGTACGATACTTTAGAGAATGCTATTACGCTTGATTTTTCGTTTGTTTAATGGTAGATGTGTAACAAAACTGAGAGAAATACCTGTTAAGGCAATTTTAGTGCCAAATTTAAAATTTTTTACAACATTTAAGAGTGAAACTTTGGTCTTAATGAGCGTCTCACGGATAGGAGTTATATGACTAGCACAAAACCGTACCACTAAAAAAATTTTCCACCCCCAAATATGTGAGGTTCGCCCCTAGAATTGGTAGGAAAAGCATTTATGCTATGATGTGTGTACCGGTAGCACTTAGATTCTAGAACTTGCGTTAAGACCATTCCGAGGCCACAAGTGAGACTACATTCGTGTAGTTAGATTTACTAAATGATAAGAGGCATTAGGATTAACCCATATGTTTTACACCTGTGTTTTTGTTATAATTACATTGGCTACATTGGTCAAGTAATTCTCCCACACCCTTTGCGTTGTACTCATTTTTAGTACACGATACCCCTAGTACACCCCTCAGAGTCTATCTTTTCGTTTCTAACTTTAAGCATTTTACTTAAAGTAAGAATTTGTTTACACCCCACTTAAATGTACACCCAAATCGCCTTAGCCTACCTTGTATGCACTCATCTTTAGTGCATTATTGTGACAACATTTGTTTAAACCCCAAGTTAATTATCTAATTGATTACATGGTTGCTAAGTCGAGTCATATCCTTGTACATATTGTTTTGGGACGATTGGGACTCATGGGTAAAGTACTAGTGTAATGGAGTAATGGGAAAGAACAACATTATTACCCCCATATGTGCTAAATATTTTAAAAGTACTCCAAGTGTTTCGATTATCTTAATTCGGGTCATTAGAATAGTTAATTGTAAAGTTATGTAAAAGTTCAAGTGTAAGGGGAGAACCGAGGCCCCTATGATGTATTATTTTGGATGGTAGGGCAAGAGTGTATGCAAAAAAAAAAAAAAAAAAAAAAAAAAAAAAAAAAAAAAAAGTAGAAAAAAACATACGGACTACCATCCCGTTTCATTTTATGTTTATTTTATCTTTTTGTTATTTCTTTCATTAGCTTAAGTCGAGTCTAGTCTTGGCTTAGCAACGCCATATTGTACATGTAATTAATCAAGATCTTTAACTCGCCACCAGTAAAATATCCTTTATCCAACAAAACCGTGTTTATCATATCCCTACACCTAACGTTATAACCCGTTTAAAAGCCCTCTTTGATAGTTTATCTTAGGTGCTTACGCCTAGTGGAGGAGGTTTTTGATCCTTTCCCAAGCCTATGGTAATCTATTTGCTATGACAGGTAGTGAGAGATATTATTCGTTTTCATTTATGAGATATACATTTGCGACACCTGAGAGATGTGAGTATCTAAACACTACTTGTGAGGTGCTAGTTTGTAATCTCCGTGCTTATTATGATTAAAGTGGAACGACTATTTGTTGTAATTACTTTTATATTAGCGTTAAATGATCCCTAAATTGTATTTTGATTAGAATAAAAGCGCATTTGCTTGAGGACAAGCAAATCTCAAGTGTAAGGGTATTTGATGAAGCGAAAAGTGTACCGCTTTTAGGGGGTCATTTAAGCCCCAAATCGTATTTATTTGATCAAATATTGCCCTAAATCGTTCCTTTTGTCATTTTAGGTACTTTGGAGGAGAAAATTGGAAAAGGAAGCATTTTGGACGTTTTTGGAGCATAAAAGTGAAGAAAACGACAAAGTCTCAAAATCTGCTGGAATAGTACCTTTGACGGCGTCAAGCCCTAGTGTGACGCCGTCAGCCCTTGATAAGCTAGAGAGGATTTTGGAAGATTAAAGGGGACGGCGTCAAGAAGGTCGTCAAGCCTTGATAAGCCAGAGAGGATTTTGGAAGATTAAAGGGGGACGGCGTCAAGAAGGCCATCAAGAAACCCTAACCGCGGCGAGGTGACGGCATCACGACCCAAAGGGTGACGCCGTCAGATCTGTTTTCCTATATATACTTTCATAATTTTTAGTCATTAGTGTGCAACTTTGTGAGGAGAAACCCTAGACGATTTTTCTGCCATTTTTAAGGGTTTTATACCCTTGGATCTCCCATGTTCAATTGAAGATAAGTAATCAATTAATCATTCAATATGTCTATGTGTTGTTTGATTATGTCTTGTTCTTGCCTTTTATTTAACATGCTAGGCTAGATTTATCTTGTGTTTGCTTAGATCTAATGAAACCTAACTATTGATTATTGGTTGGTTGTGTGTTATTAATTGTATTGGATGATTGTTTATCGATGTTAGGCTTAAGAAAACTGGCTAACCTCCTATACGGTAACTTGCTTGAACGTCTTAAGAAACATGAACCAATGCGTACTAAGGTTTTTATGGTTGTATTTAATGCATGAGCGAATTCTAATGATCCCATGTTAGGAGCTTCTTAGCCGGCTCGACATAGGAGTGAAGTAGGAGCTTATAGATTGGGGAAGTACGTACCCCACCCCACGATTGGTATTAAGGAATACACCCGTCATCCACGCAATTAATACACACTAATCAACCGGTAAAAGATAGTTAGGGAGTAAGGAAATCTAGGTAAACACATTTCTCTCCATATAAGTTCCACGACCTTTTTATTTTCAGTTATTTTATTTTATTTGCATTTGTAGTTATTTGGGTTAGTTGACTAGCAACTAATTCCGCCCACTCCTTCAAACCCGAGATTTTACTTGCTTTTAAAAAAATATAAAAATACAAAAAGAATATTCCCTCACCCTTAGACCTATTAGAGTAGTTTTTCAATCCTAACGACACTATTCCCCTAGAGAATGATCAATCCCCCGGTACTTGCCACTACACTATACTACATCGGTCAGGTACACTGCCTGGTGGGGATTGCAAGCCTCTTGAGATCCCTCGAGAGGTAAAACCTGTTGTAAGGTCGCAAAACTACGCATCAGCTAAAAACATTTTTTTTCATGCATAAAGATCTCACATGAATTGTCAAAGTATATAATCTGATATATACATCTTTGATATTCATATATTGAGCAAATTCAAATCAAGGAGACCTTGGATTGTTTTCTTAGGAAATTTTTGCATTTAGGAGTCGAAACAATCACATCTCCACATTTGTTGCATATAGGCACACACTAGAACAAGCTTATTAATCACATCCTCACAATTGTTCCATCACCTATTCCCCATTAGTTTCTAGTGCCTTTGCTTCATTACCCTTGCCTTAGATGATTAGGTTCCTTAATTCTCTTAATTGCTAGATATTAATTATTGCTTGCTTATTTATTTGGCTTATATGCCATGCATGCTTAATATGTTTCTCTATTGCCTCAAAGAGTGGGACTTGCCTAAAACCAAAAGCTCAAAACATAGCCATCCTCACCTATTTCTGTAGAAAAACCCATTTCTGGAACCCAGAAAGGTACCAGATGGGCGGCCCCCTTAATTCATAAGGCGACCCCCTTAATTATTAAGGGGACCGCCCATAATTAAGGGGACCGGCCATCTGCTGGACGGGTTCAGAGAATCTTTTTCTGCTTTTTAGCCCATTTGATCCTATACTTCCCCAAATTCACAAACACATTTTGTCCTAATCATCCAACAAGCCTATTCATTCCTAAACAACACAAATCCTCCACTATAAATAACCCCATATCTCACCACATTCAATCATCCCATCATGTCTTCTCCAATCAACCCAAAACCAAAAACCTTTAAACTAGCAAGGATGACCTTAAAACCCGGGTGGAAAAGAAAACCTAACCCTCACCACAAGTCCATCACAACTAGACAACCAACACCACCATCATCATTCATCCCCATCTACTCTCCAAGATCACAACCTCATTCCATTGAACCATTTCACAAACCCTACTGATGAAGCGAAAAGTGTACCGCTTTTAGGGGGTCATTTAAGCCCTAAATCGTATTTATTTGATCAAATATTGCCCTAAATCGTTCCTTTTGTCATTTTAGGTACTTTGGAGAAGAAATCTGGAAAAGGAAGCATTTTGGACGTTTTTTGGAGCATAAAAGTGAAGAAAACGACAAAGTCTCAAAAATCTGCTAGAAAGTACCTGTGACGGCGTCAAGCCCCAATGTGACGCCGTCAACCCTTGATAAGCCAGAGAGGATTTTGGAAGATTAAAGGGGGACGGCGTCAAGAAGGTCGTCAAGCCTTGATAAGCCAGAGAGGATTTTGGAAGATTAAAGGGGGACGGCGTCAAGAAGGCCATCAAGAAACCCTAACCGCGGCGAGGTGACGGCGTCACGACCCAAAGGGTGACGCCGTCAGATCTGTTTTCCTATATATACTTTCATAATTTTTAGTCATTAGTGTGCAACTTTGTGAGGAGAAACCCTAAGACGATTTTTCTGCCATTTTTAAGGGTTTTATACCCTTGGATCTCCCATGTTCAATTGAAGATAAGTAATCAATTAATCATTCAATATGTCTATGTGTTGTTTGATTATATCTTGTTCTTGTCTTTTATTTAACATGCTAGGCTAGATTCATCTTTTGTTTGCTTAGATCTAATGAAACCTAAATATTGATTATTGGTTGGTTGGTGTGTTATCAATTGTATTAGATGATTGTTTATCGATGTTAGGCTTAAGAAAACTAGCTAACCTCCTATACGGTAACTTGCTTGAACGTCTTAAGAAACATGAACCAATGCATACTAAGGTTTTTATGGTTGAATTTAATGCATGAGCGAATTCTAATGATCCCATGTTAGGAGCTTCTTAGCCGGCTCGACATAGGAGTGAAGTAGGAGCTTGTAGAGTTGGGGAAGTACGTACGCCACCCCACGATTGGTATTAAGGAATACACCCGTCATCCACGCAATTAATACACACTAATCAACCGGTAAAAGATAGTTAGGGAGTAAGGAAATCTAAGTAAACACATTTCTCTCCATATAAGTTCCACAACCCTTTTTATTTTCAGTTATTTTATTTTATTTGCATTTGTAGTTATTTGGGTTAGTTGACTAGCAACTAATTCCGCCCACTCCTTCAAACCCGAGATTTTACTTGCTTTCATAAAAATATAAAAATACAAAAAGAATCTTCCGTCACCCTTAGACCTATTAGAGTAGTTTTTCAATCCTAACGACACTATTCCCCTAGAGAATGATCAATCCTCCGGTACTTGCCACTACACTATACTACATCGGTCAGGTACACTGCCTGGTGGGATTGCAAGCCTCTTGAGATCCCTCAAGAGGTAAAACCTGTTGTAAGGTCGCAAAACCACGCATCAAGTTTTTGGCGCCGTTGCCGGGGAGTAGTTATTGCTTAGGTTGAAATTTCTTTTTATTAGGTCTACTCATTAGATTCCTATCTTAGTGAGATTTTTATTTTCTTTTTATTAGCTTTCATGTAGTCTATCTTTTTCTTTGTGCCCTTTGTTTGTAAAATCATTTTCATTTGTCACTATGGCGGATGAAACTCCATTTAAATCATTGACAATAGAGGAACAACTATATTTCACTAATAGATTTGCTTCCTATCATTCCAATGAATTTTTGTGTGCTCTTAGTGATTTCCAAAAGGAGTTAGGGGTAAAGTTAGATGGGTTTAATGAATTCTATGCATGTGTGATTTCTATTAGACGATCATTATCAGGATCAATTCCTTTTAGTAAGACCCTTTGGATGAATTTTGAGGAAAGCTTCCTAACCATGACCCATAAGTGGAACGAATTAGTGGATTTGTATGAGCAAAAAGACCTAGTTTCTAAGAACATGGACTTAGAGTCAAACCAAGATTATGAGACGGTTAGAGTTGAGCCACCTAGCTGCATGTCATGGTTAGGCACTACCATAATACAGGGTGAACACTTAGGTGATCTTGATGTGATGGAGGATCTAGCCGAGCATGATCACATTGATCAAAAAGACCTAAGTTTTATGATCGATGACGATGAATCTCAAGAAACACATGATGAATCTTTTGGGCAATTTGAATATAGCAGTCAGAATATTGAGGATGATCCTTATGATTCGGATATAGAAGTTGAGATGCCTAGAGAAGCACTTGAGATACTAGGGAAAATGTTAGGGTTAGATTCTACTAAAACACATGATGAGGATATAGGTGATCTTGACACAAGGAATGATGAGGTAAGTAACATAAGCCCACCAAGTACCCCACAAGTCCTACCATCATTTGAGGCACCCACACCGCCCGTGACTTACCCGGAAGAAGTAGAAGAGACTTTAGGAATCCCGATGGAGGTAGAACCCTTGGACCAAGCACAACTAGAGGATATAGGTTTGAACACTTTTAGTGATGACCTTACTCTTAGTTCTAGGGAATTTCCTAGTGTTGATGAGCCGGAACCTCAACCTTTACACAACTTTCCATCCTTAGATTTACATCTAGGAGACAAAAGAGGAACCGACCCACCCATCAACCCTTATTATCCGGGTAGTTTTAGGATGAAGGAAGCCATTCACTCACCCCCTTCACCTCACGTGGCATATTTCCACCCTAAGGGTGTGTATCGCTACTTTCACCCACACTTAATCCTAAGTGTAGGGAAAACCTCCCCTATTTCCGTTAAATAAGGGTAGAGTCAGGTTCGTGACTCGAACAAAAGCAAGCGCTTATTGGGAGGCAACCCAAGCTTTATTTGCTTAATTGTTTGATGTTTTTATTTTATTTGTTTGTTTGTGTCATATATGCTTAATCATAATTGTTTAATTTTCATGTTTCGAATAATTTGTGAAAATGCTTTATCTTGTTTTTAACCTCGTCTTAATTGCATATAAAGGTATTTTACAAAAAGATAAGTGTAGGGAAGCTTATATTTTGTTAAAAAGAACGAAATTCGAACATGAAAAATTCACAATTTATGATTAGCATATATTCTATCTTGTTTGTGTGTCAATACTTGTGGACATGTTTTATGAGTCCCTATTTGTAAGTCATCCCGCAAGTATCCTATCCTTTTATTGCTTTGTTTTGTTTTTATTTCTAAGTCTGGAAATACATCTAGTTGTGGTTTTTCTTTGTTCGGTTTGATGCTTTGGCTTTTTGTGTTTGTTGGTTACAGGTTATATTGGACAAGAAGATGATTATATTTCTGGAGTGAAGCTTTTCTATGCTCGTTTTCTTGGAGGAAGATTTAACCATGTTATCACATCATACATACCGAGCGAATTAGGGGAGTATTAGTTTCTTTCATTTTCATTTATTTTTACTTTTACATCTTTTACTTAGAACATTGGGGACAATGTTCGGTTTAAGTGTAGGGAGGGTAAATTAGGATGCCTTAGAAACTACAACTTCGCTTGATTTTTGTTTTGTTTAATAGTGAATGTGTAATAAAGCCAAGAGAAATATTGGTTAGGGCAATTTTAGCACCAAATTTAAAATTTTTTACAACATATAGGAGTGAAACTTTGATTTTAATAAGCGTCTCATGGATAGGGAATTGTATGACTAGCACAAAAACCATACCACTCAAAAATTTCCACCCCAAATATGTGAGGTTCGCCTTTAGATCTTTAGGAAAAAGCATTCATTGTTGGTGCTTATGAGTGTACCGGTAGTTTATAGATTCTAGAACTTGCGTTTGTGATGCATACCGAGACTGCTAGTGAGACTACATTCGTGTAGTTAGGATTGACTACATGATAAGAGGCATTAGGATTAACCCATTGTTTTACACCTGTGTTTTTGTTATAATTACTTTGGCTACATTGGTCAAGTAATTCTCCCACACCCTTTGCGTTGTACCCATTTTTGGTACACTATACCCCTAGTACACCCCTCAGAGCCTATCTTTTCATTTCGACCTTTAAGCATTTTACTTAAAGGAAGAATTTGTTTACACCCCACTTAAATGTACACCCAAATCGCCTTAGCCTACCTTGTATGCACTCATTTTTAGTGCATTATTGTGACAACATTTGTTTAAACCCCAAGTTAATTATCTAATTGATTACATGGTTGCTAAGTCGAGTCATATCCTTGTACATATTATTTTGGGACGATTAGGACTCATGGGTAAAGTACTAGTGTAATGGAGTAATGGGGAAGAACAACATTATTACCCCCATATGTGCCAAATATTTTAAAAAAGTACTCCAAGTGTTTCGATTATCTTAATTCGAGTCATTAGAATAGTTAATTGTAAAGTTATGTAAAAGTTCAAGTGTAAGGGGGATACAACCTCCCTATGATGTATTATTTTGGATGGTAGGGCAAGAGTGTATGCAAAAAAAAAAAAAAATAATAAAAAAAAAAAAAAAAAAAAAGTAGAAAAAAACATACGGACTACCATCCCGTTTCATTTTATGTTTATTTTATCTTTTTGTTATTTCTTTCATTAGCTTAAGTCGAGTCTAGTCTTGGCTTAGCAACGCCATATTGTACATGTAATTAATCAAGATCTTTAACTCGCCACCAGTAAAATATCCTTTATCCAACAAAACCGTGTTTATCATATCCCTACACCTAACGTTATAACCCGTTTAAAAGCCCTCTTTGATAGTTTATCTTAGGTGCTTACGCCTAGTGGAGGAGGTTTTTGATCCTTTCCCAAGCCTATGGTAATCTATTTGCTATGACAGGTAGTGAGAGATATTATTCATTTTCATTTATGAGATATACTTTTATGACACCTGAGAGATGTGAGTATCTAAACACTACTTGTGAGGTGCTAGTGTGTAATCTCCGTGCTTATTATGATTAAAGTGGAACGACTATTTGTTGTAATTACTTTTATATTAGCGTTAAATGACCCTTAACTTGTATTTTGATTAGAATAAAAGCGCATTTGCTTGAGGACAAGCAAATCTCAAGTGTAAGGGTATTTGATGAAGCGAAAAGTGTACCGCTTTTAGGGGGTCATTTAAGCCCTAAATCGTATTTATTTGATCAAATATTGCCCTAAATCGTTCCTTTTGTCATTTTAGGTACTTTGGAGAAGAAATCTGGAAAAGGAAGCATTTTGGACGTTTTTGGAGCATAAAAGTGAAGAAAACGACAAAGTCTCAAAAATCTGCTAGAAAGTACCTGTGATGGCGTCAAGCCCCAATGTGACGCCGTCAACCCTTGATAAGCCAGAGAGGATTTTGGAAGATTAAAGGGGGACGGCGTCAAGAAGGTCGTCAAGCCTTGATAAGCCAGAGAGGATTTTGGAAGATTAAAGGGGGACGGCGTCAAGAAGGCCATCAAGAAACCCTAACCGCGGTGAGGTAACGGCGTCACGACCCAAAGGGTGACGCCGTCAGATCTGTTTTCCTATATATACTTTCATAATTTTTAGTCATTAGTGTGCAACTTTGTGAGGAGAAACCCTAAGACGATTTTTCTGCCATTTTTAAGGGTTTTATACCCTTGGATCTCCCATGTTCAATTGAAGATAAGTAATCAATTAATCATTCAATATGACTATGTGTTGTTTGATTATATCTTGTTCTTGTCTTTTATTTAACATGGTAGGCTAGATTCATCTTGTGTTTGCTTAGATCTAATGAAACCTAACTATTGATTATTGGTTGGTTGGTGTGTTATCAATTGTATTGGATGATTGTTTATCGATGTTAGGCTTAAGAAAACTGGCTAACCTCCTATACGGTAACTTGCTTGAACGTCTTAAGAAACATGAACCAATGCGTACTAAGGTTTTTATGGTTGTATTTAATGCATGAGCAAATTCTAATGATCCCATGTTAGGAGCTTCTTAGCCGGCTCGACATAGGAGTGAAGTAGGAGCTTGTAGAGTTGGGGAAGTACGTACGCCACCCCACGATTGGTATTAAGGAATACACCCGTCATCCACGCAATTGATACACACTAATCAACCGGTAAAAGATAGTTAGCGAGTAAGGAAATCTAAGTAAACACATTTCTCTCCATATAAGTTCCACAAGCCTTTTTATTTTCAGTTATTTTATTTTATTTGCATTTGTAGTTATTTGGGTTAGTTGACTAGCAACTAATTCCGCCCACTCCTTCAAACCCAAGATTTTACTTGCTTTCATAAAAATATAAAAATACAAAAAGAATCTTCCCTCACCCTTAGACCTATTAGAGTAGTTTTTCAATCCTAACGACACTATTCCCCTAGAGAACGATCAATCCCCCGGTACTTGCCACTACACTATACTACATCGGTCAGGTACACTGCCTGGTGGGGATTGCAAGCCTCTTGAGATCCCTCGAGAGGTAAAACCTGTTGTAAGGTCGCAAAACCACGCATCACCTACCATTTTGGCCAAACATCCACATTCATTCCAAACTACTCCCCTAAACCTCAAACCAACTTCAATGGAATACTTGAAAACCCTCATCACTTTGGTCAAACATCAAACCTTTCACCCTAATACCATCCATTTCCACCAAATAACCAAATTCCCATTCATGAAAGGCAAAAGCTTCATGAAGAGATTAACCAAATCCATGATCTTAATGATCTTCTTGCTATGCACTCACACAACGCAACAAGGGACAACCTCCATCCTCACCTTACTTAAATTGCCTACCACACTCTCTTAACTTGGATCAAGTTACAAACCACACCCACTATTGCCCTTGTTGCATCTTCCTTCAAAAACAAATCCTCCACTTAAGTGAAGATATTTCTTGGATCGAATATCTACTCACTCGTCCTCATCCCATTCCTCCACTACAACGATATAACCTCAATGGATCCGCTCTATTTTCCTCACCATCACATAACTAAAACCCATCCATATGCTTTCCGCCTCAAAATAAACTCCCTCACCCTTTTGTGTCGCAAGCAAGTCCAATCGCTCTCTTTGGCAATATGAGGACCATTAGTATTTCTTGTTATGTTGTAATCATTATGTTTCAAGTACTTTATGTAATGTATTGATGATTCATATGTTATATATGATCATCTTGAATGCATTAGTTGGTTGTTCTAAATATTTTTGCTATGTATATACATCTTGTGTCTCCTAACTTGTTTTTGCAGCCAAGATTTCCATAGCTCGTCTCCTTGGTGCCCTCGAACGAGAGGGAGTAAACATCAAGGGGAGTTCTCGTCCCGACAAATTTAGTTTCTAAAACTTGTCGGCATAACCTTTTTGATTCTACAAAAAGGGGGAGAAGTGAATGTAAACTCACTAAATACTTGTCTAAAAATAAATTTTTGGATTTAATAAGTTTAAGCTTTGTAATCATCAAAAAGGGGGAGATTGTTGACATAAATAATGCCTAAAAACATTATTCATATCTCTATGGTTTAATGATCACAAAATATAAACTCATTAAACATAAACTTATCAAATAAACAAGTATTTAGTTGTAAATATTCACTTCTACAACTTAATCACTTAAGGTATGAATAAACAAGTGCTTAATGCATTATATGATCAAAGGAACATTTTCTTAATAACTAGATTTTTTATAAAACATCAAAAACATTTTATATATTTTTGAAAAACATTTTTGGTATTAAATAAAAATGTTTAATCTTTTATAAAAATATGAATTCAAATTTTTAACCAAAATCAGTTAAAATGTTCCAGAAAATCCTTCCCCACAAAAGGACAAAATTGGCCAACGTTCAGTAGGGGCGGCCCCCTTAATTTTGCTAGGCGGCCCCCTTAATAATTAAGGGGACCGCCCCCACGCCAGTAGGCCTCCAGCTATCCAGTTTTTCTCCTATAAATACCAGCCTTCTCCTGGATTTTTACTCACCTTTTGCACACTGAAACTTTCTGTTTTAAATCACATTTCATATCTTCAAAAACCCTTTGATCATATAATCTTAAGCTTTGGTTTCTAAGTGATCCAAGCTTCCTCCATTCAAGTGCAAGAGAAGAATACTCCTTCAACAACTAGAAGAAGTATTGCAACTTAGATACCTAAGTTGTTTGTGTCATCATATATATTTGTATATAAGTTGTGTATTGTTGTTAGATAGTTGTGTGTATAATTGTTTGGGATAGGTTAGTGTGTAAGTAGAGAAGTTGTGTTGTTAAGGTGTGTAAGTAGTGAAGGTGTGAAGAAGTAGAAGTGTACATAGGTTGTGCTTAGTCGTGAAGTGTCGTGAAGAAGTAGTGAAGAAGTCGTGAAGTGTCGTGAAGAAGTCGTGAAGTAGTCGTGAAGAAGAAGGTGTGATTAAGTCGTGTTTAAGTTGTGAGATTGGTTCTAGCTACGATTAGAACTCGACATCTAGCTTTGTGTCGTTAAGCCGGTGTAAGCTAAAGTTGTGTAAGGTTTTCTCCGCCATAAGGGAGCTTGTTGACATAGTGAAGAAAACTCTTGAGTTAGGTGCTCGGGGAGTGGAGTAGGGCAAGGAAGGTGTCCTTGTAGCCGAACCACTATAAATCTCTTGTCTCTCGGTTAGATCTTTCCATCTCTAGCTTTCATTTCATTTTATTACCTTACTTGCATTACATATTTATATTTACTTATATACATATTGTTCATATTGTTCAAGAAGTTGAGATCACATAAATTCGAATCTAAGTTTTAAAAAGTAAATAAAGTTTTCACAATAAAATTGAAAAGGACATAAAACTATTCAACCCCCCCTCTAGTTTTCCACACTCTAAATTTATGATATGCCCAAATCATTCACAAATAAAAGATTATATTTAAATAAATCGCGCATACATGTATTGTTTAATTAATTGGAATTCGTTTAACATTTATCTAATGATATTATTTTGTTAACATAAATGCTATTATATACTATTAGATAAATATGGTATACCAAATATTATCTATATTTAAGATATCTTCAATACAAATTTTACAACTTTTCACCGTCTATAAATGATGATACGATATCAAAGGCCATTAAACATCTACCATCGTGTTCTACTTCGTTTCAACTAGAAAAAAAAAATTAATGGGTCGTGAGTTTTTTCCCCCATCAAAATCGCCTACCAAACGTGCAAGAAGTGTTTCCCCACCAAAAGAATGCTCATCGGATTCAAGACAGTCCCAAGCACCTGTTAGGTATTTTCTACCAATACGATCTGTTGCTCAACTTAGACGACTAATAACACTGATGGAAGCAGAAATCATAAAGAACGAACAAACAATACTGGAATGTGAAGAGGCTATTGATCAGCGGAGGAAAAAAATAATAGAATATCAAGGGAGGATACACGATATTATGAAACAAGTGGATAACTATGATTGTTTGTAGTTTCGTTCATATACAATAGTGTTATTCAGTTTTCTTTTTCTTTCTTTTTTTTTTCATTCTATGTTTGTTTCTGATAGATGTATTCTGAAAAATCCTAAATCAAATGTATGTTATTCTAAAAGAATTTGTTCATCGAAAACATCACAACTATCTTTGTATAGTATCTAATGGTTTTGTTGCTTAATACCACTTTATATTAGCATCTGATAGTAATTTTTTAGATATGCCTTTTGCTTGAAGCAATGCAAATATCAAACAGTACTAAAAACATCGATATATCAGTAAAAAATATAGAGAGCAGTACTAATAGAGCATGATTGTCGTAATCACATGTATTTGTAAAAATATCGCAATTGGGGACAAACTACTTATCGCAATTGGAGGAATATATCTTATCGAAATTGGGAAAAGGGTTCTTATCGCAATTGATGAAAAAAAAAAAACTTATCCCAATTAAGAGAAAAGTTTTTATCTCAATTGTTGCTTAGATTCTATCACGAATTTGAATAATAATAATAATAAAAAAAGCAAACAGAATCGTTACCAATATAATTTAGTGATGCGATTAGTTTGTCCAAATAGTATACATTCAAACTTTGGTAGTTATCTTATACCATAGATATATGATATGCATAATACATTCAAACTTTGGTAATAATCTTATACTATAGACATGTGATATATACAAATCATTCCCGGGCATAAAATTATATTTAAAACGAATAAATAAAATATTGCTAACAAATAAGTTTATATTTTGCTATCATATATGCTATTATATAGTAATAGATAATTATGGTATACCAAATTTTGATCAATTTTGAAATATATTCATTTTATAGTACGAACTTTAAAGAAATTAGACGTATACATCATCTTTCTACAACCATTTAGTATGATATACAACGAACACAGGTTTACAATATAATTGTTCTATTAGCAACATGACAACTTCATCAAATGATTTCGCACTCCAACCTAGAGGAAGAAAGAAGCAACAGGGACGAAAAACAAGCACACATATAGGCCGACCACCGGTGTATCCAATCCAAACAGGTTATTCAATTAGCTGAAACTACACCATATGATATTTACACCCTATCTCTGCTTACAGTTGCAATTGTTTAACTATATTAGTGCAAATTCAATTTACGACAGATACGAATGATTTCAGTATACGGCCAACTCGCACGCCCTCACAAAAAAAAACAACATTATCTGGAAGCATAGGCCGACCACTGATATACCCAATCCAAGCAGGTAATTCAATTAATTAAATCTAACCAACATGATGTTTACACGCTATATTTGTTTAGAATGACAATTTTTTGAATGTATTAATTCACTTCCAATTTACGGCAGATACAAGTGATTTCAGCATACGTCCAACTCGCACCCCTTCTCAAACCAAAAACACACTCAAAGGAATCAACCAACAAACAAATTGTGAAAATCCAACACCGACAAAGAGACCAAGGGGACGGCCATTCAAAGACGCGACCAAAACACGTAATGAAGTTATCATTCCCTCATCAAATAATTAAGAAATAATTTTCTCGATATATTTTTTATTCATTCACATTTGTTGCAGCACTACCTAAAGAGGCCATCTATCCGGGAACTATTCAATCTGGTGTACACGTTTCAAAACGCGAGTCACAAAGGCTACAGGACAGCGTAAAAACAACTACACAAAAAATACCGAGACGTGAGGGTTTAAACAATACAACCTCGACAAACAATCAAGAAGCACAGAGAAATCTATTTAAAGGCATATCCAATGGTACAGCCATTAGACAAATCCCTGTAAAAACAACCTTTGATTCAAGAAAAAAAAATACCATCGAATTTTTTAAAAAAATCAGTTAATTCATTGTTTGTTTACAGATTATTTTGACCACGGGGATCCTATTTTCACATGTCAATCATGTGACGCACTATTATGGCATGCTGAGGCTATGCTGGGATCAGTGTCTACAGGCGAAGAGGCATACTCTATATGCTGTGGAAGAGGCAAAATAAAATTAGGAAATAAAGTTAAGAATCCACCTGAATTGTTGAGACAACTTATGGATGGTGAACATCCAAAAAGCAAGGATTTCGTTGATAACATTAGGCGATACAATTCGATGTTTGCATTCACGTCCATGGGTGCAAAGCAGGACACATCTGTTAATCAAGGGTATGGAGCATATTGTTACAGGATACATGGGGAAAACTACCACAGAATGGGAAGTTTGTTGCCAGAAGGAGATAAATCTCCTGTTTTTGCGCAACTATGTATCTACGACTCAAAGAATGAAGTACAAAATAGAATTAATACTGTCAGGTATGACACCCTTAATTGTTAATGCATTCATCACATAAACAACAGAATGTTAATATTATTATAATCATTTTACACAGCACTGTTGACAGCACGTCAACATCAAGCAGCTATATCGTAGACCACCAATTGACTGTTGATTTACGCGACACGCTAGATGCTATCAACCCATTAGTAGGTCAGTTCAGGATGGCTAGAGAACAGTTGGTAAGGAGAAATGACAATAACAAATACAGGATGCGCCTTATTGGTACGAGACAGCAAGATGGTAGAAATTACAACCTACCTACAGCTAATGAAATTGGAGGTCTAATAGTAGGAGATTTTGACGCAACATCTAATAAAAGAGACATTATTTTACACTTACATGAGGGAGGTCTTAAAAGAATTAGTGAATTGCACCCGTCGTATTTGGCGTTACAATACCCATTGTTGTTCCCGTATGCAGAAGATGGTTACTGGACAGATATATACCATGTAGGTATTACTGATCATACACCAACAAACAAAAAAACACGAGTAACAATGAGAGAGTATTTTGCGTATCGACTCCAAGAAAGGACAGGTGTTTTCTCGATGACACTCAATGCAAGGAGGCTGTGCCAACAATTTATTGTTGACGCGTACACAATGGTGGAATCTGAGAGGATGTCGTATATTAAAAAACAACAAAAAGATTTGAGAAGCGAGACATATTCTAAACTTGCAAAATTGGCGGAACAAGAAGATTCTGGGGTCACATTACGAGGGAAAAAGGTTATATTACCATCGTCATTTACCGGAAGCCCAAGATATATGATGCAAAATTATTTAGATGCCATGACAATATGCAAGGTTTATGGGTATCCTGACCTTTTTATCACATTTACGTGCAATCCAAATTGGCCGGAAATTGCACGTTTTGTCGCGGATAGGGGCTTGAAGTCTGAAGACAGACCAGATGCAATAACCAGAGTCTTTAAACAAAAGTTAGACAGACTAATGAGAGATTTTAAAGACCGGCATTATTTCGGACATTTGAAAGCAGGTATCATCATTACATCTCTATTAGTTGCATCAACCAATATTGATTATATACCATAGTTAACATTATCACCTTACTGTAGCTGTTTATACCGTTGAGTTCCAAAAAAGAGGCTTACCACATGCCCATATACTGCTTTTCTTGGAAGAAAATGATAAAATCAAGACGACGATCCAAATTGATCGCTTTATTTCAGCAGAAATACCAGATAAAAATGACGATCCTGAGCTGTACGAGATCGTTACTGATCATATGATGCATGGCCCGTGTGGCCCCCAGCGTCCAACTTGCCCGTGTATGATAAATAACAAATGCACAAAGAAATTCCCTAAAGAATTTAACGATGCAACAGTCATAGATGATAGTGGTTACGCACTTTACAAAAGGAGGAACGACGGTTGTTTTGTAACAAAGAGTGGGGCAGAGTTACACAACGGATATGTGGTGCCTTACAATCCAGGGTTGCTTAGACGTTACCAGTCGCATATTAACGTGGAATGGTGCAACCAGCTGGGTTCAATAAAATATCTCTTCAAATATATAAACAAAGGTCCGGACAGGGCGACAGCGGCCGTGGAAGACCAAGAGATAGATGAAATCAAAGATTATTACGATTGTCGATACCTTTCAGCATGTGAAGCGGCATGGAGGATCTACAAATTTGACATCCATTACAGATTCCCTCCCATTGAGCGCTTGCCATTTCATTTAGAAGGTGAGCAATCGGTTATATTTGATTCATCAGAAAGAATTGACTGTATGTTGGATAAAGCATCCATAAATGACACGAAATTTGTCCAGTGGATGCAAACAAACAAAACAGATGTACAAGCGAGGATATTGCTTTACCACGAGTTTCCACAGCACTATGTATGGAAGCAAGAAGATAGGGTCTTGGTAAAAAGGCAAAAAGGAACATCCATTGGACGTGTACATCACGTGTCGCCATCAACAGGGGAGCTGATTCTATTTACGAGTTTTAATTAACAAAGTTCCAGGCGCACAAGATTGGGTCGACTTTAAAAATTTCGAGGGTGTTACATACAATACGTACAAAGAGGCTTGCCAAGCACGCGGTTTACTGCAAGATGATAAAGAATATATCGATGGGTTGTTAGAAGCCGGTCTATGGGGATCTGGAAACTACCTCCGAAAGTTTTATGTCATACTAATTATGACGGATTGCATGTCTAGACCAGAATATGTTTATGAAAAGACGTGGGAAGTTATGGCTACTGATGTACTACATGCAGAGCGAATAAAACGGAATGATCCAGGTGCAACATTTTGAATACAATAAAATATATTAATAGCAGCTTATCTGCAAAGCGTATAAAAAATATACAATATATTTGTTATGTGCAACAAAATTTACATTAAAGATTGCACACTGTTGCAACAAAGCTTACAGTAAAGGTTGTAATTTTGATTTTATGTAAATGCTTTGTTAGACTAAAATAAAAACATAAATTTTAATTTTGCAGATTTGGAACTCTCGGACGAATGGCAAATTATAACAGGCTCATAGCGGACGAGTTAAAATACAACCCAGACGAATTACGTGAACAACACATCCGGCTATTTAGTACATTAACAGACGAGCAGAGAAGTATATATAATACTTTAATGAACGCTGTTAATGGCCAAACAGGGGGGATGTTCTTCGTATACGGCTATGGAGGCACGGGTAAAACTTATCTTTACAAGACATTATCCGCAGCAATTAGATCAAAAGGAGGTATAGTATTAAATGTCGCATCGAGTGGTATAGCCGCACTTTTGTTGGAAGGGGGAAGAACAGCTCATTCTCGATTTGCAATTCCCATCAACGTAGTCGATGATTCCATGTGTCATATCCCAGCAGATAGTGAGCTGGCCGAATTGATAAGGGTGTGCAAACTAATCATATGGGATGAGGCTCCAATGACACATAGACATTGCTATGAAGCATTCGATAGGACACTAAGAGACATATGTAGGACACACCCGACAATCCCTTCGGAAGAAGTGTTCGGAGGAAAGGTAGTTTTGTTTGGAGGTGACTTTCGTCAAATCCTACCGGTCATCACGGACGGTTCAAGACACAATGTTGTACATGCAGCAATAAACTCTTCATATCTATGGGACCATTGTACAATACTACGATTGACTATTAACTTGAGGCTCGGAACAAGCTCAAATAATTCCGAACGCAAAGAAATACAAGACTTTGCAGACTGGATATTATCAATTGGAAATGGAACAATCCGAGGTAAAAACAATGAAGAAGGAAGGGTTGAATTCACAGACGATATGTTGATTCCTAATTCCGAAGATCACGTTGGTACGATAATAGACGAAACTTACTCGGATTTAATTAGGAACCTTTATAATCGGGCCTTTTTCCAAGAAAGGGCCATTCTCGCACCGACACACGATCTTGTGGACATGATCAATGACAGAATGCTTAGCCTCCTTGATGGAGATCAGAAAACATATCTAAGTTCTGACTCAATTGGTATTGATGATGAAGACACCACCTTCAATCCAGAGCTATACACGTGTGACTTTCTCAACAACATTAAAATATCCGGACTTCCGCGTCATTCCTTGACACTAAAAATAGGCGCACATGTTATGTGCATGAGAAACATTGATCAAACAGCTGGTTTGTGCAATGGAACCAGGCTCCAAGTTCGGAGGCTCGGTATTAACATAATTGAAGCAACGATCATATCAGGTGGAAGCATCGGTACTATTTGCACTATACCACGTATGGTTTTAAGTCCTTCGGATACCAAAATACCTTTTAAGTTTAACCGAAGGCAGTTCCCGGTAGCACCATGTTTCGCGATGACTATTAATAAAAGTCAAGGTCAAACATTGACAAAGGTAGGGCTGTTTCTCTAATGCCCAGTGTTCTCACACGGACAGCTTTATGTGGCGGTGTCTCGGGTCAAGGGCAAGAAAGGTTTAAAGATACTTTGTTGTGATGAGGATGGGAAATACGCAAAATCAACAACAAATGTTGTGTATAAAGAAGCGTTGTTTCGCATTTAAAAAGAAATTAGCGATCATATCGGGTGGAAGTATCGGTACTATTTACGCTATACCACGTATGGTTTTAAGTTCTTCGGATACCAAAATACCTTTTAAGTTTAACCGAAGACAGTTCCTGATAGCACCGTGTTTCGCGATGACTATTAATAAAAGTCAAGGTCAAACATTGACGAAGGTAGGGCTATTTCTCCAACGCCCAGTGTTCTCACACAGACAACTTTATGTGGCGGTGTCTCAGGTCAAGAGCAAGAAAGGTTTAAAGATACTTTGTTGTGATGAGGATGGGAAATACGCAAAATCAACAACAAATGTTGTGTATAAGGAAGCGTTGTTTCGCACTTAAAAAGGTATTGTAAGTATACAGGTTAGCAATATCGAACTTTCATTTAAATTGAATTAATTTTTTCAGTTACATCTTATGAATAGGACATACAAATTCAAAAAATCCTAACTAACCTTTTTTTCATGTACAATGACAAACATATATTTCCATTAACAGCTATAAACTAAAATCAAGGTAAACCAAACTTTCCATATATTCTATCATATCCGTACACTAGCTGTTGGTGGGAAATTATATTTCATGGCATTTTGTAAAAGAATTTACAAGCTTGTGTGTACCGCCATGCACTAAGTCTTCGCAAGATCATAAGCTGTCAAAACAGTAGCCCGTGTAGTTCGAGCCTGATCGGGAGTACAGAATACATCCGCCGTGGCTTAATCACAAGAAAAATAGATAATCTGAGGCCCGATATGTAACAATTCGCATTTCAGGATAATTTCTATTCCCGAAAATTTTACTATTCATGTTACTATTCATTTTTACTATTCACTAGCACTATTCATTCCGAAATTTTATTTCATATCGAAATTTTTATTTCATATTCTCGTGAGATAATTTATTTCTATGACAAAATAAAAGTTTGACGCTTGTCGGGTCATTTTCGCAAAAGTTATTAAGGAATTATACGTTTGGTTTAAACGTCGTTTAAACATCCTGCGCATAACGAAAACCAACTGCGACAATTTTCCTCGCATCAGAATAATGTTTAGTACACTCACAATCAATTAGGGAATTTTTGATATTAAGTCAAAATGTTACCAAATAGACCCTGTGTCTTACAGAACTAAACTTGCGTTTTAAGCACTTTTAGTTATCCGCAACCTTAGCCTTCACCTGCACCATATTTTCTAAGGCATTTAGAAGCTTTTATATTGTTTAAAAAGTCAACATATTTTCCCTCCTCCATTGACCAAAAATCATTCCTTGATTTTTATAAATCATTCCTTGATTTTTAGGTTTACGGTTTTAGGTCTAAAAGACGTTTAACACCAACCGACACTGGACTGAGCCCAGTCTAGACATTATAGGTCATTTTAATTCATTATCATCATATTAGAAAAGTTACATTTTACTTTTCTCAATTTTACGCAACTTTCGTACGTTTTACGTATTACGCATTTTAGACCCGTGTTTCCAGTTTTAACAGGGTTTAAGCAACCCGATTGAACTTACCACCCATTTTATATTTTATTATGGAGTATATTGACAAGTTTAATCATTCTTTCAAGTTTCGTATTTTTACGATACCCGGTTTTGCGTTTCGTGACTTAACAACTTACGGTTAGCGATTTACGAAACCAAAACTAACTCCATAAGTAGGATAATATCAAGAACTAACCAAGTCACCTCCCTAGCCATTTCAAACCGCCTATAGGGGGGGAGTCACCCCTTGTGTGGCTTGATCTCATGCTTAAAGCCTTAGGATCCTTCCATGTGTTAAAGCTTTCTTTGAAAGTTTTGACTAAGTCCTTTATGTAACCTCCTCAAAATACTATAAAAAGCCCTCTCCTCTCCTTGTTCCAGCCCGCATACTCAGCACACAACACCTTTTATATTGCTAATTTACTTCAAGTGTTATCAAAGAATGCAAGTGCAATATCAACTCAAAAACTCTTGTTAAGTTTTTGTTGATCCAAGGTTCAAGTTCTTCTTTCCTTTTGGTAATCTTCCCTCAACACAAGAAGAGTTCTAGTAGAAGTCTTCAAGTGTTCTTCCAAGTCATCAAAATTTGTTGTCAAGAGGTCAAGGAAGTTGCCAGCAAGAGTTTCTAGTTCTTGTTCAATCAAAGTCCTATCCTTGTTCTTAGTTTCCTTTCACTAGAAAGCCAAAAGTTGTAAGAAACCCTAACACATTTTCTTGCTCAATATCATTTTCATGCTTATCATACTTCATTCATGTTATATATGGTCTTGGTATTATGTTCATGATGTATACAAACCCTTAAAACAAGTTATGGAAACTATATATTAACATATGTTAAGTAAACAAGAAAACTAGTGACATATATTGAGAAATACAACCAAAATGGTATAAACATGATATTGGACAAATACATACTGTGATAGAGGACTTAAAAAGGAACACATAGCAACTTGAATCATCGAAAACAAGTATACGAGTCAAAGGTTATGGCTAAAAGAAGTTAGCAAAACCAAAACGCCGAAACTGCCCAAATCCTACTGTCCCCGAACTAAGGTAAATTTTAAAGGCACTTCTGTTCCGTTTCATCAAAAAGTTAAAGCATGAAAGTTGTCCGGAACGACGTTTTCTTCAAACAAGCTTTAGACCACGAGTCATGAAAACGCATAACGAATGAGATATTTTTCTAGATTTTTAACAGCCCTATGTATTTCTTAAATGATCATGTAATAAGGTTACAACTAAGTAGAACCAAGAGGTCTAATGACCTTAGACCGAGACCACAGCCATGGCTAAGGCCAAGGCTGAGTCTCAAGACCATGGTAACCATGACCAAAGCCCCGGCAAGGCCACGGCTAAGACCTTAAGGCTTTATAAGCCAAAAACATGAACTAAAGTGTTAGAAATAACATGACAAACCAATTTGGATCTACTCCATCAAAATACCATAAGGTTTTGCAAATAATATCATATCCATACAAGACTTAATGAACTTATAAAGATGACCATCTTCATTCAAAATAAACTTTCCTAAGTTTATACAATTTTCGGACATGTAACGTTTAAAGACCAAAAACATATATTTTCTATCGAATACTACAACACTAGGGAACTTCATGTGAGGGGATTCATTTGGGTAAACGGATCGACGAGTTGCTGGATTTACGAGTTAAAGTGTCCTAGCTCCTCGAACGTTTACTACATGACCTCTGAATTATGATGGCCCGAACGGTAGTACAAGATATACAAACTAAACGTGTTTCATAAACCATATTCATACAACGACCTACACGACACCCTAAGTAATTACATCATGAACAATATGCAAGACATATATAGGCTTGTCTTTGTATTCTTAGACATTATTCCAACTTAAGTCGCAACGTTCTATTGTAGGTTGCACTTAAAAAGCTCGCTTTAATGAAGAAGGCAGGAGAGGAAGTTAACTAGCTATCTCCCTACAGGAAGTCATACTAACTAGCAAGCTGTCTGCCCCTTAGGGCGCATAAGTCAACTAGCGGAGGGTAAGGCTATCGAATTCGTTAAAGCACTAGAACACCATCAAACTCACGGTGAGTTCATAGCCCCACTTCTATTACTTAATTGTTTTACAAACCCTTGGGGGGGATACATGCTATTATTAAACTGAACACATTGCTTTGAAACTGTATGCTATACCTGAATCTGTTATTTGCACTAAGTACCGCTATTTTCAAACTTAAGTCCCTATTATCATGAGCCATTAATCACGAGTGAAGTGAACGCGAATAATGTGGATAGGCCTATCGGGATTGACAAATCCCGTTTGTTAACCAAGTCCGGTAAACAAACGCACTCTATTTGAAGAACCATAGGTTTAATGACAAATTACCTATTATGGCACTGTTACTATTATATCAATTTCTATTGACAAACTGTTAACGTTTTCGGTGGCATGAGCTTAGTGTAATAATAATTGTTTTGTTTTATAAACTATGAATGTGAGACTAATTACCTCATGTTACGAATACTGTGTTCAACTGATTATCTAAACTCTATGAATATCACTCAACCTTTGTGTTGACCATTTTAAGCATGTATCTCAGGTGCATAATGATCAAGGATGGCACGGAGGGGCACGGACTCAATCAAGAAGACTATAACTTATTTTATCATTCAAAAACAACATCAAATGACTTTATATTGATGTATTTTGTAATCATGGAACCTTTTGGGACCTATTTTTTAAACTCTGATATACCATTTGAATGATAAATCCTTTTTAAAACGACTCAGTAAGAGATCGTTTTCTATTATTATGACTGTTGTGCCGTCGAGTAACACCCAGTTTGAATTCCACTGCGTATCACGAAATTGGGGGTGTTACAGATTGGTACCAGAGCCATGGTTGTAGAGAAACGGGTCTAAATGAGACCTAAACTATAACCACTTTTACAAGCAAAAACATTGTTATAGCCTTCCGCTCTCCGTGCCTTCCATCCTTCAGACGATCATGGACTTATTAAGCATTTTATACTACGCAAACATATTAACATATTGATATATGTACCCTTAGCACATTTGAGCATATCCCGTAAGCTTTAGATTTATCCTAACATCATAATCCTTATTGTAGACATCATGTGCCTACCCACTTCTCCTAGTTATATTCTTGCTCCACCTAATCACTTCCCCGTTCTACCACCCTCACCCGAGCCCGGGTTTGACTTCATAAATGCTTTCATTTCTGATAACGAAGAGGAACCTTACGAAGAAGAAGAAGAGGTATATTACGATGATTTAACCGATGAAGAAGAGGAGGAACCACTACCGGCTAATGTTTTATCACCTTCCCCCGAATATTTTATATCTGATTGGGTTGAGCCACGCCCTGAAGAGGATGGTGGATATGATATTGCATATAACGTAGCACCATTATCGCCACCTCTCAACTCAGAAACCTCTCCCGATTCTGACTAAAAATCATAGTAGACCTATATAGTAGTAGTTATCTTTTGTACTACTAAACTGAGTAGATTCAGTTAGTAAACTCTGTAAAATCCATGTAATAGCTAGCAGTTGTAAAACGTTGTAATTTTTAAACTGAAAGTATCAGTTAGAAAATTTTGAAGAAGCTTGTAATAGGTTTCGATTTTGTAAATCAATCAACGTTATATGAATAAAACTCTTGCTTTGTATTATCATGTGTTATAATCTAAACCTTCCACATAATTATTTTATCATCTCCATCAGAAATCATACTTATTCTACCAACTCTATACTTACGACATACCTTTTATATAATAGGATCATGGAACCAAAGAAGCGTACACCACCAACAATGACTCAAACCGCCATCAACAAACTAGTTCAAGATAGTGTGAAAGCCGCACTCGAAGCTGAACGCGCAGCCGTAGCTGCAGTAGCTGCTGAAGCTGCCCTGAATAACACATCTAACCCTAACACTGAAGGACCAAAACCAAATGTGAATTCGGTACCAAAGGCCTGCACATTCAAGGACTATTTGAACTGCAGACCCACTAGTTTCCAGGGTACTGAAGGAGCCGTAGGTTTGACCCGCTGGTTTGAAAAATGCGAGTCAGTATTTTCAATCAGCAAATGTGTCGAGGAGGATAAAGTTAAATTTGCCACCAGTACACTACTGGATGAGGCATTATCATGGTGGAACTCGGTATCTCAACCAATAGGCATCGAAACTGCTTATAAGATTTCTTGGGATAATTTGAAGAACATGATGCTCAAAGAATACTGCCCCCGCAGTGAAATTCAGAAGTTAGAAGTAGAATTCTGGAACCTTGTCGTTAAAGGAAATGAAATCCTAACTTACAACCGTCGATTCCAAGAATTGAGGATACTATGTCCAACAATGGTTTCAACAATTGAGAAACTGTTGGAAAGATATATTTGGGGACTCCAGCCAAGCATACAAGGGAACGTGACTGCATCCGCTCCCAAGGCACTTGATGAAGCTATGCGATTGGCTCGCAATCTCACGGATCAAGTGGTACGAACGAAAACTTCCCAAAGGCAAAACCTCAACAACACCACCACTACCACCAACAACACCAACTACCGTAACAACAACAATAACAACAGAAACAACAACAACAACAAGCGACAATGGGATGACAACCAAAGAAACAATACCAACAACCAAAACCACAACACCACTCATCACAATCAACAGAATCAAAGGCAAGAAAATGCCAGAATCTATGCTGCTACTGCCCCAGCAGTAGGCAAGGGATATGCTGGCCCCCACCCATATTGTAGTCAGTGCAAAGCCCATCACGCGGGTCCTTGCAAGTGCAATAAATGCCAAAAAGTGGGACACCTTACTAAAGATTGTAAGGGCAGGGCCATAGCTACCGGAAGCAATACACAGCAAATGATTATATGCTTCGGGTGTGGAGAAAAAGGGCACTACAGAAGCGATTGCCCTCAAAACCATGGCCAACAAGACGGAGGTGCTCGTGGCAGAGCATACATAATGGGCAACGGTGAACAACAACAGGACCCGAATGTAGTCACTGGTACGTTCTTATTCAATAACATTCCTGTTAAAGTCTTACTCGATTCTGGTGCCGATATGAGTTTTGTATCTAATGCAATATCATCTTTACTTAATATCGCACCAATCACTCTAAACACTAGTTATAGTATTAAACTAGCTAACGGTAACTTAGTAAACACTAATACCATAATCCAAGATTATACCCTTAATCTCCTAGACCACCATATTATACACTACTACTCTCACTAGCTATCCTATAAACACAACACCATTACCAAAAACCCTCTATCCATGTCTTTATTTCCAACTAAATCTCAGAAAACCAAAATGAAGAACCCAAACCTTCTTAACCTTCTCACAATCATCATCTTCACAACCCTTAATCCCACAAGCTCGTTAACAGATCTTGATACACTTTTAAAGCTCAAATCATCTTTAGTTACACCACAAACATCCTCATCAGCTTTACAAGATTGAGTACCAAGAAACTCACATTGCTCATTTTCAGGTGTCACTTGTGACCAAAAACTTTCGTGTAACTAGCTTAACCATTTCCAACATACCTTTATGTGGAACTATACCGCCTGAAATAGGTATATTAAACAAGTTGGTAAATCTTACACTTGTGTCGAACCAACTCAGTGGTGAACTACTTATGCAGATAAGTAACTTGACATCTATCAGGTTTATAAACCTTTCTACTAATACAAATTCCTAAATCAACCATTCAGTATCAACCTCATGACCAATGAACTCGAAAGTTTCAATCAGTATGGTATGGTTATCTCAACACAAATAAGAGAATTTATTTGTAGCGAGAAGATTGTTCACATTCCTTGTGACAATAAAACTATGGTCATTCGTGGTGATCCAAGTGAAACCGATTAAATATCATCTCGTGTATCAAAACCTTGAAATATATTGAGAGAGGTCAAACAACTCAAACAAAGCCGAATTCCAATTGTCAAAGTTCGTTGAACTCACGACGTGGTCCAGAATACACATGGAAACGAGAGGACCAGATACGTCAGAAATACCCACGTCTTCTTATCAATAATGCTTCTACTCCTAACACAAATTGATCTCCGGGACAGAGCTCTCTTAAGGGGTGGAGACTGTAACAATTCGCATTTCAGGATAATTTCTATTCCCAAAAATTTTACTATTCATTTTTACTATTCACTGGCACTATTCATTTCCAAAATTTTATTTCATATTCTCGTGAGATAATTTATTTCTATGACAAAATAAAAGTTTGACGCTTGTCGGGTCATTTTCGCAAAAGTTATTAAGGAATTATACGTTTGGTTTAAACGTCGTTTAAACATCCTGCGCATAACGAAAACCAACTTGCGACAATTTTCCTCGCATTAGAATAATGTTTAGTACACTCACAATCAATTAGGGAATTTTTGATATTAAGTCAAAATGTTACCAAATAGACCCTGTGTCTTACAGAACTAAACTTGCGTTTTAAGCACTTTTACTTATCCGCAACCTTAGCCTTCACCTGCACCATATTTTCTAAGGCATTTAGAAGCTTTTATATTGTTTAAAAAGTCAACATATTTTCCCTCCTCCATTGACCAAAAATCATTCCTTGATTTTTAGGTTTACGGTTTTAGGTGTAAAAGACGTTTAACACCAACCGACACTGGACTGAGCCCAGTCTAGACATTATAGGTCATTTTAATTCATTATCATCATATTAGAAAAGTTACATTTTACTTTTCTCAATTTTACGCAACTTTCGTACGTTTTACGTATTACGCGTTTTAGACCCGTGTTTCCAGTTTTAACAGGGTTTAAGCAACCCGATTGAACTTACCACCCATTTTATATTTTATTATGGATTATATTGACAAGTTTAATCATTCTTTCAAGTTTCGTATTTTTACGATACCCGGTTTTGCGTTTTCGTGACTTAACAACTTACGGTTAGCGATTTACGGAACCAAAACTAACTCCATAAGTAGGATGATATCAAGAACTAACCAAGTCACCTCCCTAGCCATTTCAAACCGCCTATAGGGGGGGAGTCACCCCTTGTGTGGCTTGATCTCATGCTTAAAGCCTTAGGATCCTTCCATGTGTTAAAGCTTTCTTTGAAAGTTTTGACTAAGTCCTTTATGTAACCTCCTCAAAATACTATAAAAAGCCCTCTCCTCTCCTAGTTCCAGCCCACATACTCAGCACACAACACCTTTCATATTGCTAATTTACTTCAAGTGTTATCAAAGAATGCAAGTGCAATATCAACTCAAAAACTCTTGTTAAGTTTTTGTTGATCCAAGGTTCAAGTTCTTCTTTCCTTTTGGTAATCTTCCCTCAACACAAGAAGAGTTCTAGTAGAAGTATTCAAGTGTTCTTCCAAGTCATCACAATTTGTTGTCAAGAGGTCAAGGAAGTTGCAAGCAAGAGTTTCTAGTTCTTGTTCAATCAAAGTCCTATCCTTGTTCTTAGTTTCCTTTCACTAGAAAGCCAAAAGTTGTAAGAAACCCTAACACATTTTCTTGCTCAATATCATTTTCATGCTTATCATACTTCATTCATGTTATATATGGTCTTGGTATTATGTTCATGATGTATACAAACCCTTAAAACAAGTTATGGAAACTATAAATTAACATATGTTAAGTAAACAAGAAAACTAGTGACATATATTGCGAAATACAACCAAAATGGTATAAACATGATATTGGACAAATACATATTGTAATAGAGGACTTAAAAAGGAACACATAGCAATTTGAATCATCGAAAACGAGTATACGAGTCAAAAGTTATGGCTAAAAGAAGTTAGCGAAACCAAAACGCCGAAACTGCCCAAATCCTACTGTCCCCGAACTGAGGTAAATTTTAAAGGCACTTCTGTTCCGTTTCATCAAAAAGTTAAAACATGAAAGTTTCCGGAACGACGTTTTCTTCAAAAAAGCTCTTGACTACGAGTCATGAAAACGCATAACGAATGAGATATTTTTCTAGATTTTTAACAGCCCTATGTATTTCTTAAATGATCATGTAATAAGGTTACAACCAAGTAGAACCATGAGGTCTAATGACCTTAGACCGAGACCACAGCCATGGCTAAGGCCAAGGCTGAGTCTCAAGACCATGGTAACCATGACCAAAGCCCCGGCAAGGCCACGGCTAAGACCTTAAGGCTTTATAAGCCGAAAACATGAACTAAAGTGTTAGAAATAACATGACAAACCAATTTGGATCTACTCCATCAAAATACCATAAGGTTTTGAAGATAATATCATATCCATACATGACTTAATGAACTTATAAAGATGACCATCTTCATTCAAAATAAACTTTCCTAAGTTTATACAATTTTCGGACATGTAACGTTTAAAGACCAAAAACATATATTTTCTATCGAATACTACAACACTAGGGAACTTCATGTGAGGGGATTCATTTGGGTAAACGGATCGACGAGTTACTGGATTTACGAGTTAAAGTGTCCTAGCTCCTCGAACGTTTACTACATGACCTCTGAATTATGATGGCCCGAACGGTAGTACAAGATATACAAACTAAACGTGTTTCATAAACCATATTCATACAACGACCTACACGACACCCTAAGTAATTACATCATGAACAATATGCAAGACATATATAGGCTTGTCTTTGTATTCTTAGACATTATTCCAACCTAAGTCGCAACGTTCTATTGTAGGTTGCACTTAAAGGTTTCTCGACTTATCCATCGAATTCGTTAAAGCACTAGAACACCATCAAACTCACGGTGAGTTCATAGCCCCACTTCTATTACTTAATTGTTTTACAAACCCTTGGGGGGATACATGCTATTATTAAACTGAACACATTGCTTTGAAACTGTATGCTATACCTGAATCAGTTATTTGCACTAAGTACCGCTATTGTCAAACTTAAGTCCCTATTATCATGAGCCATTAATCACGAGTGAAGTGAATGCGAATAATGTGGATATGCCTATCGGGATTGACAAATCCCGTTTGTTAACCAAGTCCGGTAAACAAACGCACTCTATTTGAAGAACCATAGGTTTAATGACAAATTACCTATTAGGGCACTGTTACTATTATATCAATTTCTATTGACAAACTGTTAACGTTTTCGGTGGCATGAGCTTAGTGTAATAATAATTGTTTTGTTTTATAAACTATGAATGTGAGACTAATTACCTCATGTTACGAATATTGTGTTCAACTGATTATCTAAACTCTATGAATATCACTCAACCTTTGTGTTGACCATTTTAAGCATGTATCTCAGGTGCATAATGATCAAGGATGGCACGGAGGGGCACGGACTCAATCAAGAAGACTATAACTTATTTTATCATTCAAAAACAACATCAAATGACTTTATATTGATGTATTTTGTAATCATGGAACCTTTTGGGACCTATTTTGTAAACTCTGATATACCATTTGAATGATAAATCCTTTTTAAAATGACTCAGTTAGAGATCGTTTTCTATTATTATGACTGTTGTGCCGTCGAGTAACACCCAGTTTGAATTCCGCTGCGTATCACGAAATTGGGGGTGTTACACGATATCTAAGCCTAACTCTACAGGGTTAAGTAAACCGACCATTTATGGTTCAAGGATGCCCGGATCTACACGTTGATCCGTTCCCCCTAGAGATTCCCATAAATAGCCGATCACCACCGGAATGATACAATACTTTGATCGATTGCAAAGACAAAGGCAAAAGGTTTCCAACGCTCGCACTTGAAAATTGTTTTACAAAATTCTCTGAAATTTGATTACCTAAAACAACCATCTAACTATTTAGCAGTCTCCATTCCTAATAAACATGTTCACAATATTAACAATCAAATTAATCGGGACTTAAGCTAAATAACAACATAAACCATACAAGCACGAAACTATTTTCGACCTTACAATACTCTAGCTTCAAATATTTAATCATACCCGTACACTAACTGTTAGTGGGAAATTATACTTCACAACATTTTTTAAAAGAATTTACAAAATTGTGTGTACCACCATGCACTAAGTCCTCGCAAGATCAGAAGCTGTCAAAACAGTTGCCCGTGTAGTTCGAACCTGATCGGGAGTACAGACTACATCCGTCGTGGCTTAATCACAAGCAGGATAGATAGTCTGAGGCCCGATATCTGAGCCCAACTCTACAGGGTTAAGTAAACTGACCATTTATGGTTCAAGGATGCCCGGATATACACGCCGATCCGTTTCCCCCCACAGATTCCCATAAATAGCCGATCACCACCGGAATGATACAACACTTTGATCTATCGCAAAGACAAAAGCAAAAGGTTTCCAACGCTCGCATTTGCAAATTGTTTTATAAAATTGCGTGAAGTTTGGTTTCCTAAAACAGCCATCTAAGTATGTAACAGTCTCCCTTCCTAATAAACGTATTCAAAAGGTTTACAACGCTCGCACTTGAAAATTATCAAATTAATCAAAAGGTTTCCTAATAAACGTACTCAAAATATAAGCAGGCAAATTAATCAGGACTTAAGTTAATTCAGAACAAAAACCACGCAAGCACAAAACTATTCTCGACCTTAGACTACTTTAACTCCAACAACAATATCGACCTACAAAACTCGCCAAAGCCTGCAATACCCGTGATCTATGGCCATGGCAATCTATAACAACATGAAATGCAGTATTGCTAATAACAGCTACCAACATACTACAGTAACGAATTCCTCATATCAAACTACAAAACTATCTTAGTCCTTAAATTGCTTTCTTTACCCACGAATTATAACGCTGGGGTACTTAATTTGCCTTCAACAAAATTCAAAACCCATAAAACTCCCAAAATCTTACAACCCCCTTATCTATAACCATTACAAACTATAACCCCTTATCTATAACCATTACAGACTATAACATATGATAGATGGAGTATAAAAAATATCGACTAACAGCATAATAATAGCGATCTTAGGAAACAATACGGCAATATCAGGTTTCATCGAGATCAAACAAAAAATCACCTACCTACCAACTGTATTCTCTTATTGTGCTCCTAAACAACTAATTCATAAGAAATCAGATAATTTAGGGCTCCATGTTATTGGTGAATAAGCCATGTAGCAAAGATTAGCAGAACGTAAAAAAATTATACAATCACGATTGTATCAATCACCTTTTAATTTAGCTGGGTACAAGTATTTTGAAGTATTTTGATCAGTTAAGATTTCGTATTTTGTATGATGTATTTGTCTGATAAAATACCTAAAATAAGGCAAGTTGATTGATTGACTTCAACTCAACTTTATTTTCACTTCCAGTCCCTTGACTGTTGACTTTAAGATATATAGTCGTAATTAATCAATACATTAATCTAAGGTGGTGTTTGTTTTTTCAGAGGGTCTGAATCTGAATCTGAACCGCACATCTGAATCTGAATCTGAGGCGTAAATGTCTGAATCTGAACGCATCTGAACGGGAAAAAAAACTCATGTTTGAATGGGAAAAAAAATTTGGTTATTTTGTGTCAACAAGAGGCATTCAGACGCGTTAAGACACCCCTCTCAAGTCTTGACCATTAAGATCTAATTGCATCTGAACGCGTCTGAACGGAAAAAAAAAACAAACGGTCTGAACGACAAAATGTCTGACCGATTCAGATGTAAAGCCCGTTAAGAGGCGTTAAGAATCGATACAATGAGTACTTTTTGTTTTTTGGTTTTTGATAATATAAGAGCATTGTATTATGGGGGTTTCTTAATGTTGGAAGGTACGTTTTCTATCAATGATTTCAAATTTTACTTATCATCAACTTATATTTTTTTAAAACTATCACCAATTTATTTATTTAGGGTTTTTGCAATTTTTTGGAATATATGAAATATCTACGAAAAAAGATCTAATTTTGATGGTTGAATTCGCAAACGATATGATGATGCCTTATTCCGAAAATCATATTGGTACGATAATTGAAGAAACTTACGCGGATTTGATCGATAACCTCTATAAACCAACCTTATTCCAACAAAGGGCCATCCTCACACCAACTCATGAGCTTATGGATGTAATCAATGACATAATGCTTACACTACTTCTAGGTTACGTTTACGAAATTTTTTATAGGAGTAATCGACATTTTCTGAAAATACATTTTTTGTATCATAATAAATTTTGAAAACGGTTTGATGTATATGTGTTTTATTATTCATAAACATCACGCAGCTAATTGTTAATTTGTTATTTTCAAGACAATAATTATTGTTATTAAACGTCCGTCCGACTCCTTAAAAATGGTTTCATAATAAGTAAACCCATTCAAATGAAAATTACAAGTCATGCCCGCCCATCAAATTTTATTTTGTATATGTGCACTCGAAGACACGTTTCAAAACAACTCCGAACGTAAAGGAATACAAGACTTTGCGGACTGGATGTTATCAATTGGAAATGGAACAATCAGAAGTAAAAACAATGGGGAAGCAAAGGTTGAGTTTACAGATGACATGTTTATTCCTGATTCCGAAGATCATGTTGGTACGATAATTGAAGAAACTTACCCTGATTTGATCGAGTGATTTCCTAATAATGGAATTTATGGTAGTCTATTGCCTATGTGGCTTAACTTTGATGACACTTTAAGTAAATTATGTATTATAAAACAGTTAAGAAGCCCATGAACAAGAATACTGAAATTAAAATGGCAGAAAATGAATAATGAACATTAGAATCAGGTTGTTGATGATCCATTTAAGTACCATAAAAACAGCAACAAAAAGTATAACACCACGTAAACATCAGCACAAAATATAACAACAAACAAAACAACCACCTGTTGAGTTGTAGTTGTAAAAACTACTTTTACCGTTATAATATCTTACACACACTACAGTCGTAAGCGTTAGTAATCTAAAATATGTTCGTACACCTGATTTTCATATACACAACCAGCAAACTACCATACCTACCCGTGTATACCCACGGGGGAAATATTCATAATAAAATTGTTTAGACAAGAGCTGCCATGATGCTGCGATAAACTTAACAAACATGGAATACCGGAATTGCATTTTGTTCACCCTCCCCGACTTCCAAAATAATGTTAACAAATTTGAAACGCAGCAATTTCCCAGACCTAAACCCACACATGTTCGCAAACGCCCTAAAATTCCCAGTGAGTTTCACTTGGTGTTCCCTGTCAGTTCTTTTTGTATCGTTTATCGTACGAACCTTAACAGGAAATCTCTCATCATCATGCACCAGCAAAGCCTGATTGTATGCCTGCATTTGATGATGGCCAGCAAAATCCACAGGTACAGTCTGTCATGAAAAAAATCAGATGAATCCTCGAACATCAGCAGCTAACAAAATATATTCCTTGAATACTTACCACATTGTAAAATTCCAGGACAATTCCATTCAGCTCAACATGAAAGACGGCGTTTTCATCATTATGGTTGGTGTGTCCTTCCCATGTGCAAATATGATGGGCTCTTTTGTCTGCAATTGCAGTTAATAACAGCACACAACTTCTTACAACACATAATGTTATATTTGAAACACATCATAAAATATTAAATAATACATACCTTCCATGGCATACAATGGTATTTCACGGCCAGGTACCCTCAACAATGTTGGATACACAGTCTCCCGATACAAGCACGTGCCATCATTGCGAAAGAGCACCAGATTCAATTTATTATCTCCTAGATTGGTGAAGACCATCGGCTGCCTTATGTCAATTTCCAAATCGTCAACAAGTCTTTCCCAACTGTTGCCAAACAGCCTATTAGACCTTACTACACTGTTCGCATCCAGTTTAACCCTTTCATGCTTCACCTTAACCCTCAAACCATTAGCATAAATTTTGAACCTATCCTTCCATATATCTTGCAGAAAATCTCCCGGTAGAATCTGAATTACAAAACAAAAAAAACAAAAAACTACACTTTGGTTCTCTCCCACCATAACGCATGCACATAACTAATACGAGTATACTAAAGTTGTGATATGATAATACCCTGTTATCTGCACTACTCTGCAATAACCAGATCAAAATGGTCTGTTTTTTATGACAATACGCACTATCAGTTTTCAAACCACTATAACTATCATTTCGGATCCATAAAATACAAAACATCCATACAAAGACAGTCGAATTACATCAATTCGAAAACAAAACTAATCCAATTCGATATCCAACAACTTCCGCTAAATCGATAATCTTAACACAAGACAATAAATTCACACAAACAATCATAATATATATAGATCTACGCACCGTAACAGATATGAATACACATAAAAACGTTAAACGATATCATAACATTCTACCAAACAATATCTACCATATTCATTATTGTACCACCTAAACGGATGCACTAAAGTACTTTTAATGGTTTCAATTATAGAGACAATGTATATCTACCATATTCGTTATTCCACGGGATCTCTCTAATTGAATTTTCTTTAAATAAGCCAACTAAGTTTAATATGAATAAGGTTAAACATTGACAAACATAAAGATATTATTATAAAAATTTATCTTAGAATAGCAGTTTGTGTTTGATCTCACAGTCATCTAATTAATCTCTAATCTACTTTCAGTTACAGAAGTTCAAGCGAGGCTCACATTCAGTTTTTGTAACCAACTTATATTGTACTTATTTTAATTGCAGGTTAACTAATGATGTCTACAAATCTACGCAAATCTAATCTATATGTAAAAGACAAAGGCTAAAATATTCATACCTGCCCTCCAACCATAAATCTGACCAAACACCTTGCAACTCTACGCCCCACAACACGCCTGTCGTAGCCAGGGCCTTCACTACCATCCACATTGTACCCGGTAACGTAGAAAGCGTCTACCCTCTCCTTCACAAAATGTAGTTTTTTAACTGATGATGGCAAATTATCTTGAACAAATCTTCCCCATTCATGTCCATAAAGCTGAATTTCACCTTCAACGACCCTGATTAAGCATACATATCTGTATCTGTTATTTCCATTGACGAAAATATAATCTTCGTCATTGTAAAATCTCTCCTTAAACACGTTAGGCAACTTCTGAAAAACCAAAAAGTTTCAATAAGTTATACGATTAAAAACCTGTATTACTAAATAATACGAAAGTAAACCTGGTATTCTGGGTTGGTTTTCAAATTAAAACGGCACAAGAATTGTTGGTCCATCTTCGTTCTTTCAATCCTGAAGAATCAATACAGTGAGTATTATACAGTTGAAATCGGTAATACAACAAACATAAACACGTTGTAGAACCGTGACGGATTCAGTTAACAGTTCACATCATAATTATCCACTTGAATATCATACACATTCAAAACTCGAAATACATAAAACTCTTTATGAATCACAATGTTACTTTATATATTTTAATTTTAAGGTGTGGTTAAAAACACCCTAATAAACAGCCACAATGAATAGAACAACAACACTCCAGAAGATCAACAAACAATTACAAACCAAACTAAAAAAACATCATATTCATTTAGAGTCAAACTGTTTGTACATGCCTACAATTGACCTTCAAAACATCAAAAGACAAACACATCGCGGATGATTAACGATATACACTATTTCACAACCATAAACATCCAACTTGAACCACTTTCACAAAAGATATGACCGATAAACATTAAGATACCCTAAAACAAACTTAAAGTAAGATTTACATAACCCAAGTGACTTTGCACAAAATATACCAAGCGTAAAGTCAAACCAAAAGACAATATCTTCAGCAACATAAACATATACCACATCAAATCTCCATTGACCCCAGCTTATCCAAGAAAGAAATTAAATCATGGAGTCGACCATGTTTTTTCGCAACAGCTGAAAGCAACCCAGCAATTTCAGCCAAATCTTCTGTCTGCATCTTCATCATGTCATCGATGGAATGCAGAGATGAGTCTGAGCCACAAAGGAGATGAAGTTCTTTTATCATTTGATCCCTATGATCAACTCACGCACTAATCTCTGAAGCCTCAGACATCAAATCTTCCTCATCCTTAAAAGTAACATCAATTTTACGCCTATAATGGACAATCATCATGTCCTTAACAGGTCTTGAGTTAGCAATTTTTGCTAACTGATCGAGAAGAACTACGCGAGATTTCATTCCTAAAATTAACAACCGCGTTAATGTCACCTGAAAACCCTAACAAATAAACTTTTATCATCTTCTCACCATTCTAATCTAAGGAATAGACCAAAACGGATACCTCTGATGAACTTTTAACAGTGGGCATATAACTACCTCATCTGACTTCAAATAGACAATTTTTAAAAATATGGAATGACAATAATTTTGAATCATGTTAAACAAAACGGAAGATAAAACACAACAAAAACGATTCATCCACGTAACTACCTCGGAGCTTAAACTACTTACTTTAACTTCAACAAAGTATAAAATCGAACAAAAAAACCCTAAAAGCTTACAACCCCCATGATCTATAACCATGACATACTCTAATAAGCATGTTTCATCAACATCTACCCAAAAACAACGCCCTACCAACTACATTTTCTTTTACTATGTTCATAAAGAATGATACATAAGATGATTAATCAAGTTAATTATAGCATAAGATCATAAACAAAAAATCAAAACATGCTGCTAAAAATTATTAGCTTAAATATACAGTTAAATAAAACATACTTAGAACAATCAAACGATCCAAGGTTTCATGTTTACAATAAGTAAATCAGGTAAAAAATATTAACAAAACGTAAACAAAGATATAAGATCAAGATTGTATATTTCACCTTTCGTTGATCCGGAACAGTTGTTGTGGGCAACGAAGCTTTGGTGTTTTCGATGATGTGATGATGGTTAGTGTAAAGAAGTTACACAACTTGCAAATGGTTAGAGTAAGATGAAAAGACAATAGTCTATAAGAGTAGCTTATTAATGAGTATGCTACACAACTTGCATGTTGTTCTTGATAGATGCTTCTATTAAAATTTTCCAAACAG
Organism: Artemisia tridentata subsp. tridentata; assembly: GCA_021014915.2. Lineage (NCBI taxonomy): Eukaryota > Viridiplantae > Streptophyta > Magnoliopsida > Asterales > Asteraceae > Artemisia > Artemisia tridentata. Next base: position 305,890,430 of record CP139505.1, on the reverse strand, counting down.
AAGGTCATGCCATGCCATAAAAAAATAATAAAAAAATAATAAAAATACAATGAGGTCACCAAATTATTTACGTGAAAAATAGTTATTGAAATTATAAGCTCAAGATTGTAGTTTCAAGTTTTCTTCATCCGGATACACGTTTTTTAAATCAAATATAATTTAGTTTATTAAACTTAGTAATAATAGTACGCCGCTTGCATCGATTGACAAAAACTATTCAAGTTTAAGTTGCGTAGACTTATTTTCTTCGTGCATGAAAGAAAATAAAATACTTCGTATTAGTACAAATAATAAAAGAGGAAATAGTCAGAATAAAAACAACCAAATGACGAATGTAGGTGGCTATATACATATTTTTTTTACATATACATCACTATATTTTATTGTGATATATATAAGAAAATTGAAACCAAACGACGAATATAGGTGGCTATATATATATATATATATATATATATATATATATATATTATATATATATATATATATATATATATATATATATATTTTACATATACGTCACTATATTTTATTGTAATTCATGTAAGAAAATTGAAACATATTTTAAAATCGACTAAAACCACCCGGACTATAATCATAAGTCATGCCCGCCCATCGGGCGGGCTTTGAAGTCTATATATATATATATATATATATATATATATAGCACGTGCACATTTAAGCCGCGAATACTAGCACGGATGTTCCGTTACGTATTCCCACCATGCACTTTCACCATGAGCCACCGCCAAGAGTTACAATGATAAATCATTTCGAAATATATATTTTATCACACAGCAAGCAAGAAATACACGAGCACTAGTCAAACGTAAAATTTTCAAATAAAAGAAAGACACATGAGACACGAATATTTTGCTAAGACTTACCGTACTGATTTAGGGTGCTGATCGGCGCGGTTGCATTATTTTGATTGATTAGCTGATTTGCTGTTATTGAAAGGTGAGTTTATAGCCCCATATTTTTATACGATTTTGTTTTATAAGCTTGGGGTGAGAAACATGCAAAACTGTTTTCATGGACCAAAAATGAATTTTGTTTTTGCTTACACACTATTATGCAGAAACCTAAGTTTAGCTGAATCCCATTTTGTGCCCACTATCATCTACCGTTAGTTCCTTTCCCGGAAGCCGTTTGATATAAATAGATCTATTGGGAGTGACGTCCCCGTTCGGTTGGCTCGGCATAGCCAAGGCGAATGTATACCAAATCGAATAATAGTCCGAGTGTCTGGGGATTTACACTCGCGGGCACCCTTATTTATTGCTAACGCTAGTCGTGCTGCATTGTCATAGATCGGTAGGATGAGGCTTAGTGTTTGCATAAGTGAGTAGTGTGTCTCTGCTGAATTATTTTTATGATATTGCTATTGGTCCACATGTGCTATTTAATTAAACCTATGAACTCACCAGCGTTAGCTGACTTTTAACATGTTTTTCTCAGAAAACTGAGGTGCGTTTAGCCGAGTGCAGAGCATGGCGTCGGTCAAAATAAATGATGGAAATGTTTTTAATGCGTTTACTCTGACAATTGGACCTTTTTATTTTTAATGTGCTTCATTTTCATCTGAAATGTATTTTATGTATTGTCACATGACTTGACTTATGTAAAATATTTTAAAGCGGATTTTTAATCCGTTCGCTATATCTATGTTATGATTACCGACCTCGTAGCACCCCAAAGTGTATGCTTCCGCGAATATTGTGATTTTGGGGGTGTTACATATAACGACGTCATTTTCTTCAGATCTGTGATTGTGTCGCGTGTTTTGTTGAGTGAAGGTGATGATGATGATGTCAGCGGTTTTTTGATTGTTTTGGTTTTGATGATTGGTGATGGTGCGGATGATTTTCGGTTTGATTTCTTCTTCATTTTTTAAGTTTGTTGGTTTTGGAGGTGAATGTGGTTTGAATTTTTTATGTAAAGTGTTGGGAGATGGGCTAGCCTTTCTGGTATATGATTTTGTGTCTATATAGCATTATTTTATTTTTTATTTAGGTATTTTTAGTACAAAATAATCAATTTCATTTTATTCCAGGGGTGTTTGCAGGTTTTAAAAAATTGTGATTTATTAAAGGTCATAATAATTAAGGGTTGAAAAGCATGTAAAGAATTATTGCAACACTTCTTGTGAATCAGCATGAATCCCATGTGATTTATCTTGAATCCCATGGGATTGACTAATTAATCACTTGGGATTCATGCTGAATCACATGTGATTCATTATGAATCACATGGGGTTCAGGATCAAATAGTCTCATGTGAATCAGCATGAATCCCATGTGATTCATTATGAATCCCATGTGATTCATTATGAATCTCATGGGATTCACATGGGGTTCAGGATCAAATAGTCACATGTTATTAAGCATGAATCTCATGTGAATCAGCATGAATCCTATGTGATTCATTAAGAATCCCATGTGATTTATTATGAATCCCATGTGATTCATTATGAATCCCATGGGATTCAAGATGAATCACATGAAAATTTCACCCCGTCTCCATAAAAGCAAACAAATCCCAATCCATCTTAATTAATACATCACTTTCTCTCTCATCAATCACACCTAAATCCAATCTCTCTCATCACTCGCCGGAATCACCATAACACCACCGGAAAATCATCGAAATCACAATAAAACACCGGAAAATCACATGTGTTGTGAAAAAGACTTATGGTAGATAGTGGGATAGTAGGTTGGGCAGCCATCACATGTGTTGTGGTAGAAAAAAGTTACATCATTTATTTATATTTAATATTTTTTTCTCTCTTTCGTATATAATAGTACTTGTCTTTAATATTTTTTTATCCCAAATTTATGATGTCAATGTTTAAATTAATAGTATTGAACTTAGGATTTGTAAGTTGTGTTATGCTGAAATTTGGTATAATTTATTTTAGTATACACTCTTTATTAGTTTTAAGATTCTTTTACAACAATCACATGTGATTTGTACAAAAATCTCATGTGATTCTTTAAGAATCTCAAGGGATTCTGTATGAAATCACATGGGATTCTGTATGATTTATCTTGTCGATAAATCACAAAGGATTCTGTATGAAATCACATGGGATTTTGTATGAATCTCAAGGGATTCATTGTGAATCACATGGGATTCATTGTGAATCCCATAGGATTCTTTGGTGGATCACATGGGATTTTTTGCAGCATCAAAACAGTTAATATTAAAATATACACTTTTTATTAGTTCTGAAATTTTTTTCACTCTTTATTTGTTCCGAAATTTTTTTACAGCAATCACATGTGATTTGTACAAAATCTCATGTGATTCTTTGGTGGATCACATATGATTCTCTCATAAAAATATTAAAGTGTACTCTTTATTAGTTATGAGATTCTTATACAAAAATCACATGTGATTTGTTTAAAAATCACATGTGATTATGTAGGGAATCATGTGTGATTCTAGTAACCAATTCTTTGTTTATTGTGTTTTGAAAAGGTACTGCATATTATAGAAGATGGGTGGGTGGTATGTTCTTCTATGAAATCACATGTGATTCTGTGTAAATCTCAATGGATTCTGTATGATTTATCTTGTCGATAAATCACAAAGGATTCTGTATGAAATCACATGGGATTCTGTATGAATCTCATGGGATTCACAATGAATCACATGGGATTATGTATGTAATCACAAAAAATCTTCAACTTCACTTGAAACAAACATCTTCAACTCGCTTACAAAATCCAAAAATATACATAAGCACATGACAACAATTGATTCATCCCTAATCCCATGTAATTCTATATGATCCCTTGTGATTCATACAAATTACCCATGTGATCAAGTTATTGATGGTATCTTATATTTTGTCAAGTAACATTAGTGTAGTTTCTTTGATGAATCCCATGGGATTCTTTGATGAATCACTTGTGATTCATCCTTTATCCCATGTGATTCATCCTTTATCCCATGTACTAGATATTGCAAGTAAAATTATGTGTGATTCGTTTTTTCACGTGTGATTTACTCTTTGTTCTAAAACACATGTGATTCTGTCGCCAAATTTTTTGCTTTATATTGAGCTAATGCTAGTTCTGCATTTTTCTCTATTTTCATTTTCAGTCAACAGTTCACATTTATACAAATAACCCGTAATGATCCAAAAATTATATATTCCAAACAATCTATAAACACCAATAATATTTATTATAATAACCAATAAGTTCTTGTAGCAACACTATCAATAAGTTATTACTTATAAAAAGACACTAAAAAGTTGTCACTGAAACAAAATATTATAAAGCTGCTACTTGTTAACAGAAAATAAGAAGTTACTTAGTCTAACTAAGCATCTAGGTACTAGGTTGCCGTCGTTGAAGCAAATCCATTACTTTTTGAGAAGCAACTTAATGATCTTTAAGTCATCCTTGAGTAAGTTTCGACATTAGAGAACTTAATTGGTCTTTGCCCTTTTCCATGTAACTTGATGCAAAACAAACAAAAGCATAGATAACCACTTGAATTAACAACAAAAAGAATAGGCATCATCCTCTATCAATGACAAAATCCAACCCCTTCTTCAATACCAAATAGATTCCAAGGAGGTATATGCAACCTGTGAATTGAAATCCAAAGTGCACTCATAATATATATCCAAAGTTAGATTAGGCGCTTGTTGTAGGAACCACAACGGCGGCATTTATGGTACAACCAATGGAACGATGAAGTTCCTCTCTTCTCACAATCATTGCATAATATGTCCTGAAAAACCATATCCAAGATTATTTCAGCAAAATGTATTACACGCAGTAGAATCTCAGTGTGTTGTATATAAAAAATATTCTGAACCTGAGTCTTGCCGGCATACTCCTCTGGAATTTTCTCTTCAGCTAACATTGCATCAAACATTCCGAAGTACGCCTGCATATCTCCCAATGACTTGCTGCATATTGGGCAAGTATAGTTGAAGCAAGTGTATTCCTGACCAGCATTAAACACTCATTCAGTCAATATAGCTAGCCGATTAAAACATAAACATTAAAAAGACGACTGAAGTGCCTTAAAACATGACGAATACATTACATGACCACAAGAAAGGGCCTTAGCAGGATTGCTGGAAGTGAAGATATATTCATGGCATACTGGGCAGTTGTCTTCAAGACACTTTAATACCAAGCATTTCATCAAACATTTGGTCTACACATACGATCCACAAAACTTTAAAAATCACACAGCTTAATTAGGCGTTTCGTCGAACACTTGGTCTACACAAAATGACAAAAACAACTTGACCTTAACTCTAATTCACTATCCCTCTCATGAATAATAAAAAAATCGAACCTACATTTCTATTATTCATGACTCCGATTAACAACTGATGACCAAATAAAAAACACATTCGACGTCAATTCATCATTCAAAACTACAATCAACATCACACATCACACATTTTATCAACACCATGAATAATCTAAAATTAATACTAAAAAAGTTAGTAGAGCTTATCAGAAGTAATAGAAAATGAATCATTATATATATTCTCTGATCAACAACAATTACAACTAATATGAATCTCAACAGCGACGAAGATGATGACACAGAAAACCACCAGGAAAAGGTGTTAAAGAGGACTTATCAGAAATCACCAAAAGCCTAACTCGCCAGTTTTGGGGCGCCGCTTTATTCCTCGCTCCTCCGTCGGAACAATAGCAAGAGTCGCCAGAGAACTTTGTTGGTGAGAGAAAATGAGAGAGTGTGTGTGAGATTAAGAAATGAAATGAAATGAGCAATTGAGGGTTGTAACCGACCCTTTGTTGGTATTTAATGATATTACAAACATGCCCTACCGTAGTTAGTTATATTAAAATGACAATTAAACTCCACCGTTTGATTTAAAAAGAATGGATGGTATTTGTTCTTTAGAAAAATTTTGTTCCGTATTGAACTTTCCTCTTAATACATTAGTTACCAATTTTTTTGAGCTTTGTGGTTGGGCCATGACTCACCTTACATCCCACAAACCTTAGCCCATGCCAAGAGCATCTAAATCTTTCAAGCATCCTTTTATTAAAAAAATAAAAATAAAGTCTTCAATCAACTTATTCTTTACAATAACTTATGTACTTTCTGTGCTATAAACAATTATTAGTATGATCGGTTATTTGATCAAAATCATTCTTCAAAAACTTGAAGATTATTAAGTTTTTGAATAAAAAAGCTTTCGATCAAATACACGAAGCTTTTTAATGACTAATTTTGTGAAAAAAGATTATTATAAATGATATACATACATAAATTATTATTTTATTCTAAACTGAGATACTAGCTTGTAAACACTTAAGCGAGCGATGTTTGAACACTAGACATACTTTGAGAAAGTTATACTCCATGTGTGTTTAAAAAACCGGTTTTTTAATTGATCTGGTCGAGTTATCAGTTCTCGATTCAACCGGTTTAACCGACAATTAAACTGAGTTTTTGCTCAAAACCGGCTTCCGGTCACCGAACAGATTCACGGTTCAACAGGCCGGGTCAACCCAGGTTTTGAAACATTTACGTGCTATAGATATTAACTCGCTTACGCTACAACCAACGGTGCACAAACGAGCTAAATCGGAGCCCTCAGCCAACAACCCAACCATACCCCGTTAACCCGAGGTTCGAAAGCCCGAAGGCTTTTTTTGGATGGAAATCTAGTTTTAAAGAAAATCAAAATTTTATCATAATACTATGAGTAAATTGCATTTTTGGTCCCTAAGGTTTGGCCAAATTGCACGTTTGGTCCCTAACGTTTCGAAAGTGCAACAATGGTCATAATTTGGAAGTTTTTGCTGCATATTTGGTTCCTGATCAACGTCAAATGACTAAATTGCCCTTGCCTTCTACTTTTTCTATTATCTTTTCAGCTTTCTTACATAAATGGTCCCTGTGCTGTGCCACGTTTTACAAACTTAGTCCCGTTTTTTATTTTTTATTTTTTTTCCCTAAAAAGTTAATTTCGAAATTAATTTTTTTAGAAAAATTAATTATTTAGAAAAATTATTTTTTTTAGAAAAATTAATTTTTTTCGAAATTATTTTTTTTAGAAAAATTAATTTTTTTTTCAAAATTAATTTTTGTAGAAAAATATATTTTTTTTTCAAAATTAATTTTTTAGAATTTTTTTTTCGAAATTAATTTTATTAGGAAAATTATTTTTTTTCCGAAATTTTTTCTAAAAAAATTAATTTCGAAAACAACATATTTTTTCTAAAAAAAATAATTTCGAAAAAAAAATATTTTTTCTAAAAAAAATAATTTTGAAAAAAAATTAATATTTCTAAAAAAATTAATTTTTCTAAAAAAATTAATTTCGAAAAAAAAGTTAATTTTTCTAAAAAAATTATTTTTTCTAAAAAAAAATTAATTTTCCTAAAAATTTTAATTTCGAAAAAAAAATTTTGTAAAAAAATTAATTTTGAAAAAAAAATTAATTTTTCTAAAAAAATTAATTTCGAAATTAACTTTTTAGAGAAAAAAAAAACGGGACTAAGTTTGTAAAATGTGGCACAACACAGGGACCATTTATGTAAGAAAGCTGAAAAGATAATAGAAAAGGTAGAAGGTGAGGGCAATTTAGTCATTTGACGTTGATCAGGGACCAAACATGCAGCAAAAACTTCAAAATAAAGACCATTGTTGCACTTTCGAAACGTTAGGGACCAAACGTGCAATTTGGCCAAACCTTAGGGACCAAAAATGCAATTATATCCAGATGAATAAAATACCAAAACTTTTTATAAACTGTTCTCATTCACATTCCACCGTAACTACCATGGACTACAATCTAGCAGCACTCAAACTCTTCTCCACCCAACTCAGTTCAGCGCGTCCCACTCACGGCGCATCTCAATCACCACTCTCACTCGGCCCCATCCTCTTCCAACGCGCGTGGATTCAGGTACACTCTCACATACCACACATTCATTTCCTTCATTAAAAAAAATCTCACATCACTTTCATACAGGGAGTCGTAATCTCGCTGACGGAGACGGTGGAAGGTTTGTCGTCGACGACGGCACCGGCGTGGTGGAGCTTTTGGTGTCTAATGATGTTCTTAATCGTGGTTGGAAATTAGGTTATTCATATAAACCCTAGCGGTTATCGAGTTTACGGATAGCCGTTTGAAAATGTATCTGACACTTCAACCACTTCAGACAAATAAAGAGGGCCTGCCGGTTGAACTCAACTAGGGTTCTTCCGGTAGGCTTGGGTGCTGATCCCTTCGGCTATCTGGGGTCTTCCGGGTATCTGCACACAACAGCACACGTTAGGCTCGCCCCGGGTGTAATCCCAGGACCCACCTCCGGTGTGAGAGTAAGTATTTTATGTTCCGAAAGGGCTATCAACTGTAGTGAGGAATTAATGCAGGTAAAAGTGTTGGTTGAGAGCAATAAATGAGTCGAGTATTTATAGTACTCGACCTCGATACCTGGAATGGCGGCGGCGGATTTCCAGGAGACATGTCCCCGACATAATCCCGTAAATCCTGGGGCGGCGGCGGCGGTGTCTGCAGCTGCCATCTGTCAAAAGGTAAACGCCACCTGTCCTATTACTCACAGTGATATTGGCCGAATGAGTCGTGTGCCTTCCGGTATGTCCGGACGGATCGATGTCGTCCGGACGGCCGGTCGAGACAGGTCGTTCGGACACATACGTCAACATGTCCCCCCCAGTATTGCATTATCGGTTGAAGGCCGATAATGTAATACTTATATAATATCTGTGCGCCTTTTGGTACCTGCAATATATAGGTAATACCCTTGGTGCCTTTCGGCACATTCCGTTCGAACATATACACCCATAAGACTGAGATAATGCCTTACAGCTGCTTCATATTTTAGCCTGTGCTTTCCGATACATACATGTACCATCGGTATTGCATTGCTAGTAAAGTATTGACGTAACACATCAAAGATTACCTTATGGTCTCTCGTCCTAAGTCTTTAGGATCACTGTTGCATTTGCTTTTCAGTTCGGTCGATGGTGTAGTGCCTTAAAGAGTTGGTTTTGACATGTCATGGCTTTGATGGGTGGAAGTTATTATTGCATCGCTCCCGATCCTCTCACGGCTTACAATGTACATTATATATGTCTTTATTTCTTCCGGTGAATGATTATTGCGTTCATCCGATGGGTCAGGGTGCCTTTTTCAACTTCTCTGGAGGGCCTTGCCCTTCTATGCGTAGGCGCTGTGATTATGCCGGTGGTATGACATTGCTGACAAACTATGGGTTCACGTTTGACCCTTTCCGAAGGATATGCCGTTAGATTCTAACATGTCTTACGTCATACTGATTCTACCAAGTGTTCCCCTGGTGCTCCTATGAGTGCACCTCTCTTTTTATTATTTAATATTCTGTTACTTTATGGTTGTTCCATGTAGGTCATCATTAATGAACTGACACGCATGCGCGTACTTAGCACGCGGGCTGAGGTGCAGCCACGTCAGCGTCTCGCTAAATGTGACATTCCACATCCTGAGTTCTTATAAATAGCGACATTGGTGTGTGTTTTCTACTACCGTAACTCCATATTCTTAACTGAGACGCCTTCCGGTATTATTCTCCGAACGATTCTTGCAAATCTGTCCGTGATTTTCATAATAGTCTTTCGTCTTTCGAAGGTGCGTTCCGAACCATCCCTGCCTTAATTTTACTTTGTTGTTTGGCTGTATCCCTCTTTCCCCCGGCAAAACCACGTCGGTTTTGTCCACTTCTACTTGTGAGAATTTTCCAGGGGTCCAATGATTCCTCCCAAAGTTTGTCGTAGAGAAGCGTGTCTTTCGATGGGGTGAAAGGGCTGTGCATGGGATTATCAGGGATTGCAAAATGTCGTAGAGAAGTATAACTAGTAAAAGGCAGGCGCCATGTAACCTTTTTCGAGGTTTATCATCGTAGCTTGTATATAAACCCTGCGGTTCTCTTACTCCGGACGTCGATAGGACGGCCTAGGATGCGATAGACCTCTCGTCGCTTGAGTTTCCCATATGTCATAGGACTCTCGTCCGATTGGGGGTATCCCAACTAGTCGTGCGGCTTTGAGGGGGGGGGGGGGTCGCCCTTACAGCCTTTGTCTGTCTCCTTTTGTTACTTTAGTTGTGTTCCGGCCGTCGTGTCTGTGCAATGCTCTGACCATTATATGCACTCGTTTTTTGCAGCCATCATAATGTCTCAATACTTGAAGAAGCCCAAAGTTAGAAAGGATGTGCCGGTGACCCAGGGGGATAAACATCAAGAGAGTCAATCCCATGGAACGCATGCTGCCGTCGCTCCTCAAGCTGCTATCCCTGAGCAGACGGTCGAAATGACCAGAGTCGAAAAGTCTGACCCAAAGGCTTCGGGCTCCAGAAAGAGGAAACCGGACCAGGATGTCGTCCGGCCCATCTCTCAGTCCCAAACACAGGGGACCAGAGTCCGCCTTCATCGTGATGCGTCCGGAGGGGGTACTTTCCGAGGGCCGAATGAAAGCGAGAGTGCGTCGGGCGCAAGAAAACAGCCGGAGGGGCCCGATGCCTCGGCCGGAAGAAAACAGCCGGAGGGGCCCGATGCTTCGGCCGGAAGAAAACAGCCGGATACCCAGGGAGGTATCGGCGTGGGCTTCACGTCGGAGACCACTGGTGCTGGCAAGTCTTTTCTTTCTTTTATTTTATGAGACGTTGATCCCCGAACTTTGCATTTGTTCCGCAATTGTTACTTGACTTATTGATTTATTTTTCTTCTTCTTCTGAAAATGTAGGGGGTTCTTCCGCTGCTGTTCCTAACCGTGGAAAGGATAAAGAAGCCGGTGAAAGTGAGTCGGCCTCTTTGCACGTGCCGACGTGGAAGGTGAGCAAGGATGACCGTTTGGATAACTGGAAGGTCTGCCGAGAACTGTTGTTGCACTTACCGACTCCGAAAGAAGAGTCATTTTTGGAAAGTTTGGGGGATGCCGAGGCTATTCAGAGAGCCTGGAAATTTTTGGGTATGGGGTCCGTTGCTCAGTCGGACTTGCTGCTTCGGTTCGAGAAGCTTCTTCAGGATCACAGCGAGCTTTACCAAATCCACCAGCATTGTGGAAACCCCAGAAAGAATGGGGGAGAGCTCAAACAACTGAAGATTGAGCATTCCGCTTGCCTGGTGAGAGAGTCGGAGTTGATGGGGCAGGTGAAAGAGTTGGAGAAGCTGGTGGAGGATGAGAGGTTGGCCGCAGCGGAACGAATCAGCGCCTTGGAAGCTGATTTGGAGAAAGCTAAGGTTAACCTGAGTGAGGAGGTGAAGGACAACTTGGGTCTTCGGGAAGAAAAGAAAGATCTAATTGCCCGGGTGGGCCGCACCGAAGGGGAAAGGTTCAGGGTTGTTAAAGAGGTCCTTCCAGAAGTTGTTCGCCGTTTGTTGGGCAGCTATGAGTACAAGAACCATTTAGCTGGGCCCTTCAGCTTGTCCTCGCAGTCCGGGTTTATGGAGGGTGTGGTTCAGGGCCGCGAGCCGGAAGAAGTGGCCGCCATTTTGGCCAAGACGGAAGATCTGGATGTGGATGCTGCGAAGAAACTCGACCCGGCATTTGATGGGTTGTTTACCGCAGAGTATCCTTATATCAAGAAGATCAGCGGCTCCTATCTTAAGTCTCTTGATGAAATCCTGAAAATCTTCCCTGATCCCGACCCGGCTTCTTCTCCCCGGGTTCAGACTGCCAATGCCGCCGAGGGATCAACTTCCGGTGCTACCAACGTCGAGAGTTCAACTGCTGGAGGGAACGAGTCGGCTCCCTAAGTCTTCGAATGATTCGGTTTATCTTAGTGTCGTAAGGCCTTCGAGCCAAGAACAATTTCTCTTCTTTTTTTTTTTATATATATATCCGGATGACTGTAATAATTTTATATAATTCGTGTGATTTATTCATTTGTATATATTTATGACTGTTCTGTATTCCGCATGCTCCATGTTTCATGTTTCGCGCTATTGTTTTTGTTTATTTTCGAAGTGATTTTCTCATTTAGGTTTATTGGAATTGGCCTTTCGGTTGATATGGTGGAATACTCTGTTGGACCTTTGAACGATCCTGCCGGATTCTACTAACTTGTGATTTGTTAACGCTTGCCTTATCCTTCTTCCCCTTTTTTCCCTTCCTTACTCAAAATCCTCTTCTTTTTTTTTTTTATACGTGGAACTGCATGTGTGGAGTGGAGTGGGACAATTTGGGTCTTCGAATGGGATGCCGTCGAATAGTTGTTGCTCTTCGGTATTCATCGGTGTTATGAGTTGTACCGCTTGTTCGTTATTATCTCTGTCACTCGCATGGTACCGAAAGTATATTTGTATTAGCGCCACATTCTTTTGGTTACGAGCGTGTGATATTCGCTTGTTATTATTTTTACTGTTTGTATAGCTCCGTTAGTGTAAGTTTATACATTTTGTAGGGTTGTATGGTACCCTTATGAATATTGACCACAAAAGTCTCCGGAGGGGGCCAGCCTCCCGGAGGGATCGTTTTCCACTTATGTTTAAAATGTGACAAATGACTCAGCCTTTCCGCCAGGATTATGGCAACCCCTTCCTTTTTTGGGTATCAACCATCTTTGGACATTGACCACAAACTCCCCGGAGGGCGCGAACCTCGGGGGGGCCACTTTCTAATTATGTCCAGAAAACAATGAACATTGATCACTAATCTCCGGAGGGCACGAACCTCTCGGAGGGATCACTTTCTACTTATGTTCGAGATATTACAGGTGGTTCAGCCTTTCCGCCAGGATTATGGCAACCCCTTTCTGGGTATCAACCATCTTTGGACATTGACCACACACTCCCCGGAGGGCGTGAACCTCTCGGGGGGGCCATTTTCTAATTATGTCCAGAAAATCAACCTTGAACACTGACTACGCCCGGATGTCGCGAGTCACCCGAACGAGTCACTTTGAACTTGTGTTCCCAACTCCAAACTCGAACACTGACTACGCCCGGATGTCGCGAGTCATCCGGACGAGTCACCCTAAACTTATGTTCGAGCTATTTTGTAATCGCTACACATGTGATGTTTCGCAGGGACATTGCCTCCCTCCAATGGTGGGGTAACTGCATTTGTCATTAAAAATAGTCAATATCGAGCCTTTTTTGGGATATCCACAAACATTTCAAAGATATATTGTGAGAAAATCGCCCCCTTCCACGGTAGGGTAGCTATGTTTCATTAAATCATTAATATCAAACCCTTTCGGGTGTTACACAAGATATGTTAAGCCTTATTTACACGGACGCTTTTTACAATCAATTGCCCGTCATGCTTGTGGCGTCCTCCTGCCTATCCCTGCTCGACTTGTGTTTTCTCGTTCGGCAAGGCTCCGATACTTCTGCCGGACCGCTTTCCCATAGGCCTCGCTTTCCCGATATGTAAAATTACCTGTCTTAAGTTACGAAGGTATTTGCATTCCTTCCGTTAGTTCGCACATTGTTACAGTAATAGAATAAAATAGCAAGACATTTCAGTAGTTATTTCGTATTGACGATTACCTGAGCCATTACTTGTATTTTGGCTGGTATGTGGGGGCTTCCTTGGTCATCATACCGATTCAGCTTTCTCCCGTCCTTTCTTCCTATCCTGGGTTTTTTCTTTTGTTCATACGGCTTGTCCCATCTTATTCCTCCCAACGGATGATTTCTCTCCTTGGCTTCTTTTGTTTCTGTGATGGGCTCCTTCCTCGCACTGTGATGCCCTCGCGTCTTTGGCTGAGTGACCAATGTCGCTATGCCGCCCGGTGTTGGAAACTTAACCATTGAATGAATGGTTGAGGGTACTGCCCGCAACTTCCTCAAACCGGAGCGTCCCAGTATGGCATTGTAGGGGGAAGGTGAGTCGATCACGGCGAATTCCAAACTAATTTTTCGGGACAGATCCCGGCTTCCGAAGCGGATCTCTAAGTCAATCACCCCCCTTGGCCTAACGGATTTTCCAGCGAATCCTGTCAAGGTTGTGTCAACCTTCTTCAACCGTGCTTTAACCGCATGATCCAGGCGCTCGAATTGATGCCCATACATTACTTCCATTGATGCACCAGGGTCAACATAGATCTCGCGGATTTCTCTTCCTTCAATTTCAACTTTGATTATCAGCGGTTCGTCCGACATCCTCTCCAAAGGAATGGACGGAAAACTTATTGGAACGTCCATCCATTTTTCCTTTCCCACTTCTTCCGTTTTCTGGGAGGTTGTAAGGCTTCGAATCATGTTGATTACTTTCCCTCTATTCCCTTGGTGGTTACCTCCTTGATTAGTTTTCTTTCCCCTCCTGAGGTCTTTTACCAAATGATCCAGCTTCCCTGTATTCAATGCGGTTTTCAACTCCTCCTTGAGTACCCAGCAATCGTCCGTGAAATGTCCTTTCTCCCCATGGTAGTCACAGTATCTGTCCTCACAATCCTTCTGTGGCTTTCCCTTCGTAGGAGGGGGCTGCGGTAATCTCAGCTGGTGCTCTGTCGCCAATATTTCCTTCGGTGTTTTGGTGAGGGTGTCCAAGTCGATTGGCCTTGTATCACTTCGGCGGACATCATTTCGGCGAGGGTCGAACCTCCCAGCGTTCCCGTACCTTGGAGCGATGTAAGGTGCATAGTAATCGTTCCTTCGTCCTTTATACCCGACCCTGGGGCTGTTCCGACGGTAATCTCCAGTAGGGGGTCTTGACTGGTAGTCGCCCTTGCTTTGGCAAGGGTTAGGCCGAGACTCCGTTCTCTCTCCTTTAGGCAATTCTGTCGTCCGGAAAGCCTCCTCGGACCGAACAAAATCATCGACCCTTTCCAACATCTCATCAACGGTCTTAGGAATCTTGTCTGAGAATTTCTTGGCCAGTTCTGGGCAGTGATGGCCATTCAAAAACGACCCGATTTGCATAATTTCCGGGGCGTCCGGGAAGTTGTTGGCCTCGCAAATCCATCTTTCCTTAAAGTCCGGAAGGCTTTCGTTCGCCTTTCGGTGGATTTTATTGATCTCTGTAAGGTCCTTGGTGCTTATCCTCAGCATACTGAATCTGTTCAAAAACCTCTTCTGAAGTTCATCCCAGCTGTCAATGCTCCCCGTCGGGAGTTTGTCAAACCATCCTCTGGCTTTTCCGTCCAGCGTCTGTTGGAACATTCGACACCACACTGGCATGGGCCACTCTTCATGATTTCCTGCTCCAGTGAAACGATTGATGTGGTCGTCCGGATCAGTGGTCCCTTGGTATAGTTTCAAGTTTGTTGGGATCTTGTGTTTGGGAGACGAGAATTCTATGATTCTTTTTGTGAACGGGCACTTGATCATTTCCTTGAACGGTTTACTCAAGTCGTCATCTGCCTTTTTTCCTTTTCCGTAGCTCGAATTATCATCCGCCTTTTTTCCTTTCCCGAAGGGCGACCCTCCGACATCTTCTTCCTCTGAATCTTCAGACTCACCGTCGAGCCTCAGCATTCTGGGGCTTATCAGGTTGCGATTGCCCGGTTGTTTGAACAGTTCTTTCAACGCCGAAAGATGGCTTGCAATTAGTGCTTGGGCATCCGGGGGCTCTTGGTTTCCTCCGGATCCTCCGGGCTCACTTGTATTCCGGACAGGGGTGAAGGGTGTTGTATTTGTCGTTTCGAATGTTTCAAACGTTGGTGGAGGACCTGTCATTCTGAATCACAGGTAGATCGAGCGAAAGGTCCCACGGATGGCGCCAATTTGTTGAAGCAATTTCTTGCAACCACTTCAGACAAATAAAGAGGGCCTGCCGGTTGAACTCAACTAGGGTTCTTCCGGTAGGCTTGGGTGCTGATCCCTTCGGCTATCTGGGGTCTTCCGGGTATCTGCACACAACAGCACACGTTAGGCTCGCCCCGGGTGTAATCCCAGGACCCACCTCCGGTGTGAGAGTAAGTATTTTATGTTCCGAAAGGGCTATCAACTGTAGTGAGGAATTAATGCAGGTAAAAGTGTTGGTTGAGAGCAATAAATGAGTCGAGTATTTATAGTACTCGACCTCGATACCTGGAATGGCGGCGGCGGATTTCCAGGAGACATGTCCCCGACATAATCCCGTAAATCCTGGGGCGGCGGCGGCGGTGTCTGCAGCTGCCATCTGTCAAAAGGTAAACGCCACCTGTCCTATTACTCACAGTGATATTGGCCGAATGAGTCGTGTGCCTTCCGGTATGTCCGGACGGATCGATGTCGTCCGGACGGCCGGTCGAGACAGGTCGTTCGGACACATACGTCAACACGTATCAAACTCTTTTTTTAATCCTGTTGAATGTATAGATTGTGTGCATCGTTTATTTATAAGTTCGATACATTTTCAAATGTATGTAATGATGCATACAATAGGATAAATTAAAAGTTTATACATTCAATAGAGAAAAAAAAAAGTTTGATACGCACTAAAGAATAACGTGTCAAGCACGATACATTGAGTTTATCCTTTTGTTTATTTTATATTTTAAATGTTTTTGAAATGATGTTGGTTTTGTAGGTGATTATGTGATGGTTGTTGGAGGGTGTCGTGTACGTAAAGATGAAATCCCTTCGATCAAGGTAAAGTATGATATTGATTATGTTTGTGATAATACTATGATTAGTTGTTTTGAGTACTTGTTGAATATTTAAGGATTTGTGTTGAAAATGTGTTTGGGATAGTTTTAGGATTTCTTTTGGTCAATTAGTAACGAAATGTGTTGAATAACGTGTTTGGGATAGTTTTAGGATTTCTTTTGAGTACTTGTTGAATATTTAAGGATTTGTGTTGAAATGTATAATTTGCGTTGAATTATACAAAGCAGTAACAAAGTTATAAGAGCATTTCTTTTGGTCAATTAGTAACGAAATGTATATTGATTTGTTTCTAGAAGTAAAGGTTTTAAATATCAGCAAGTGAACAACATAGGTTCTGCATACTTATGTGTTATGACTTTTGTTAGTATTAGGCAAATGAGCATAGAGTACATGGAAGAACTTAAGCTTGAGCCAGTTGTTCGTTAATGTAGACCACTTGAAGGACTAATTAAGTGAACTAGCGTATGAAGAATTGTAACGTTACTAGGTGAATATGTATACCAATTGCTCAAACCTAATAGTTTGTCGTGATTTATTGAAAAGTGAAGCGCTAGAACCATAATGGATGCCTGTACAGAATACCACTTTCTAACTCAAAACTTAGAAGAAATATAGGCGTGGTGATGTGTATGGTCCACTGTTAGTTGTATACTTAGAATACAAGACAATAAATGTATGATGTCTGTCTGTAGCATACTAGTAGCCTCAGCAGCCTTCATTATGCGAAATCTAATTTTAGCATTGGTTCTAGAAAAAGATGACTAGATACAAACAAAGAGTAATCCACATGCACCCATGCCAATGTAGATTCTTAACGCCACAACTACATGAGCCAACAACTTTAAGATGTCGTATATTTTGTTTGTACTTTATAGTATCTCAAACTTTATGTAGAGCGTTCATGTGATTCATAATAGCTTACAGTAAATGTAGATATGAAGTCATCTTCCACATAATTAGGAGACTGACGTAAGTAAAATTGTCTATCATGTGATAAGTTACAGAAAGATAAATAGATAATAACTCATTTTCAACCCACAGAATACATGATCATTTAGTTAAATTCTATCTATAATTCATACATCATTATATAATTGTGGATATGAAGTCATCATCCACACAACAGAATTATGGGCGTATCGCAAGGAAATATCATTTTATTTGATCCATACTAATTTACTGGAAATGTGGTTGTGAAGTCATCCTTTACATAACAGAATCAATAAGCAAAACCTCTATGTGATTCATACTAAGGCACAGAACATGTGGATATGGAATCATCATCCACATAACAGAATTAGGTATTTGTAATAATAAAAAATGATGACCTTATATTCTTTTGATTTATACAATACTCAATGTACTTTTATTGTAATATGAGAATTTATTATCACATGAAAAGTACAAGTTGATTAAGGGCTAATACGAGAATTGCTGCATGGTGTTTTAAATGGTTGCCGTTAAATGGTTGTGGGTTCAAGTCCTGCTTAGGATATGTGAGATAGATTTGTTGTCTATATGTTGTGAGATAGATAGTTGCGGTTAAACAAAAAGGATTATCCACTTGTAAACACTATAACCATGAAAAGTACAAGATGATTAAGGGCTAATTGCATAAAAAGGTTACAATTTGGTGATAAAATTGCCAGTTTTCTTTATCGTTTAAGGTAAGAAATTACAAGTTTTCTATTTTGGTCAGTGGCTGCCCCCAAGACCGGTCGTTTCAACATCTGCATCTTACTAGTTACATATGTAGAATTTGTTACACAAAATGATCGTAGTTCACCTTAAACTTTGTTGTTTTTGTAGATGGTTACTCAAATCAGAAATACTATTAAAGTAGCTAACATTCATGTTTCAAAATTTCAGCCATTGATTGAAGAAGATTTACTGACCAGCAACAATTGAGCAAACAATTTTGTCGTGATAATAGTCGGGGGCAGTTTTTCAGTTCAGCGATTCCCTGAGGTAGTATAACATTTGGAACTACAGAAACATACTCTCTGGCTATTGTTATGGTTAAGGGAGGTGATTTGCACACTCCCATATTTGAACTTCCCTATGGTTGATACCAGTGTTGCAAAACAAGGCCTACAAGGCCGATTAATCGCCGATTAGGTGCTGCAGGGCCGCCAACCTTTCCGATTTGTGTAAATCGGTCAAACAACTCGGTCAACCATGGTCAATGACGGTTAATGATGGTCAACGGTGGTCAAACTTGCCCGAAACCTTCAACCTTGATGAAAATACCCAAAGCTCGCCGTAAAAATGTTTAATAAGTTATTCTTGTTGTTTATATCTATTTCAAGATGTCTTTTTAAGAAAATCTTGTCATTAATACCTAAAATTTGCGAGAAATACCTAAAACTTGTCGGAAATACAGAAAACTTGTCAAAAATGCCAATCTGATTAATCACCGATTAATCCCGCGTAGACCGATTATAAGGTACAAGGAGGTCGACCGCCCGACTACCGATTCGCGATTTTTGCAACCTTGGTTGATACTGATTGTCTAATATTATATAGTTTAACTACTGTGTGTATTCAACTTTAGCATTAGTACTGTCTAAGTGACAATATTACTTGACTAAATGGCAAAAAGCCTGCAATTGAAGTTTAAATCATGATAATGTCTTGACTCGAGACTAAAGGTATCATCAACCCTATGAGATCAACTGTGTACGACATGGTTTTTTAGGAAATTGGTATACAGATACGAATCTGGAACGGACCAGGACCCCTAAGTCTGAAAATGTTTAAACCATGAACCACCAGAGCTGAAATAGTACAGGGTCATAGTGATTCATACCAATTAAGAACCACTATGTTCCCAAACTAGACTGTAAAGCAGACTCAATCTTTGGGCTAGTTAATATTTCAAACGTTTTTCTGCAATAATAGATTTGGAGCTTTCATTATTCTGTCACTTGATATCTTTAAATTTACGTGCTGGTCCAAAGTCCCTAATACCTAGGGGTGTTCAAAAAATCCGAGAAACCGAAGAACCGAGCCGAACCGCTCAATCCGAAACCGAAAAAACCCGCTTATCACGGTTCGGTTTCGGTTTTTATTTTTTGATATCCGCGGTTAACCGAACCGAACCGTGCTTAATACATGAAGGTTTTTTTTTAATTAAATATTCAAATAATTGTACAAGTATTAATTATGTTATCACACTAATTTTATTGTATAACGCCTTTTTCGCTCATAATGTGAACTTTTCTAAACATTTATGTGTGAAAGTTGATAAATGTGATCGTAATCTATAAACGTCGAATAACTATTATTTTGTTAATTGATTATGTATGGATATTTGAATGCAATTATTCTAACGGGATAATTTTTATATGACTATTATCGATTAAACGTCTAAAATGGTTAATCGTGACCTGAACCGTGGGTAACCGCTCATTTCGGGTACCCGCTTGTTCGGTTACCCGCCTAGTACGGTTCGGTTTCGGATAGTAAAATTAATTACCCGCCCCGCGATGTTTAAATCTTTCAACTAACCGAACCGAACCGCCCCGCGAACGCCCCAGTAATACCAAATCTTATAAACGAGCGGGGTAGCCCGCGCTTCGCTGCGGGTAGTTTTGCCAACGAAGTATTTAAGCATAAGTTGAAAAAGTTTATTACATATGTAAAAGATTTTATGTAATCAATTTGACATCAAGACTATAGTAACTTTCTATAACAGATGTTTTAATCAATGTGAATATTCAATACTCAAGGCACAGACACACAGTCATGCAATGATCAAATGTAAAAATACTAATCGTTTGCAGGCACAAACATAACAGATGCTTTAGATAATTCCGCTATATAATCCTCTAAATCGTTGCTAAGTTCTTCCAAACTCTCATGAATCCTCACCTTACATCTGTCCTTTTTTTACTCCAAAAGTGCCATGTTCAAGAAAAAAAATATATATAATATGCAGTGCTAACTGGATTTTATTTTTTTTTCCCACAAAAATTAGCATATGAACTATGAACCCAAAAAAGATTATAGAAATGAACTGGAACACGAATACGCTTCGTGGTGACGTATGTCCATTGCAGCCTAATCCTGAAAAAAGCCTGCAAATAACACTAACATAAAAATCAATTAAATTTTTTAACGACGACATATTTGCTATTAAGTAGAAAGATTGAATTTTCATTGCTTGATTTCCATGTTTTTGGAAATGCTGGGAAACCTACGAAGCCGAACTCGATCATCTAAATTTATATCCATTATAATACAAAAAGCTATACTTACTTTACCAGTTTTTGGTTCATGCCCATTCCAGAAAACATAAGTCTGAATAACATCCAAACCACCCTCTTTTGCCTTCTTCATAAGACCAGGTAACATCTGTTAAAACCATAAAAAAGCACAAACATTTATTCACAAAATAAGCACTAAAACCAACTATCTTTTTTTTGTCGACTAAAAGTATCCTATTGAACTCATATCAAACCTAAATCCTTCTATACAGTTAACTAAAAGCTGGAATATAATAAAACAGCTGTGCTTTGGTTGTGACATTCATTCAACATTCAAACCAAATATTGAGATCCAAGAAATTAAAACTCAAGAGCTAATTAACATGACGAACTCGAGCAAGAAACAATTTTTTGATCATCAACAGATAAAAGTGAGAACAATGTTTCAATACTTTTAGTCATATGTTTGAAGCATCTATTATATCCTTACTCATATTGCAAATAGACATCTTAAACACATTCGGCAACAATTATAAAGAAAATGCAAAATACGATATCTTTTATTATTTTGAACCCATGCTCGCCAAAAGGTAAAAAATAACATAACACAATGTGATGTTCAATGTCAGCAGACCAACTGGTATAGGTCTCAGTTTGTCTTTTGGTGCATCAATTTTGTAATGCTGCAACATCCTTATATTTAAAGCCATTATGCATTCGCTTACTACATCCAACATACTTGCACAAATTTATATAATTATAATCAATTAATCATTATGATTTATAAATACCTGAACGATGAGAGATTTCAAAAGTCTTTCATAGTTGTGGTGGTGTTAAAACTTGTGATGTCTGACATTGAAAAGATCCTTTGATACGGCTTCTCTCATGGCATTACCAAAGTCATCATGTGATTGGAAAACCTTGATCCTAGGTGCATTTAATTCAACTGCATGAACTATCCACTGCAATACACAGCGCAAAAAAAAAAAAAAAAAAAAAAAAAAAAAAAAAAAAAATCAGATGCTAACTTATTTTTAGTAAAGAATGCTTTAACCATCATCACTATAAACTGTAATTACAGTGTGAATAAGAAGTGGGGAATGAATAAATCATGGTTGGGTGAAAGGTCAAAAAACGACTAACTTTGTAAAGGTGAATTCACATTGGGCTGGCGTTGGACTGGTCGTTACCTATTCAACCCAGTTGATCTATTGTTTCTATAGTTCAATTTTTAGTTATCCATTTGCCTTGTTAAAGATATAGTATCACCCAAATCGACCTATTCATATGTAAATGGGTCAAACAGTTGTGCTGAATAAAAATGGCCCATTTTTACTTAACTTATTCGCCCATTTGGCCTAATGAACAACAACAAAAGTGAACCACATACCAATTACTTGAAAATTAACCATTTTTTTAAAAAGTCAAATACTTTACCTCCTTAGAGCCAATAAAGTCAAAATCTTGCTTTTGTCCGCATATAAGTTGTTCACATTTAAAGTCCAATACTCGAAGATAACCTGCAATGAATCAGAAATATATAGTCGTTTAGAAAAATTGGCAACAAAAATCCAAAAAAAAAAAGAGGAAAAAGTAGTAAGTATCATTGTATACCATCTTTTCCACGATATAATCTCCTTTGTTTGAAAATGCAATGCTCTTTATTGAACCTTCACGTATATGTGATCATGCAACTGGATTCTGCCACGCTCAAGAAAGCGTCACGAAGGTAACTTTTCAGAAGCTAACTATACCAAATGATAAGCGGTACGAAACTCATTCGGCCTTAGCAGATACCAAAGATGTCACAGACTTTCACCTACAATTATTAACAGGCAATTACATTCTTGTTTAAATACTATTTCATGTAGATACGATGTACAAATTTATTTATTTTTTCCTTTTCTCTAGCTAAAATGAACATCTAACTCACTGAGTAAAACTGGCACTTACGAAACCACTTGCCTCCAATTGATAAGTCGCCGCAAATATAACCTCGACAGCTATAAAGCACAAATATAACCCAACTGGCAAGCTCTATCGTGTAGTCTCAAAGCTTCAATAAACTTCTTGTGCTCTTCTTCAGTCCACCTTTCCCTTTGTTTCATAATCGTATAAGGTTTCCTAATTAAATCAAAAGCATCATCATAATAACCCAAAACTAAAAGAATGGTACTAAAAAATTTCACAATCAATGTCACTAAATGGAAAATACGTTGGAAGAATGATGCTCCTGCTGATGCTCTTGATACCGATCAGTCCCCACTTAGCGTCAAACTTCAAACGATTCTATCACCATCTCCATTATTCTTTGTCGGGTAGATTTATTCTAAAACTCTCCTCATCTCCCCTGTGCACAACGTGCTTTGAACAAAGAGCTTTCCTGACCTATAAAATCATGTTTATAGGCAGTGAAGCTCAAACATTTCACACTTTTAACCTAATCTTTAAAAAAAAAATTGATTGAATGGGAAAAAATGTACAAGAATTGAAGTCATTTAATATTCACAACATGATTAAATCAAGAGGAAGTTCACTTTTGCATTTTCTCTATCAAAACCTTTAAACCCCATTGGCTGCAAACATTCAAAAATCAATAAACGTCAATCAATCAGTTAAACAAATATATAAACATGAACTAAATACTAATTTGCTTTTGTTCTTTATCAATCTTCTATTTGTTCGAGTTCTTTATCAATCTTCTATTTGTTTGAGTTCTTTTAGTATACCACCTCTTGACCAGAGTTGCTAATGTCATATATTTCATTTGGAAAAAAAAATGGAAGATTGATAAAGAACAAAAGCAAAACAATAGTGATCTAAATACTAATTTCCATACACGCTAAGGGGTTGTTAGAACAGCGAACATACCTTCAATTCTTAATTCTCCGCTAATGAGACGCTGCAAATTCCTCTATTGTCAACCAAGAATACGAATCCACCATCTTTCCTAAAAAACAAAAGATCAAACAATGATGATACATACCCGTTTCAGCCCATTTAAACACCCATTTAAATCTTGCGGGTATGTATCGTCATTGTCACATCAAAAAAAAAAAAAAAGGTAATAGTTGTGGTAACATGTTTGCTCGAATCCACGCTACCACATGCCAAACACCAAAACATGACATAAAAGGTATCCAACCACTAAAATGTTACAACAAATAACTGGCTCAGATCTGTATGCAGGGTTCAAGTCACAAAATTATCCTTATTCCGTAATGGCTGCTAACAAACACGGTTGCATAGTAAGTATTTAAACTATGCCATCCGGTTGTTGCCCCGCCAGCTTACGGCCAAATCATTCAAGACACAGTTTATTTGTGTCATATTACAGATATCATCATAGCCTTATAGGAAACATTATAAAGGAGACGGGGGTGTAACCGGATAAAAGGGTTTGCGAACCTGCCATGGCTGCAAACACGAACATGATCGTGATGCCCCGCCAAGATACAGGCCACTTTCACCCATCATGTTCCAGCTGCACATAAGCCATACAATCCTGATGACCTACAAAAAAAACACTTATATCATTATGAAGACAACATACAACTTAACTCCTATGTGATTCTTCAACCGTATATATAATTTCATCTGATAGTAGCATTTAATCAAACACTTTATGGGCATCTTCCAAATTGACACCAATCATATTCACAACTAATGAGCTGACAGAAGCTTGACATCAAAATAGTAAATCAAAATTAAAAAAAATACCCAGGAAAATTAAAAACTTTAAGATATTGAAAAGGATGAAGAAACCATTACCCGATCAAAGAGGCGTTCCTATTTATACTACATCCTTTCTTTGTAATCCATGGGTGACAAAATTGCTAACCTGAAAATGAACAAAACTTACAGTTCGAATTTGGCTTCTAACATAGATCAATATTCAATAACCAATCCGCCCATCAACAAAACTAAATTACCTTTTTATAAATGGTAGGTTAGAAATTGGTATCTTTTTTTTCTTGATGGTTTCATAGATGTGAGATGTCTGTGTGTGTGTGTGTTTTTCTAGGTGTGTGTTTATGAGAGTGAAGGGTCCTATCGATTAAAACCCCAAATTTAAGACGAAACCCTAAGTTCGAAATCAAAAGGAAAAAAAAAAAAAAAAACTTACATATTATCACCTGTATTTGTGGGTGTTCGTAGGTTTTCGATTTGTAGAAGCATCAGTTCACTTTTTGCTTCACAACTGGATCGACTGTGTGATTTGTGGTTTAATGGGAAGATGTCGTAATGCGAAAGACCAAGAAAGATCCAGAAGGAAGGTTATAGAAAACAATTGTAGCGACAAAATGATGCGTTAATTACTTTGTTAATTGTTAATTAGATAATACGAGCTGGGTAGCCCGTGCGATGCTACGGGAGTGTTTAGGTAGATGTTGTTTGGGGTAGAAATTTTTTGTTGGGCGGACACTGTAGCTTGTCCCTATTAGTGAACCGGCACAACCTAGAAACTACAAAACGTATCGTATTTGTCAAAAATATTGATTTTTGAAAGTATTGCATATTTATACTTGTTTTTATTGGAAAAATTATTTCGTGAATAATGACGCAAGTTTCGTTGATTTTCGAGTTCGTTTGGTACGTTAAATGGGGCCCACAGTGTTTATTTCAAAAGATTAGCCATGTTGGCAGCTTTAGTCCTTCCGCCCCATATTTACCTTCCACACCCTCACTTTTATATTTACACTCTTGGTCCCTCAAAAAAATATAAATACCCCAAAAATAATAATAACCCACTCACTAACCGGCCACCACCATCCCTACCGGCCAAATTCCGGCAACCGGAAAATTTTCCGGCGGTACATTTTATTTTCCGTATCAATAGATCGGCCATTTTCACCCATTTCTGGAAAGTTTGAGCTCTTGGCTCCCACCACAACCACCGTCACGCGCTACCACCGCCTCTGCCATCACCACCGAGCCACCACCACACACACACGCCGCCTTCTCTTTCCGTAAACCCACTTCACGCGCCGTTTGTTTTTATTTTTCTTAATTATTTTCGGAACCCTAATAAATTTTTTTATTAGATCCGAATGATATAATGTTTTTTTTATTTATAAAAATGGTGAAACCCCCTCCTCCCTTTCTCGGCGTTGACTCAGTCAACTCGGTCAACCACCGAGTCAACCCGTTTGAGTCGGTGTGATACTGATTTATTTATTTCATTTCGTTTACCTTATTGTTGTTATTATTTTGTTGAAGTTTGATATTAAATTTGGGTCTGTTTGGTTGATGACTGTCTCGGCAGTTGACATATAGTCGAGGCGTGACTCACGGCGAGTTAAGATATGTTAAGATTAAATTGAGGATATGATGTTTGTGTTTGGTTTGGATTGTATCCGATTTCTTTCTACCACCAACAGTTGTTCAGTATGTGTTGTATGTTAACACATGGTTTGTAAGGTAGGAAACAGTGTCTTACAGTGGAAAATAGGTAGTACTACGGTATGAAACAGTGTGTTACATTGCAAAACAGTGCACAATACGTATAAGTTGGTATGGAACTATTCATGGGAACTGTGTGGATTCTGGGCAATTATGCTGTTAACACAAAAATGGACCAATAGTATATTGCCTCGTAGCCCACAACAACTTAATTGCACATCACCAACCAATGAGGAAACAATCTACGCTACTAATTAACCATTAATTCAAATACTTTGGGCCCCATCTCCCAATGGGTTTTAGTATATAGTATAATAGTTGTAATGATTTTTTTTTTTTTTTTTTTTTTTTTTTTTGAAAATATTTTTTCAAAAACTTTTTTTTTATTTATTTTTTCGAAATTATTAAAAAAAAAAAAAAAAAAAAGAAAAAAAAAGCAAGTTACTGTAGCATGAACAGTCCCAATGGGTTTTAGTATATAGTATAATAGTTGTAATGATTTTTTTTTTTTTTTTTTTTTTTGAAAATATTTTTTCAAAAACTTTTATTTATTTATTTTTTCGAAATTATTAAAAAAAAAAAAAGTTACTGTAGCATGAACAGTGCAAAACAGTGTTTTGCACTATTCATCCTAATGGTTTTTAGTATATATAATAATTGGTGCTACACTGTAGCAACAACTGTGCTGCACTGTAGCGGCAACTGTGCTGTACTGTAGCATTTCTGCCTTTTTAATACTCGTATATTAGATAATGACTTCATTTTGGGCGAATGGTACATTCCAAAAGAACCGTTATTCGCACATCTCTTTACCCTTGGCCATGAACCTCCTTTGGAGTTTGGATTTTTCATTTACTCAACTCTTCCTCTTTCAATTCGAAACGAAAAGAAGAAAGGCACATCCAACAAATTACCAATGTTACCAAACGAACCATTAGAGTTTAAGTCATACACTAACAAAAATATATGTGATTCCACGATTTCACAAATCATTTAGGTAAGTGTCGTAGAATTATTTTTTGTTACTTTACATTGTTCAGAAATCGAAAACGTTTAGTCCTTAAGTATAAATCAACATCAACATATGGAAAAGATAAGATACAAAATTACAAAAGCTTGAGTGAACAAAATGAAGAAAAAGTTTATAAGTGACCACTTCTTATACAAGACATTTCATATGTCGAGAAAAGGTCATCAAGCGTGAATCAAATGATGTTATAATCGCACAAAACATAGAATTTACACCCTTTTACAAACTTGAATCTCACTAAAATCAAAATGTCAATTTATTAATTTGAATGTCACTAAAATCAGGTCAAATGATGCTCCATAGCCTATTTATAAAACCATCCTTCAAAATCTATTTCATGCATGACTAGTGTTACTCGTTACCCGAAGCATCGGTATTATTGGGGGTGTTGCCTGTATGTTTGACATGCAATGCTTTTGAGCATTCAGCGTTTAGTGTTCGAAATATGAAATTTGCTGGTAAAGACGTTAAGAGTAAATTACATAAATGGTCCTGTGGTTTGTCGAAAATTTCACCTATCGTCCCTCAAACTTAAAAGTTGCATATATCGTCCCTATCACCTCCAAAGAATAACATTCGTGGTCATTTTGTTAAGTTTGAGGGCCGATTGGTGAATTTTTTTTTAAAGTCCTTATCACCTCAAATAACTTGTCCCAAACACCTTCTAAAACACACCTGTCCTGTTTTTCTTAACAAACACATCCAAACACCCCATTTACAATCAAACATTACATAAACCCTAATTCAGGGTTTTACTATTCTCTAATTTGAATCTCTTCCAACAGATAACGGTAACTTCTAATTTCTTTTATATATCTTCTAACTTAATAATCTGCTTTTTTTTAAATGCTTTCAGAATAACTTTAAAGAGTTTATTTGGTGCTTAATTAATGGGTTTTTAGATTCATTAAAAAAAAACTTATAACTTATTAATAGGGTGTTTGGATTCGCTTATTTTACGAGCTTATCATCTTATTGAGATGTAGTAAAGCCGATAAGCTCACTTTTTTCAGCTTATGAGACTACAAACTTGATCTTATAAGTATATAAGCTCAAGTTGGATAAGCTCGAAAAAGTGAGCTTACCGGCTGTTATAAATCTCAATAAGACGATAAGCTCGTAAAATAAGCTAATCCAAAAACACCCTATTAATAAGTTATAAGTTTTTTTTTTATGTCCAATTAGCTACGTTTAGGACTTGAAGTTGCTTTTTGTCGAGAAAAGGCAAATGAAATATGGTTGTGTATGAGATTAGGATATTGTAAACAGAAAGATTGGAGGTTTGCGATTACATAAGGAAATCAATAATTTAAGGTTTTATTCTCAAGACTTGTCGATATTCTAAGAAACAGGCGTTGAATGCTATGAAAACTTTATATCTGTTTATTGCTTTTTGGAATAAGCTGGTCTGAATCAGCAGTTTTAAGTTGCTTATCCGAAACATCTTATTTTTCTCACAAATAGTTATATAAGTAGCTTAGCTAACAAACTCCAAACATCGTCAAAATGTAGTAGTAAGCAGCTTTAGTTAGTAATCATAAATACCCCATATCAAAAGTTTTGAGTTTTTGATCTTTCTCCCCTTAGCACAGAAGCTTTAAGCAACCTTTCACTTTGATAAGATTTAAATTCTACATTCACGGTTTTTTGGCTGACCTTTCTGTTTGTAGTTAAAGTGTAGGCCTCGTGTCATGAGATCTTTCGTCAAGTAGTATAATGAGTGAAACATTTGCTATTAGCCCATTTCTAAATAAGGATTTCGTGAGATTGGACGCGGCATTAGCCGACTATGAGACTAAGAGTTGGGACTAGCCACAACTCACTCGCCAAGTTTTCTCAAATGCTGGCAAGGAAGATTTTTGTCTAAAATAGCTGTCGTTTTTGTGATTCTAATAAAAGGATTTCAATTTTATACTCATGGTCTAAGATTGTTGCACTATAAACAGGATTATATCTGCTAATAATGAGTACTACTGATGGAACCAAACATCTCAAGACCCCTGTGATACCACCAGCCGAGCTTCTTGTGCAAAAATTTACCGAATCTCGAGCTTCTGAACTTGACTCCCTCTATTCAACTATTTCCACCCGGTTAAACAATGATTTTAAATCTCATAGAAGTAAGAGGAGAAGAACTACTGGTTTTGACAATCGAGGTTCCAAAACGAGATTTAGAAAAAAGCAAAAAGTGGGAGCTTTGAATAATAATAAAAATAACAATGAAAATTTAGAGAAAGATGTTAATAAGGCGCCTCCTCGTCATATTCGTCGCAAAAAGGAGCTGTACAAAAATCCTGAAAGTGGGTTTGGTACTTCGGGTGATGGGACTAAGAGATTGAGAACACACGTTTGGTATGCAAAGCGGTTTACAATGACCAAGCGTTGGGGTTTCCACCTTCCTCTTGGTTTGCATGGCAGGTATAATGTTTATTTGATATCTTCTTTATTTAATACTAGACATGGCAATTTGGGCCCATTTACTTATAATTTTGTCAATTTGGGTTATGTTTACAAGGATAAATGTTATAAGTTAGCTAAAAGTAAATTGGTTCAACGGGTCGAAAGTTGACCAGAATGGATTTTTATGCATACGACTTCCTAAATCATTACAACACTAGATTTTTGTTGAAATATTATAAGCTTTGTGAATTCTTTGGCACACTACTAAATTGTTACGGTGTTACCTGTTTCACTGTTACTCAACCGCTTGACATACCCATTCTGCCACCTCTATTTATTACTAATGGTGTACCAATAGT
Organism: Artemisia tridentata subsp. tridentata; assembly: GCA_021014915.2. Taxonomy (NCBI): domain Eukaryota; kingdom Viridiplantae; phylum Streptophyta; class Magnoliopsida; order Asterales; family Asteraceae; genus Artemisia; species Artemisia tridentata. Next base: position 305,860,465 of record CP139505.1, on the reverse strand, counting down.
ATTAATTACTTGTTTGACCTATGCACCTATTAGTCGAATCAGTTGTGACCAACATGGAACATACTATAAAAGTTACTTAGTGCTTTTTACCTTATGCTGCAACCACTATTTGCCAATGTGCCCAATTTTCATAGTCACTTAACCACTTCGCGAGTTACGATGTTAGTTTTTATTGAACGCAGATCTATCCAAAAATTTCAGTTTTAGTTTGAAAGTAGGACGGTGGGTAAAAGGCGATAAGAAGAGAATATAAAGTTATTGTGGCCAAAAGTTTTTTCTCTCTGATAGACATGGGATAGATTCTTTGAAAGTTATGCAGGATCTTAACAGTTTTTGGTTTGTTTGATGCAGAGGAAGAGGGTCGAGAGCACTTTTGAAATGGTTGAAAACTGGAACCGTGGTTCATGATGCTAGCTATCATTCTGCTGTTCAACTTGAGGGTTTACAGGTGATTTTCGTGCATATCATATTGGGCACATTACTTATATATTAAAACATGTAAAGATATGGTTTGAGTTAACCCTCTCTGAAATGGCTCATGTCAACTTGTACGTAAAATTGCCAAATTCTGACTCGTTATCCAATCTGTCCGACTATCACTTCTAATATCTTTCGTGTAACAGCGTTGACAGTTACTTTGTCTGCTTGCAGGATTCATTGTTGTCGATTCTAAGCACTGTAATGACACCTTTTTATCCTAAATCAGACGCTGAAAAAAATGTAATTTCTGGTGATATTTATGCTACAACTATGGTGGGTGGTCATCTTTATACATAAATAAGATAACAGCTAAGATTATTGCGTTATTGACTTATTGGCAATCATTTATTAATATATACGCTCACTTTTGCAGCTTCATCATGGAGGAGCATCCAAATTAAACACCATTGCACCTGTTATTTATATGTGGCGACCTATTCAGCAGTCAGACACCAATGCAGAAAGTGATCGAGCCACCGGGATCAGACAATTATGGATATGGATACATGCTGCAGCATTTACTGAAGGCTACAATGCTTTGAAAATTGCTTGTGAAAGTCAGGGTAAGGCAGAATTTTAGCTCATTAATATTATGGAATTAGTCATGTATTTGAAGCCCGTTATGTTATGTATAACTTTTAAATAATAGGTTGAGGAGGATTCTGCTTCGGTTAAATGTACCTCACTTGAGGGGCAATTTGGGACACTGGAAGTAATGGGGTCAAAAGCATCCCAACTTCTTCAGAAGATACTACATCCTGTTAGCAGGTAAGACATCCAATTCTTTAATGCAGTTTATTTCAGGGTTCCTTTCTATAAAACAATGTGTTCATTCCTTTGTCGTGTTTAAGTCATTCTACTCTATTTTGTATTAAAACATTATTCTGTCCCCCCTTCAGGTCATTTTTGTTTTTTTGAGCAAAAATGACCTGAAGGGGACACAAAATAACCATATATATACCTTAATAACCATATATATTTAATCTTTATGTTATTGTATACCTTAATAACCATATATATAACATTTGTATACATAAGTTTAACATTATCATCGTATTTGAAAGCTCCCCTACCCCGCCCCGGCGGGATTGGGTATCGTTGTTGTTGATCATATTTGTTGTTGTTGTATCATATTTGAAAGCTGGTTTTTAAGGCTTTTTGGTTACAAAATAACCAAAATGGGACACAAAGGCATCATTTTATGACTCAGATGTATACTAATAGGAACAGTGATCAGACTGGACAAATGAAAATGATGTTGGTATTTTATACAAATAATCCTTTATCATAACCCCGTTTTTTGATCTAGTGGTTTTGTAATGACTTTTATGATCATGCAGTACGTCTGAAGCATCTTCAGTTCTGGAAAAATGTTCATTACCGAAAGCTGATGATGTCACTTCGTTAACAAATACATCTTGCTCCCAAGTTATTCATCTTACAGTCAATGATCCCCGTGCTTTGACCAACAAATGCACAGAAACAGACTCAACTTATATTACTGATTTGTGGGATGCTGGAAATGGCTTATGTTGTCCTCTTGAAGAAAGCGTTCTTTGTATGGAAAAACATCATCAACGCCTATCGGCCTTTTGTCTTACAGACAAAACCTCAGACAACGTTAATGCTATAACTAAGATGCATTCTTCAAGATTTTGCCTTGTGCTTCTCTTAAGAAGGAAAGACCTAAATGATTCAGTTACAAGGTATGTGAGTTTAAATCACATGCTCATGAATACTGTTTTCTTGATGAAACTACATATAATTAACTGTTTGATGATTTTTTAGGTGGTCTATTGTGCTTCCTTTGAGCTGGGTGAAAGCATTTTGGGTTCCGATGATTTCAGTTGGTGCTCAGGCTATCGGTTTGAGAGAGAGGTCTTGGGTTGCCAGTGAAGTAAGTAAAGGCATTTTCTTGTACATAAATGTAGCAATTGTGACCAAAATGGGTCGATTTGGGTTTCATGTTTAAGGGAGGTGATTTGAACACTATGCATTTTGCTTCATGCACAATAAATCTTTGGCCCGTGTCAACTTTACTGATGTCTACTAATAGAAACCAAGAAAATATAATAAGCCGTATAGTTGTCAAAAGCCAAAAATCTGTTGTGTATGGCGTGAAACGTGTTGTGTGCATATCAACTCCCTATGTTGTCTCTGATGGTCAAATGGGTAAAGCCGTAAAGTAAATAAAGTCGAGTATAACTATAACAGGTAGAAAGACACCCAAACATTCTTTTATTGCATTGAACGTCCTAAAATATTATGTATAAAGAATTTAGATTTGATGAAATAATAATGTTTTCTAGTTATATTTGACCCCAATTATAAATAGAAGTTAGACAAGTGTTTTGGGTTACCCAACACGAACTGGCCCATTTCGGCATCTAAAATGGACCTATTTTGACCCGGTCCGGACCTTCTCATTTTACCACCTCTACTTGTATGCAGCTGAGCTAACTTTTATAATTTTTATAAATTTATTACATGTTACATTATTTTTTATATATGCATATTTTGCTTCCTTTTCCCCGATATTTTTTACTCAAAACATTTTCATTTACAGGGTGGGATACCAATATTTCCATCAGAATTTCCCGAGTGCAGATCTTACTCTTCTTTAGTGGAAGCCGAAGCTGCTACCATTGATGAAGAAGCATCTCTTGGTCCTGCTTCCGTGAAACCTTTTAGCATTCCGATCCCACCTCCATGGAACTGTGTACGCCTTGCCTTTCAAACAGACCTCACCAAACGTGAAAACCCTCAAATTAATTCTAGTGTATTTGATATAGTTTTCGCCAGATCACCATGGACGTTGGTCGATCATTACCTTCTTTTCACACATTATTTTGATAGAGGCGTACGTTTAGCTAAAGTCATGAGGGATGAGAAAGTACTTATTGATCATTACCCAAATCCGGATATTGTTCTGGCAAATCGATGTAGAAAAGTGTCTTTTGTTAGAGTCATCCTTCGTTCTTATAAAGAAGGTGTCATCAAGGATGGAGCGGTTGTTTGTGCACCCCGTTTGGATGATATAAAGCTCTGGCTATCTGGGTAAGTTTTTATCTGTTACGACATCTATTGCATGTTAGTATTCTAGTATTATATATAATATTACTATATTTTAAACATTCATAATGATTTAGGCACTTTTATCAAACTGTAAATTCATATATCTAAATGAAGCGCGGGTATGAAACCAGTTTCCTATGCTAAGCAATCCTTCAAAAAAAGGAGTTAGCCCAAAATTTTAGTGTTGCAACATTTTTGTAAGCTATAATTATCTTTTAAATGTGACGTCATGTTTGTCCTGATGCAGTTCAATCGACAAGGCTGAACTTCAGGTACCTCAATCATCCATGACTAGGTATTTTGCTAAGCAAGATTCTGGTAAATTTGAGTTTCAAGTGCCTGAAGATGCTTTAGCTGTGGTGTCTAATAGGTGGCCAATTGGTTTTGTAACGTCTGGATTTGTTCAAGGAAGGTTAGTATGGTTTGAAATCTTTTTATTTTAGTTTTTAGGTCAATTGATCGTGTTTGAAGTAACTTGACTTCAAATTCTTTAGGGCAAATGTTACTATATGGCCACATATACTTGTTCCAATGGTCCATTTTGGTAATTGTATGTTTTTTGACCTATATGGTGATTAAAGTTTTTGGGAAGGACAATTACGGTAATTTTAACCGTTTAAACATGTTAAGTTACTGGGTTGACTTTTTGATTTACTTAAAGTTACTGAACGTGGCATTTTTGGGTGCTCGTTTGACAACTTTCTTCTAAATATAAAGCCCTACGAGTTTCATTGAATCAAAGTTCCATCTATTATATTTGATTCAATGTATTTTTTAATACTTGTTTTTTTTTTTTTATTGATTTTCACGTCTTTTCGTTTTCATTACTAAAGTTGATTTTTGTTAATTTGCAGCAAGAAACCACGGGCAGGGGCTCTCTGCGACGCAGTGCTGCTTGCAAAAATTAGACTCAAACAATGGAGTGCTGTGCCTGTGAAGCAAAGGAAGAAGAATATATATGTTCTGACAAGAAATCTAAGATCAACAGCTTACAGGCTTGCCATTGCAAGCATCGTCCTCGAAGACCAAGACGAAGATTTGGATCACATGTAACAAATCAAATTTTGGGTTTCTTTCTGGTGGTTTTTTATCTATCTATTTTAAAATAACATGGATTATTATTTTTCTGGGTGTTTGGTAGTTGGGAAAATCAGAAGTTAATGTAGAGTAAAAGAACTTGCTGAGTCGGAATTTTATGTCGAAATGCCGAGCAAAACCGACCTGAACCGAAAAACTGAGCCGAACCGACCATATTTAGTTCGGTTTTCGGTTCTATATATTTAGTTCGGTTTTCGGTTCTATATATCGGACTTATCGGGGATATATCGGAGACTATAAATTATAAAAGAAATTATTTAAAAAATAATATTAACAACATATATTCATAAAGTATCAAAACTGACAAATACTTCTCCTTTCTAATTTTTTTTCTACCCTTGCAGTTTGCTTTGGCCAAGTTTAGTCTATCCCTACCTATTAAAACCTCAACATTTACTCTCTCTCTCTCTCTTCATTTTTTATAATAAAAACCAATGTTGCAAAAATCGGCTGAATCGGCCGATTAATCGTTAATCGGCCCAGTACCTTGTAGAATAGTGAAAATGGGCCAAAAAATGGGTCAGGCAAAAAAATCGGCCAAAAATCGGCCGAATCGGCTAAAAATCGGCCGATTCGGCCAAAAATTGGCTGAATCGGCCAAAAATCGGCCGAATCGGCCAAATCGGCCAGGTTTAAAAAATGAAAATTTAGGCATTCTACTTAATTTAGGGATCGTTTATTTCACTTATAATGCACAATGAGCCTCATAATCAGAATTGGAGCCTTTTATTGAGGTTTGGAAACATAGTAGACTTGTAATCAGTTACGCTCTTTAGTTTGGTCTCCAGAAATACCCAAAACATGCAAAAAATGCCAGTCCGATTAATCACCGATTACTCCCGCCTTGGCCGATTACTCGCTGCAGGGTAGTCGACCGCCCAGCTACCGATTCACGATTTTTGCAACATTGATAAAAACACACACACAAATACTTCTCCTTTCTCTCTTTATCAACTCACCGGAGCCACAATCTTTTCCGGCAACCACCGCCGGACGCCACCGCCGCCGTCGCCGGACAATGGTTTCATATTCATTAAGTGGGTATAGCTATCGCTGTACAAAATCAGGAGACAACATAGCCGGCCAATAAATCCAAAAGAGCGCAATGGTTTCAACTAATCCATGTGAAGAGGGACACTATACTTATGTAAATATAAGTTATATTTACATAAGTATAGTGTCCCTCTTCACATGGATTAGTTGAAACCATTGCGCTCTTTTGGATTTATTGGCCGGCTATGTTGTCTCCTGATTTTGTACAGCGATAGCTATACCCATTTAATGAATATGAAACCATTGTCTGCTGGAAGTGGGAATTTAATGAAGTTGGCTCATTTGTAATCTTTCAACTGGAAGCATAAGTTATCTGATGAAAAGTGAATATGTCCACTAGTTTATTTGCTCCTGGTAAACACAAATGCAATAAGCTTTGTAAGAAACTAGATATCACTAGATGCAGTCATGATGCATGATTATTTTCCCTTGTTTGGCATTGCTCAAGTATGACTGCTAAATGGATTGTTCTAGCGATACCATTATGGTTAGTCTTTTCTGCAAGTGACCTGTACCATGTGAGAATATGGATATGGCTAGCTGGAATCATGTGGGAATTGATGGGAGGATATTTTTGGACTTCCTTGAGTAAGAGATGTTGCATGCTTTTTTGGTTCAGCTGTTTCTGCAAATGACTAGAAATAAATGAAGTATCCTCAAGTATTTGCTGGTGTTTGGTTTCATATGGGTGACTGTGATAGACCTGATATGGATTCTAATAGAAGTTTTGTTTGAGTGTTCGTATATAAGCATGGTTAAACAATGCAAAATGTTTTCCGTGCATGGTGTGCTTTAATGCCTATTTGGAAGATGTTTTTGTTGCATATGCTCTGATTGTTTCTTTGTTAGATATTGGTATGGTATGGGTCAGCTGGGTAGTAGGCATTAAACCGTACGGATCAAAGGTCACATGATAATGCAGGGCCTTAAACTCATGGGAAGTGGTCGCTTTTTAAGTGTTATGATTACTGATTAAACAGCTTCATATGGTATGAAAGGGTCCCGTAGGACTGTTATAGTTGCAGGGATTGCACTTTGTTAGTATTAGTGGTTCTCACAAATGGTAGGTTTTGTTTTACGGGTCAAATAGTATGGAAACTATTGCTGCAGGGCTGCTGGTTTTGTGTGGTTGGGTCAGTTGGGTTTGGCTATTTACATGGAGTAGGCATTAAACTGTAAGGACTAAAGGTCACATGATAATGCAGGGCCTTTTACTCATGGGAAGTGGTCGCAATTGGTTTGCTTTAATTGTAAAATTTAGCTGATTAAACAGCTTCATATGGTATGAAAGGGACCCATAGGACTGTTATGATTGCAGGGTTTCTAGTTTGTTAGTATGAGCAGTTCTTACAAAGTGGGTTTTGTTTAACGGGTCAAATAGTATGGCACCTATTGCTGCAGGGCTGCTGGTTTTGTATGCTTGGGTCAATTGTGTCAGATGGTATGGAGTGAGCATTTTGAGCCGTAGGGACCAAGAACATGATAATGCATGGCCTTAAACTCATTGGAAGTGGCCGTGATTAGTTTGCTGTTAAGTGTAGAAATTGCTGATTAAGCTTGATTGAATAATTACACGTTGGCTGAACGTGGTCTGTGATTGAGATTGTGTTATTAGTAAATGGAGGTTTGTAGATGTTCAGAATGTAGTACTGGTTAATTTGTATCTGCTCCTATAAGGTTGTTTAATGCTACACTAAACACAGACGTCGGATATACGCCCTTACGGTAAGTTTCAACTGCAGGCCTAAGTTTCAACCGTAGGCCCAGGGAAAGACGAGAGTCCAACTTGCATGTTCTCTTTAGAGTTTGATATATTAACAACTACCGTAAATGGTTTATAAATGTCAAGGGTGCAATCTCACTAATTTGGAATTATATGCATCACTGTAGAAGACCTAACTACTGAAGAAGTTTATGTATTTTCAATTTGTGATTTGTATAACCAAGGATTTGCAGGCATAATCGTAGGTGGAATAGGCATATCTCCTCTGAATTAATGTCGCATCTATGAAATCACCATTATCAAATCATAATGCACATTCAAATAAGTTATCATCTCACAAAAATCTTAGCACAATCATTTGGAAAATAAATTTAAACAAAAGCCTGATAAAATTTCCCCCAAGTCCATTAACATCCTCCGTAAAAGTAAAACAAACGAAAATGAGGCATAATTTGAGAATCCAGCAATTCCCAGTCAAATGTTATTCCTAATTATTACACAAAAGGGGATAACATTGTCCAACCACTATGCTTTCATTGGTGATTTTGTTGCTTCACCGTGAGCATTCTTGTTGTACATAGCTTGATCTTTAGCATACTCCAAAAGCTGTATTCAAAAAGTAGATTTAGTAAACAAACAAACATCTCACAGTCAAACATAGGTGTAAAAGCAAAGCGTTACAAGTTGTTGGAAAATTTAGTGCACTTGAGGGATTTAATCATACCTGGTAATGGGTTTGGAGGTACGGAGTGTACACCCATCAGGTCAATGTTTGCCCTGACTCAGTTAAGTGGTTATAGTATAAATGATAATGCTGCTGATGCAGATCATTCCTGCTGCTAGCATTATCATTCCTGCTGCTAGCGTTATTTGTTTCTGCTACTAGCTTTATTGCTGCTGATGCAGAACAATTCTGCTGCTAGTGTATCAATTCTGCTGTTAGTGTATCAATTCTGCTGCTAGTGTATCAATTCTGCTGTTAGTGTATCAATTTTTCCTTTCCCACTTCTTCCGTTTTCCGGGAGGTTGTAAGGCTTCGAATCATGTTGATTACTTTCCCTCTATTCCCTTGGTGGTTACCTCCTTGATTAGTTTTCTTTCCCCTCCTGAGGTCTTTTACCAAATGATCCAGCTTCCCTGTATTCAATGCGGTTTTCAACTCCTCCTTGAGTACCCAGCAATCGTCCGTGAAATGTCCTTTCTCCCCATGGTAGTCACAGTATCTGTCCTCACAATCCTTCTGTGGCTTTCCCTTCGTAGGAGGGGGCTGCGGTAATCTCAGCTGGTGCTCTGTCGCCAATATTTCCTTCGGTGTTTTGGTGAGGGTGTCCAAGTCGATTGGCCTTGTATCACTTCGGCGGACATCATTTCGGCGAGGGTCGAACCTCCCAGCGTTCCCGTACCTTGGAGCGATGTAAGGTGCATAGTAATCGTTCCTTCGTCCTTTATACCCGACCCTGGGGCTGTTCCGACGGTAATCTCCAGTAGGGGGTCTTGACTGGTAGTCGCCCTTGCTTTGGCAAGGGTTAGGCCGAGACTCCGTTCTCTCTCCTTTAGGCAATTCTGTCGTCCGGAAAGCCTCCTCGGACCGAACAAAATCATCGACCCTTTCCAACATCTCATCAACGGTCTTAGGAATCTTGTCTGAGAATTTCTTGGCCAGTTCTGGGCAGTGATGGCCATTCAAAAACGACCCGATTTGCATAATTTCCGGGGCGTCCGGGAAGTTGTTGGCCTCGCAAATCCATCTTTCCTTAAAGTCCGGAAGGCTTTCGTTCGCCTTTCGGTGGATTTTATTGATCTCTGTAAGGTCCTTGGTGCTTATCCTCAGCATACTGAATCTGTTCAAAAACCTCTTCTGAAGTTCATCCCAGCTGTCAATGCTCCCCGTCGGGAGTTTGTCAAACCATCCTCTGGCTTTTCCGTCCAGCGTCTGTTGGAACATTCGACACCACACTGGCATGGGCCACTCTTCATGATTTCCTGCTCCAGTGAAACGATTGATGTGGTCGTCCGGATCAGTGGTCCCTTGGTATAGTTTCAAGTTTGTTGGGATCTTGTGTTTGGGAGACGAGAATTCTATGATTCTTTTTGTGAACGGGCACTTGATCATTTCCTTGAACGGTTTACTCAAGTCGTCATCTGCCTTTTTTCCTTTTCCGTAGCTCGAATTATCATCCGCCTTTTTTCCTTTCCCGAAGGGCGACCCTCCGACATCTTCTTCCTCTGAATCTTCAGACTCACCGTCGAGCCTCAGCATTCTGGGGCTTATCAGGTTGCGATTGCCCGGTTGTTTGAACAGTTCTTTCAACGCCGAAAGATGGCTTGCAATTAGTGCTTGGGCATCCGGGGGCTCTTGGTTTCCTCCGGATCCTCCGGGCTCACTTGTATTCCGGACAGGGGTGAAGGGTGTTGTATTTGTCGTTTCGAATGTTTCAAACGTTGGTGGAGGACCTGTCATTCTGAATCACAGGTAGATCGAGCGAAAGGTCCCACGGATGGCGCCAATTTGTTGAAGCAATTTCTTGCAACCACTTCAGACAAATAAAGAGGGCCTGCCGGTTGAACTCAACTAGGGTTCTTCCGGTAGGCTTGGGTGCTGATCCCTTCGGCTATCTGGGGTCTTCCGGGTATCTGCACACAACAGCACACGTTAGGCTCGCCCCGGGTGTAATCCCAGGACCCACCTCCGGTGTGAGAGTAAGTATCTTATGTTCCGAAAGGGCTATCAACTGTAGTGAGGAATTAATGCAGGTAAAAGTGTTGGTTGAGAGCAATAAATGAGTCGAGTATTTATAGTACTCGACCTCGATACCTGGAATGGCGGCGGCGGATTTCCAGGAGACATGTCCCCGACATAATCCCGTAAATCCTGGGGCGGCGGCGGCGGTGTCTGCAGCTGCCATCTGTCAAAAGGTAAACGCCACCTGTCCTATTACTCACAGTGATATTGGCCGAATGAGTCGTGTGCCTTCCGGTATGTCCGGACGGATCGATGTCGTCCGGACGGCCGGTCGAGACAGGTCGTTCGGACACATACGTCAACACGTATCAAACTCTTTTTTTAATCCTGTTGAATGTATAGATTGTGTGCATCGTTTATTTATAAGTTCGATACATTTTCAAATGTATGTAATGATGCATACAATAGGATAAATTAAAAGTTTATACATTCAATAGAGAAAAAAAAAAGTTTGATACGCACTAAAGAATAACGTGTCAAGCACGATACATTGAGTTTATCCTTTTGTTTATTTTATATTTTAAATGTTTTTGAAATGATGTTGGTTTTGTAGGTGATTATGTGATGGTTGTTGGAGGGTGTCGTGTACGTAAAGATGAAATCCCTTCGATCAAGGTAAAGTATGATATTGATTATGTTTGTGATAATACTATGATTAGTTGTTTTGAGTACTTGTTGAATATTTAAGGATTTGTGTTGAAAATGTGTTTGGGATAGTTTTAGGATTTCTTTTGGTCAATTAGTAACGAAATGTGTTGAATAACGTGTTTGGGATAGTTTTAGGATTTCTTTTGAGTACTTGTTGAATATTTAAGGATTTGTGTTGAAATGTATAATTTGCGTTGAATTATACAAAGCAGTAACAAAGTTATAAGAGCATTTCTTTTGGTCAATTAGTAACGAAATGTATATTGATTTGTTTCTAGAAGTAAAGGTTTTAAATATCAGCAAGTGAACAACATAGGTTCTGCATACTTATGTGTTATGACTTTTGTTAGTATTAGGCAAATGAGCATAGAGTACATGGAAGAACTTAAGCTTGAGCCAGTTGTTCGTTAATGTAGACCACTTGAAGGACTAATTAAGTGAACTAGCGTATGAAGAATTGTAACGTTACTAGGTGAATATGTATACCAATTGCTCAAACCTAATAGTTTGTCGTGATTTATTGAAAAGTGAAGCGCTAGAACCATAATGGATGCCTGTACAGAATACCACTTTCTAACTCAAAACTTAGAAGAAATATAGGCGTGGTGATGTGTATGGTCCACTGTTAGTTGTATACTTAGAATACAAGACAATAAATGTATGATGTCTGTCTGTAGCATACTAGTAGCCTCAGCAGCCTTCATTATGCGAAATCTAATTTTAGCATTGGTTCTAGAAAAAGATGACTAGATACAAACAAAGAGTAATCCACATGCACCCATGCCAATGTAGATTCTTAACGCCACAACTACATGAGCCAACAACTTTAAGATGTCGTATATTTTGTTTGTACTTTATAGTATCTCAAACTTTATGTAGAGCGTTCATGTGATTCATAATAGCTTACAGTAAATGTAGATATGAAGTCATCTTCCACATAATTAGGAGACTGACGTAAGTAAAATTGTCTATCATGTGATAAGTTACAGAAAGATAAATAGATAATAAGTCATTTTCTACCAACCGAATACATGATCATTTAGTTAAATTATATTTATAATTCATACATCATTATATAATTGTGGATATGCAGTCATCATCCACACAACAGAATTATGGGCGTATCGCAAGGAAGTATCATTTTATTTGATCCATACTAATTTACTGGAAATGTGGTTGTGAAGTCATCCTTTACATAACAGAATCAATAAGCAAAACCTCTATGTGATTCATACTAAGGCACAGAACATGCGGATATGGAATCATCATCCACATAACAGAATTAGGTATTTGTAATAAAAAAAATGATGACCTTCTTATATTCTTTTGATTTATACAATACTTAATGTACTTTTATTGTAATACGGAGAATTTATTATCACATGAAAAGTACAAGATGATTAAGGGCTAATACGAGAATTGCTGCATGGTGTTTTAAATGGTTGCCGTTAAATGGTTGTGGGTTCAAGTCCTGCTTAGGATATGTGAGATAGATTTGTTGTCTATATGTTGTGAGATAGATAGTTGCGGTTAAACAAAAAGGATTATCCACTTGTAAACACTATAACCATGAAAAGTACAAGATGATTAAGGGCTAATTGCATAAAAAGGTTACAATTTGGTGATAAAATTGCCAGTTTTCTTTATCGTTTAAGGTAAGAAATTACAAGTTTTCTATTTTGGTCAGTGGCTGCCCCCAAGACCGGTCGTTTCAACATCTGCATCTTACTAGTTACATATGTAGAATTTGTTACACAAAATGATCGTAGTTCACCTTAAACTTTGTTGTTTTTGTAGATGGTTACTCAAATCAGAAATACTATTAAAGTAGCTAACATTCATGTTTCAAAATTTCAGCCATTGATTGAAGAAGATTTACTGACCAGCAACAATTGAGCAAACAATTTTGTCGTGATAATAGTCGGGGGCAGTTTTTCAGTTCAGCGATTCCCTGAGGTAGTATAACATTTGGAACTACAGAAACATACTCTCTGGCTATTGTTATGGTTAAGGGAGGTGATTTGCACACTCCCATATTTGAACTTCCCTATGGTTGATACCAGTGTTGCAAAACAAGGCCTACAAGGCCGATTAATCGCCGATTAGGTGCTGCAGGGCCGCCAACCTTTCCGATTTGTGTAAATCGGTCAAACAACTCGGTCAACCATGGTCAATGACGGTTAATGATGGTCAACGGTGGTCAAACTTGCCCGAAACCTTCAACCTTGATGAAAATACCCAAAGCTCGCCGTAAAAATGTTTAATAAGTTATTCTTGTTGTTTATATCTATTTCAAGATGTCTTTTTAAGAAAAATCTTGTCATTAATACCTAAAATTTGCGAGAAATACCTAAAACTTGTCGGAAATACAGAAAACTTGTCAAAAATGCCAATCTGATTAATCACCGATTAATCCCGCGTAGACCGATTATAAGGTACAAGGAGGTCGACCGCCCGACTACCGATTCGCGATTTTTGCAACCTTGGTTGATACTGATTGTCTAATATTATATAGTTTAACTACTGTGTGTATTCAACTTTAGCATTAGTACTGTCTAAGTGACAATATTACTTGACTAAATGGCAAAAAGCCTGCAATTGAAGTTTAAATCATGATAATGTCTTGACTCGAGACTAAAGGTATCATCAACCCTATGAGATCAACTGTGTACGACATGGTTTTTTAGGAAATTGGTATACAGATACGAATCTGGAACGGACCAGGACCCCTAAGTCTGAAAATGTTTAAACCATGAACCACCAGAGCTGAAATAGTACAGGGTCATAGTGATTCATACCAATTAAGAACCACTATGTTCCCAAACTAGACTGTAAAGCAGACTCAATCTTTGGGCTAGTTAATATTTCAAACGTTTTTCTGCAATAATAGATTTGGAGCTTTCATTATTCTGTCACTTGATATCTTTAAATTTACGTGCTGGTCCAAAGTCCCTAATACCTAGGGGTGTTCAAAAAATCCGAGAAACCGAAGAACCGAGCCGAACCGCTCAATCCGAAACCGAAAAAAACCCGCTTATCACGGTTCGGTTTCGGTTTTTATTTTTTGATATCCGCGGTTAACCGAACCGAACCGTGCTTAATACATGAAGGTTTTTTTTTAATTAAATATTCAAATAATTGTACAAGTATTAATTATGTTATCACACTAATTTTATTGTATAACGCCTTTTTCGCTCATAATGTGAACTTTTCTAAACATTTATGTGTGAAAGTTGATAAATGTGATCGTAATCTATAAACGTCGAATAACTATTATTTTGTTAATTGATTATGTATGGATATTTGAATGCAATTATTCTAACGGGATAATTTTTATATGACTATTATCGATTAAACGTCTAAAATGGTTAATCGTGACCTGAACCGTGGGTAACCGCTCATTTCGGGTACCCGCTTGTTCGGTTACCCGCCTAGTACGGTTCGGTTTCGGATAGTAAAATTAATTACCCGCCCCGCGATGTTTAAATCTTTCAACTAACCGAACCGAACCGCCCCGCGAACGCCCCAGTAATACCAAATCTTATAAACGAGCGGGGTAGCCCGCGCTTCGCTGCGGGTAGTTTTGCCAACGAAGTATTTAAGCATAAGTTGAAAAAGTTTATTACATATGTAAAAGATTTTATGTAATCAATTTGACATCAAGACTATAGTAACTTTCTATAACAGATGTTTTAATCAATGTGAATATTCAATACTCAAGGCACAGACACACAGTCATGCAATGATCAAATGTAAAAATACTAATCGTTTGCAGGCACAAACATAACAGATGCTTTAGATAATTCCGCTATATAATCCTCTAAATCGTTGCTAAGTTCTTCCAAACTCTCATGAATCCTCACCTTACATCTGTCCTTTTTTTACTCCAAAAGTGCCATGTTCAAGAAAAAAAATATATATATATGCAGTGCTAACTGGATTTTATTTTTTTTTCCCACAAAAATTAGCATATGAACTATGAACCCAAAAAAGATTATAGAAATGAACTGGAACACGAATACGCTTCGTGGTGACGTATGTCCATTGCAGCCTAATCCTGAAAAAAGCCTGCAAATAACACTAACATAAAAATCAATTAAATTTTTTAACGACGACATATTTGCTATTAAGTAGAAAGATTGAATTTTCATTGCTTGATTTCCATGTTTTTGGAAATGCTGGGAAACCTACGAAGCCGAACTCGATCATCTAAATTTATATCCATTATAATACAAAAAGCTATACTTACTTTACCAGTCTTTGGTTCATGCCCATTCCAGAAAACATAAGTCTGAATAACATCCAAACCACCCTCTTTTGCCTTCTTCATAAGACCAGGTAACATCTGTTAAAACCATAAAAAAGCACAAACATTTATTCACAAAATAAGCACTAAAACCAACTATCTTTTTTTTGTCGACTAAAAGTATCCTATTGAACTCATATCAAACCTAAATCCTTCTATACAGTTAACTAAAAGCTGGAATATAATAAAACAGCTGTGCTTTGGTTGTGACATTCATTCAACATTCAAACCAAATATTGAGATCCAAGAAATTAAAACTCAAGAGCTAATTAACATGACGAACTCGAGCAAGAAACAATTTTTTGATCATCAACAGATAAAAGTGAGAACAATGTTTCAATACTTTTAGTCATATGTTTGAAGCATCTATTATATCCTTACTCATATTGCAAATAGACATCTTAAACACATTCGGCAACAATTATAAAGAAAATGCAAAATACGATATCTTTTATTATTTTGAACCCATGCTCGCCAAAAGGTAAAAAATAACATAACACAATGTGATGTTCAATGTCAGCAGACCAACTGGTATAGGTCTCAGTTTGTCTTTTGGTGCATCAATTTTGTAATGCTGCAACATCCTTATATTTAAAGCCATTATGCATTCGCTTACTACATCCAACATACTTGCACAAATTTATATAATTATAATCAATTAATCATTATGATTTATAAATACCTGAACGATGAGAGATTTCAAAAGTCTTTCATAGTTGTGGTGGTGTTAAAACTTGTGATGTCTGACATTGAAAAGATCCTTTGATACGGCTTCTCTCATGGCATTACCAAAGTCATCATGTGATTGGAAAACCTTGATCCTAGGTGCATTTAATTCAACTGCATGAACTATCCACTGCAATACACAGCGCAAAAAAAAAAAAAAAAAAAAAAAAAAAAAAAAAAAAATCAGATGCTAACTTATTTTTAGTAAAGAATGCTTTAACCATCATCACTATAAACTGTAATTACAGTGTGAATAAGAAGTGGGGAATGAATAAATCATGGTTGGGTGAAAGGTCAAAAAACGACTAACTTTGTAAAGGTGAATTCACATTGGGCTGGCGTTGGACTGGTCGTTACCTATTCAACCCAGTTGATCTATTGTTTCTATAGTTCAATTTTTAGTTATCCATTTGCCTTGTTAAAGATATAGTATCACCCAAATCGACCTATTCATATGTAAATGGGTCAAACAGTTGTGCTGAATAAAAATGGCCCATTTTTACTTAACTTATTCGCCCATTTGGCCTAATGAACAACAACAAAAGTGAACCACATACCAATTACTTGAAAATTAACCATTTTTTTAAAAAGTCAAATACTTTACCTCCTTAGAGCCAATAAAGTCAAAATCTTGCTTTTGTCCGCATATAAGTTGTTCACATTTAAAGTCCAATACTCGAAGATAACCTGCAATGAATCAGAAATATATAGTCGTTTAGAAAAATTGGCAACAAAAATCCAAAAAAAAAAAGAGGAAAAAGTAGTAAGTATCATTGTATACCATCTTTTCCACGATATAATCTCCTTTGTTTGAAAATGCAATGCTCTTTATTGAACCTTCACGTATATGTGATCATGCAACTGGATTCTGCCACGCTCAAGAAAGCGTCACGAAGGTAACTTTTCAGAAGCTAACTATACCAAATGATAAGCGGTACGAAACTCATTCGGCCTTAGCAGATACCAAAGATGTCACAGACTTTCACCTACAATTATTAACAGGCAATTACATTCTTGTTTAAATACTATTTCATGTAGATACGATGTACAAATTTATTTATTTTTTCCTTTTCTCTAGCTAAAATGAACATCTAACTCACTGAGTAAAACTGGCACTTACGAAACCACTTGCCTCCAATTGATAAGTCGCCGCAAATATAACCTCGACAGCTATAAAGCACAAATATAACCCAACTGGCAAGCTCTATCGTGTAGTCTCAAAGCTTCAATAAACTTCTTGTGCTCTTCTTCAGTCCACCTTTCCCTTTGTTTCATAATCGTATAAGGTTTCCTAATTAAATCAAAAGCATCATCATAATAACCCAAAACTAAAAGAATGGTACTAAAAAATTTCACAATCAATGTCACTAAATGGAAAAATACGTTGGAAGAATGATGCTCCTGCTGATGCTCTTGATACCGATCAGTCCCCACTTAGCGTCAAACTTCAAACGATTCTATCACCATCTCCATTATTCTTTGTCGGGTAGATTTATTCTAAAACTCTCCTCATCTCCCCTGTGCACAACGTGCTTTGAACAAAGAGCTTTCCTGACCTATAAAATCATGTTTATAGGCAGTGAAGCTCAAACATTTCACACTTTTAACCTAATCTTTAAAAAAAAAATTGATTGAATGGGAAAAAATGTACAAGAATTGAAGTCATTTAATATTCACAACATGATTAAATCAAGAGGAAGTTCACTTTTGCATTTTCTCTATCAAAACCTTTAAACCCCATTGGCTGCAAACATTCAAAAATCAATAAACGTCAATCAATCAGTTAAACAAATATATAAACATGAACTAAATACTAATTTGCTTTTGTTCTTTATCAATCTTCTATTTGTTCGAGTTCTTTATCAATCTTCTATTTGTTTGAGTTCTTTTAGTATACCACCTCTTGACCAGAGTTGCTAATGTCATATATTTCATTTGGAAAAAAAAATGGAAGATTGATAAAGAACAAAAGCAAAACAATAGTGATCTAAATACTAATTTCCATACACGCTAAGGGGTTGTTAGAACAGCGAACATACCTTCAATTCTTAATTCTCCGCTAATGAGACGCTGCAAATTCCTCTATTGTCAACCAAGAATACGAATCCACCATCTTTCCTAAAAAACAAAAGATCAAACAATGATGATACATACCCGTTTCAGCCCATTTAAACACCCATTTAAATCTTGCGGGTATGTATCGTCATTGTCACATCAAAAAAAAAAAAAAAGGTAATAGTTGTGGTAACATGTTTGCTCGAATCCACGCTACCACATGCCAAACACCAAAACATGACATAAAAGGTATCCAACCACTAAAATGTTACAACAAATAACTGGCTCAGATCTGTATGCAGGGTTCAAGTCACAAAATTATCCTTATTCCGTAATGGCTGCTAACAAACACGGTTGCATAGTAAGTATTTAAACTATGCCATCCGGTTGTTGCCCCGCCAGCTTACGGCCAAATCATTCAAGACACAGTTTATTTGTGTCATATTACAGATATCATCATAGCCTTATAGGAAACATTATAAAGGAGACGGGGGTGTAACCGGATAAAAGGGTTTGCGAACCTGCCATGGCTGCAAACACGAACATGATCGTGATGCCCCGCCAAGATACAGGCCACTTTCACCCATCATGTTCCAGCTGCACATAAGCCATACAATCCTGATGACCTACAAAAAAAACACTTATATCATTATGAAGACAACATACAACTTAACTCCTATGTGATTCTTCAACCGTATATATAATTTCATCTGATAGTAGCATTTAATCAAACACTTTATGGGCATCTTCCAAATTGACACCAATCATATTCACAACTAATGAGCTGACAGAAGCTTGACATCAAAATAGTAAATCAAAATTAAAAAAAATACCCAGGAAAATTAAAAACTTTAAGATATTGAAAAGGATGAAGAAACCATTACCCGATCAAAGAGGCGTTCCTATTTATACTACATCCTTTCTTTGTAATCCATGGGTGACAAAATTGCTAACCTGAAAATGAACAAAACTTACAGTTCGAATTTGGCTTCTAACATAGATCAATATTCAATAACCAATCCGCCCATCAACAAAACTAAATTACCTTTTTATAAATGGTAGGTTAGAAATTGGTATCTTTTTTTTCTTGATGGTTTCATAGATGTGAGATGTCTGTGTGTGTGTGTGTTTTTCTAGGTGTGTGTTTATGAGAGTGAAGGGTCCTATCGATTAAAACCCCAAATTTAAGACGAAACCCTAAGTTCGAAATCAAAAGGAAAAAAAAAAAAAAAACTTACATATTATCACCTGTATTTGTGGGTGTTCGTAGGTTTTCGATTTGTAGAAGCATCAGTTCACTTTTTGCTTCACAACTGGATCGACTGTGTGATTTGTGGTTTAATGGGAAGATGTCGTAATGCGAAAGACCAAGAAAGATCCAGAAGGAAGGTTATAGAAAACAATTGTAGCGACAAAATGATGCGTTAATTACTTTGTTAATTGTTAATTAGATAATACGAGCTGGGTAGCCCGTGCGATGCTACGGGAGTGTTTAGGTAGATGTTGTTTGGGGTAGAAATTTTTTGTTGGGCGGACACTGTAGCTTGTCCCTATTAGTGAACCGGCACAACCTAGAAACTACAAAACGTATCGTATTTGTCAAAAATATTGATTTTTGAAAGTATTGCATATTTATACTTGTTTTTATTGGAAAAATTATTTCGTGAATAATGACGCAAGTTTCGTTGATTTTCGAGTTCGTTTGGTACGTTAAATGGGGCCCACAGTGTTTATTTCAAAAGATTAGCCATGTTGGCAGCTTTAGTCCTTCCGCCCCATATTTACCTTCCACACCCTCACTTTTATATTTACACTCTTGGTCCCTCAAAAAAATATAAATACCCCAAAAATAATAATAACCCACTCACTAACCGGCCACCACCATCCCTACCGGCCAAATTCCGGCAACCGGAAAATTTTCCGGCGGTACATTTTATTTTCCGTATCAATAGATCGGCCATTTTCACCCATTTCTGGAAAGTTTGAGCTCTTGGCTCCCACCACAACCACCGTCACGCGCCACCACCGCCTCTGCCATCACCACCGAGCCACCACCACACACACACGCCGCCTTCTCTTTCCGTAAACCCACTTCACGCGCCGTTTGTTTTTATTTTTCTTAATTATTTTCGGAACCCTAATAAATTTTTTTATTAGATCCGAATGATATAATGTTTTTTTTTATTTATAAAAATGGTGAAAACCCCCTCCTCCCTTTCTCGGCGTTGACTCAGTCAACTCGGTCAACCACCGAGTCAACCCGTTTGAGTCGGTGTGATACTGATTTATTTATTTCATTTCGTTTACCTTATTGTTGTTATTATTTTGTTGAAGTTTGATATTAAATTTGGGTCTGTTTGGTTGATGACTGTCTCGGCAGTTGACATATAGTCGAGGCGTGACTCACGGCGAGTTAAGATATGTTAAGATTAAATTGAGGATATGATGTTTGTGTTTGGTTTGGATTGTATCCGATTTCTTTCTACCACCAACAGTTGTTCAGTATGTGTTGTATGTTAACACATGGTTTGTAAGGTAGGAAACAGTGTCTTACAGTGGAAAATAGGTAGTACTACGGTATGAAACAGTGTGCTACATTGCAAAACAGTGCACAATACGTATAAGTTGGTATGGAACTATTCATGGGAACTGTGTGGATTCTGGGCAATTATGCTGTTAACACAAAAATGGACCAATAGTATATTGCCTCGTAGCCCACAACAACTTAATTGCCACATCACCAACCAATGAGGAAACAATCTACGCTACTAATTAACCATTAATTCAAATACTTTGGGCCCCATCTCCCAATGGGTTTTAGTATATAGTATAATAGTTGTAATGATTTTTTTTTTTTTTTTTTTTTTTTTTTTTTGAAAATATTTTTTCAAAAACTTTTTTTTTTATTTATTTTTTCGAAATTATTAAAAAAAAAAAAAAAAAAAAAGAAAAAAAAAGCAAGTTACTGTAGCATGAACAGTCCCAATGGGTTTTAGTATATAGTATAATAGTTGTAATGATTTTTTTTTTTTTTTTTTTTTTTGAAAATATTTTTTCAAAAACTTTTATTTATTTATTTTTTCGAAATTATTAAAAAAAAAAAAAAGTTACTGTAGCATGAACAGTGCAAAACAGTGTTTTTGCACTATTCATCCTAATGGTTTTTAGTATATATAATAATTGGTGCTACACTGTAGCAACAACTGTGCTGCACTGTAGCGGCAACTGTGCTGTACTGTAGCATTTCTGCCTTTTTAATACTCGTATATTAGATAATGACTTCATTTTGGGCGAATGGTACATTCCAAAAGAACCGTTATTCGCACATCTCTTTACCCTTGGCCATGAACCTCCTTTGGAGTTTGGATTTTTCATTTACTCAACTCTTCCTCTTTCAATTCGAAACGAAAAGAAGAAAGGCACATCCAACAAATTACCAATGTTACCAAACGAACCATTAGAGTTTAAGTCATACACTAACAAAAATATATGTGATTCCACGATTTCACAAATCATTTAGGTAAGTGTCGTAGAATTATTTTTTGTTACTTTACATTGTTCAGAAATCGAAAACGTTTAGTCCTTAAGTATAAATCAACATCAACATATGGAAAAGATAAGATACAAAATTACAAAAGCTTGAGTGAACAAAATGAAGAAAAAGTTTATAAGTGACCACTTCTTATACAAGACATTTCATATGTCGAGAAAAGGTCATCAAGCGTGAATCAAATGATGTTATAATCGCACAAAACATAGAATTTACACCCTTTTACAAACTTGAATCTCACTAAAATCAAAATGTCAATTTATTAATTTGAATGTCACTAAAATCAGGTCAAATGATGCTCCATAGCCTATTTATAAAACCATCCTTCAAAATCTATTTCATGCATGACTAGTGTTACTCGTTACCCGAAGCATCGGTATTATTGGGGGTGTTGCCTGTATGTTTGACATGCAATGCTTTTGAGCATTCAGCGTTTAGTGTTCGAAATATGAAATTTGCTGGTAAAGACGTTAAGAGTAAATTACATAAATGGTCCTGTGGTTTGTCGAAAATTTCACCTATCGTCCCTCAAACTTAAAAGTTGCATATATCGTCCCTATCACCTCCAAAGAATAACATTCGTGGTCATTTTGTTAAGTTTGAGGGCCGATTGGTGAATTTTTTTTTAAAGTCCTTATCACCTCAAATAACTTGTCCCAAACACCTTCTAAAACACACCTGTCCTGTTTTTCTTAACAAACACATCCAAACACCCCATTTACAATCAAACATTACATAAACCCTAATTCAGGGTTTTACTATTCTCTAATTTGAATCTCTTCCAACAGATAACGGTAACTTCTAATTTCTTTTATATATCTTCTAACTTAATAATCTGCTTTTTTTTAAATGCTTTCAGAATAACTTTAAAGAGTTTATTTGGTGCTTAATTAATGGGTTTTTAGATTCATTAAAAAAAAACTTATAACTTATTAATAGGGTGTTTGGATTCGCTTATTTTACGAGCTTATCATCTTATTGAGATGTAGTAAAGCCGATAAGCTCACTTTTTTCAGCTTATGAGACTATAAACTTGATCTTATAAGTATATAAGCTCAAGTTGGATAAGCTCGAAAAAGTGAGCTTACCGGCTGTTATAAATCTCAATAAGACGATAAGCTCGTAAAATAAGCTAATCCAAACACCCTATTAATAAGTTATAAGTTTTTTTTTTATGTCCAATTAGCTACGTTTAGGACTTGAAGTTGCTTTTTGTCGAGAAAAGGCAAATGAAATATGGTTGTGTATGAGATTAGGATATTGTAAACAGAAAGATTGGAGGTTTGCGATTACATAAGGAAATCAATAATTTAAGGTTTTATTCTCAAGACTTGTCGATATTCTAAGAAACAGGCGTTGAATGCTATGAAAACTTTATATCTGTTTATTGCTTTTTGGAATAAGCTGGTCTGAATCAGCAGTTTTAAGTTGCTTATCCGAAACATCTTATTTTTCTCACAAATAGTTATATAAGTAGCTTAGCTAACAAACTCCAAACATCGTCAAAATGTAGTAGTAAGCAGCTTTAGTTAGTAATCATAAATACCCCATATCAAAAGTTTTGAGTTTTTGATCTTTCTCCCCTTAGCACAGAAGCTTTAAGCAACCTTTCACTTTGATAAGATTTAAATTCTACATTCACGGTTTTTTGGCTGACCTTTCTGTTTGTAGTTAAAGTGTAGGCCTCGTGTCATGAGATCTTTCGTCAAGTAGTATAATGAGTGAAACATTTGCTATTAGCCCATTTCTAGTTTAGGCTTGATTAAATAAGGATTTCATGAGATTGGACGCGGCATTAGCCGACTATGAGACTAAGAGTTGGGACTAGCCACAACTCACTCGCCAAGTTTTCTCAAATGCTGGCAAGGAAGATTTTTGTCTAAAATAGCTGTCGTTTTTGTGATTCTAATAAAAGGATTTCAATTTTATACTCATGGTCTAAGATTGTTGCACTATAAACAGGATTATATCTGCTAATAATGAGTACTACTGATGGAACCAAACATCTCAAGACCCCTGTGATACCACCAGCCGAGCTTCTTTGCAAAAATTTACCGAATCTCGAGCTTCTGAACTTGACTCCCTCTATTCAACTATTTCCACCCGGTTAAACAATGATTTTAAATCTCATAGAAGTAAGAGGAGAAGAACTACTGGTTTTGACAATCGAGGTTCCAAAACGAGATTTAGAAAAAAGCAAAAAGTGGGAGCTTTGAATAATAATAAAAATAACAATGAAAATTTAGAGAAAGATGTTAATAAGGCGCCTCCTCGTCATATTCGTCGCAAAAAGGAGCTGTACAAAAATCCTGAAAGTGGGTTTGGTACTTCGGGTGATGGGACTAAGAGATTGAGAACACACGTTTGGTATGCAAAGCGGTTTACAATGACCAAGCGTTGGGGTTTCCACCTTCCTCTTGGTTTGCATGGCAGGTATAATGTTTATTTGATATCTTCTTTATTTAATACTAGACATGGCAATTTGGGCCCATTTACTTATAATTTTGTCAATTTGGGTTATGTTTACAAGGATAAATGTTATAAGTTAGCTAAAAGTAAATTGGTT
The DNA here is from genome assembly GCA_021014915.2 of Artemisia tridentata subsp. tridentata. NCBI lineage: Eukaryota > Viridiplantae > Streptophyta > Magnoliopsida > Asterales > Asteraceae > Artemisia > Artemisia tridentata. Next base: position 305,836,442 of record CP139505.1, on the reverse strand, counting down.
CAACGGGTCGAAAGTTGACCAGAATGGATTTTTATGCATACGACTTCCTAAATCATTACAACACTAGATTTTTGTTGAAATATTATAAGCTTTGTGAATTCTTTGGCACACTACTAAATTGTTACGGTGTTACCTGTTTCACTGTTACTCAACCGCTTGACATACCCATTCTGCCACCTCTATTTATTACTAATGGTGTACCAATAGTATTAATTACTTGTTTGACCTATGCACCTATTAGTCGAATCAGTTGTGACCAACATGGAACATACTATAAAAGTTACTTAGTGCTTTTTACCTTATGCTGCAACCACTATTTGCCAATGTGCCCAATTTTCATAGTCACTTAACCACTTCGCGAGTTACGATGTTAGTTTTTATTGAACGCAGATCTATCCAAAAATTTCAGTTTTAGTTTGAAAGTAGGACGGTGGGTAAAAGGCGATAAGAAGAGAATATAAAGTTATTGTGGCCAAAAGTTTTTTCTCTCTGATAGACATGGGATAGATTCTTTGAAAGTTATGCAGGATCTTAACAGTTTTTGGTTTGTTTGATGCAGAGGAAGAGGGTCGAGAGCACTTTTGAAATGGTTGAAAACTGGAACCGTGGTTCATGATGCTAGCTATCATTCTGCTGTTCAACTTGTGGGTTTACAGGTGATTTTCGTGCATATCATATTGGGCACATTACTTATATATTAAAACATGTAAAGATATGGTTTGAGTTAACCCTCTCTGAAATGGCTCATGTCAACTTGTACGTAAAATTGCCAAATTCTGACTCGTTATCCAATCTGTCCGACTATCACTTCTAATATCTTTCGTGTAACAGCGTTGACAGTTACTTTGTCTGCTTGCAGGATTCATTGTTGTCGATTCTAAGCACTGTAATGACACCTTTTTATCCTAAATCAGACGCTGAAAAAAATGTAATTTCTGGTGATATTTATGCTACAACTATGGTGGGTGGTCATCTTTATACATAAATAAGATAACAGCTAAGATTATTGCGTTATTGACTTATTGGCAATCATTTATTAATATATACGCTCACTTTTGCAGCTTCATCATGGAGGAGCATCCAAATTAAACACCATTGCACCTGTTATTTATATGTGGCGACCTATTCAGCAGTCAGACACCAATGCAGAAAGTGATCGAGCCACCGGGATCAGACAATTATGGATATGGATACATGCTGCAGCATTTACTGAAGGCTACAATGCTTTGAAAATTGCTTGTGAAAGTCAGGGTAAGGCAGAATTTTAGCTCATTAATATTATGGAATTAGTCATGTATTTGAAGCCCGTTATGTTATGTATAACTTTTAAATAATAGGTTGAGGAGGATTCTGCTTCGGTTAAATGTACCTCACTTGAGGGGCAATTTGGGACACTGGAAGTAATGGGGTCAAAAGCATCCCAACTTCTTCAGAAGATACTACATCCTGTTAGCAGGTAAGACATCCAATTCTTTAATGCAGTTTATTTCAGGGTTCCTTTCTATAAAACAATGTGTTCATTCCTTTGTCGTGTTTAAGTCATTCTACTCTATTTTGTATTAAAACATTATTCTGTCCCCCCTTCAGGTCATTTTTGTTTTTTTGAGCAAAAATGACCTGAAGGGGACACAAAATAACCATATATATACCTTAATAACCATATATATTTAATCTTTATGTTATTGTATACCTTAATAACCATATATATAACATTTGTATACATAAGTTTAACATTATCATCGTATTTGAAAGCTCCCCTACCCCGCCCCGGCGGGATTGGGTATCGTTGTTGTTGATCATATTTGTTGTTGTTGTATCATATTTGAAAGCTGGTTTTTAAGGCTTTTTGGTTACAAAATAACCAAAATGGGACACAAAGGCATCATTTTATGACTCAGATGTATACTAATAGGAACAGTGATCAGACTGGACAAATGAAAATGATGTTGGTATTTTATACAAATAATCCTTTATCATAACCCCGTTTTTTGATCTAGTGGTTTTGTAATGACTTTTATGATCATGCAGTACGTCTGAAGCATCTTCAGTTCTGGAAAAATGTTCATTACCGAAAGCTGATGATGTCACTTCGTTAACAAATACATCTTGCTCCCAAGTTATTCGTCTTACAGTCAATGATCCCCGTGCTTTGACCAACAAATGCACAGAAACAGACTCAACTTATATTACTGATTTGTGGGATGCTGGAAATGGCTTATGTTGTCCTCTTGAAGAAAGCGTTCTTTGTATGGAAAAACATCATCAACGCCTATCGGCCTTTTGTCTTACAGACAAAACCTCAGACAACGTTAATGCTATAACTAAGATGCATTCTTCAAGATTTTGCCTTGTGCTTCTCTTAAGAAGGAAAGACCTAAATGATTCAGTTACAAGGTATGTGAGTTTAAATCACATGCTCATGAATACTGTTTTCTTGATGAACTACATATAATTAACTGTTTGATGATTTTTTAGGTGGTCTATTGTGCTTCCTTTGAGCTGGGTGAAAGCATTTTGGGTTCCGATGATTTCAGTTGGTGCTCAGGCTATCGGTTTGAGAGAGAGGTCTTGGGTTGCCAGTGAAGTAAGTAAAGGCATTTTCTTGTACATAAATGTAGCAATTGTGACCAAAATGGGTCGATTTGGGTTTCATGTTTAAGGGAGGTGATTTGAACACTATGCATTTTGCTTCATGCACAATAAATCTTTGGCCCGTGTCAACTTTACTGATGTCTACTAATAGAAACCAAGAAAATATAATAAGCCGTATAGTTGTCAAAAGCCAAAAATCTGTTGTGTATGGCGTGAAACGTGTTGTGTGCATATCAACTCCCTATGTTGTCTCTGATGGTCAAATGGGTAAAGCCGTAAAGTAAATAAAGTCGAGTATAACTATAACAGGTAGAAAGACACCCAAACATTCTTTTATTGCATTGAACGTCCTAAAATATTATGTATAAAGAATTTAGATTTGATGAAATAATAATGTTTTCTAGTTATATTTGACCCCAATTATAAATAGAAGTTAGACAAGTGTTTTGGGTTACCCAACACGAACTGGCCCATTTCGGCATCTAAAATGGACCTATTTTGACCCGGTCCGGACCTTCTCATTTTACCACCTCTACTTGTATGCAGCTGAGCTAACTTTTATAATTTTTATAAATTTATTACATGTTACATTATTTTTTATATATGCATATTTTGCTTCCTTTTCCCCGATATTTTTTACTCAAAACATTTTCATTTACAGGGTGGGATACCAATATTTCCATCAGAATTTCCCGAGTGCAGATCTTACTCTTCTTTAGTGGAAGCCGAAGCTGCTACCATTGATGAAGAAGCATCTCTTGGTCCTGCTTCCGTGAAACCTTTTAGCATTCCGATCCCACCTCCATGGAACTGTGTACGCCTTGCCTTTCAAACAGACCTCACCAAACGTGAAAACCCTCAAATTAATTCTAGTGTATTTGATATAGTTTTCGCCAGATCACCATGGACGTTGGTCGATCATTACCTTCTTTTCACACATTATTTTGATAGAGGCGTACGTTTAGCTAAAGTCATGAGGGATGAGAAAGTACTTATTGATCATTACCCAAATCCGGATATTGTTCTGGCAAATCGATGTAGAAAAGTGTCTTTTGTTAGAGTCATCCTTCGTTCTTATAAAGAAGGTGTCATCAAGGATGGAGCGGTTGTTTGTGCACCCCGTTTGGATGATATAAAGCTCTGGCTATCTGGGTAAGTTTTTATCTGTTACGACATCTATTGCATGTTAGTATTCTAGTATTATATATAATATTACTATATTTTAAACATTCATAATGATTTAGGCACTTTTATCAAACTGTAAATTCATATATCTAAATGAAGCGCGGGTATGAAACCAGTTTCCTATGCTAAGCAATCCTTCAAAAAAAGGAGTTAGCCCAAAATTTTAGTGTTGCAACATTTTTGTAAGCTATAATTATCTTTTAAATGTGACGTCATGTTTGTCCTGATGCAGTTCAATCGACAAGGCTGAACTTCAGGTACCTCAATCATCCATGACTAGGTATTTTGCTAAGCAAGATTCTGGTAAATTTGAGTTTCAAGTGCCTGAAGATGCTTTAGCTGTGGTGTCTAATAGGTGGCCAATTGGTTTTGTAACGTCTGGATTTGTTCAAGGAAGGTTAGTATGGTTTGAAATCTTTTTATTTAGTTTTTAGGTCAATTGATCGTGTTTGAAGTAACTTGACTTCAAATTCTTTAGGGCAAATGTTACTATATGGCCACATATACTTGTTCCAATGGTCCATTTTGGTAATTGTATGTTTTTTGACCTATATGGTGATTAAAGTTTTTGGGAAGGACAATTACGGTAATTTTAACCGTTTAAACATGTTAAGTTACTGGGTTGACTTTTTGATTTACTTAAAGTTACTGAACGTGGCATTTTTGGGTGCTCGTTTGACAACTTTCTTCTAAATATAAAGCCCTACGAGTTTCATTGAATCAAAGTTCCATCTATTATATTTGATTCAATGTATTTTTTAATACTTGTTTTTTTTTTTTTATTGATTTTCACGTCTTTTCGTTTTCATTACTAAAGTTGATTTTTGTTAATTTGCAGCAAGAAACCACGGGCAGGGGCTCTCTGCGACGCAGTGCTGCTTGCAAAAATTAGACTCAAACAATGGAGTGCTGTGCCTGTGAAGCAAAGGAAGAAGAATATATATGTTCTGACAAGAAATCTAAGATCAACAGCTTACAGGCTTGCCATTGCAAGCATCGTCCTCGAAGACCAAGACGAAGATTTGGATCACATGTAACAAATCAAATTTTGGGTTTCTTTCTGGTGGTTTTTTATCTATCTATTTTAAAATAACATGGATTATTATTTTTCTGGGTGTTTGGTAGTTGGGAAAATCAGAAGTTAATGTAGAGTAAAAGAACTTGCTGAGTCGGAATTTTATGTCGAAATGCCGAGCAAAACCGACCTGAACCGAAAAACTGAGCCGAACCGACCATATTTAGTTCGGTTTTCGGTTCTATATATTTAGTTCGGTTTTCGGTTCTATATATCGGACTTATCGGGGATATATCGGAGACTATAAATTATAAAAGAAATTATTTAAAAAATAATATTAACAACATATATTCATAAAGTATCAAAACTGACAAATACTTCTCCTTTCTAATTTTTTTTCTACCCTTGCAGTTTGCTTTGGCCAAGTTTAGTCTATCCCTACCTATTAAAACCTCAACATTTACTCTCTCTCTCTCTTCATTTTTTATAATAAAAACCAATGTTGCAAAAATCGGCTGAATCGGCCGATTAATCGTTAATCGGCCCAGTACCTTGTAGAATAGTGAAAATGGGCCAAAAAATGGGTCAGGCAAAAAAATCGGCCAAAAATCAGCCGAATCGGCTAAAAATCGGCCGATTCGGCCAAAAATTGGCTGAATCGGCCAAAAATCGGCCGAATCGGCCAAATCGGCCAGGTTTTAAAAAATGAAAATTTAGGCATTCTACTTAATTTAGGGATCGTTTATTTCACTTATAATGCACAATGAGCCTCATAATCAGAATTGGAGCCTTTTATTGAGGTTTGGAAACATAGTAGACTTGTAATCAGTTACGCTCTTTAGTTTGGTCTCCAGAAATACCCAAAACATGCAAAAAATGCCAGTCCGATTAATCACCGATTACTCCCGCCTTGGCCGATTACTCGCTGCAGGGTGGTCGACCGCCCAGCTACCGATTCACGATTTTTGCAACATTGATAAAAACACACACACAAATACTTCTCCTTTCTCTCTTTATCAACTCACCGGAGCCACAATCTTTTCCGGCAACCACCGCCGGACGCCACCGCCGCCGTCGCCGGACAATGGTTTCATATTCATTAAGTGGGTATAGCTATCGCTGTACAAAATCAGGAGACAACATAGCCGGCCAATAAATCCAAAAGAGCGCAATGGTTTCAACTAATCCATGTGAAGAGGGACACTATACTTATGTAAATATAAGTTATATTTACATAAGTATAGTGTCCCTCTTCACATGGATTAGTTGAAACCATTGCGCTCTTTTGGATTTATTGGCCGGCTATGTTGTCTCCAGATTTTGTACAGCGATAGCTATACCTACTTAATGAATATGAAACCATTGTCTGCTGGAAGTGGGAATTTAATGAAGTTGGCTCATTTGTAATCTTTCAACTGGAAGCATAAGTTATCTGATGAAAAGTGAATATGTCCACTAGTTTATTTGCTCCTGGTAAACACAAATGCAATAAGCTTTGTAAGAAACTAGATATCACTAGATGCATCATGATGCATGATTATTTTCCCTTGTTTGGCATTGCTCAAGTATGACTGCTAAATGGATTGTTCTAGCGATACCATTATGGTTAGTCTTTTCTGCAAGTGACCTGTACCATGTGAGAATATGGATATGGCTAGCTGGAATCATGTGGGAATTGATGGGAGGATATTTTTGGACTTCCTTGAGTAAGAGATGTTGCATGCTTTTTTGGTTCAGCTGTTTCTGCAAATGACTAGAAATAAATGAAGTATCCTCAAGTATTTGCTGGTGTTTGGTTTCATATGGGTGACTGTGATAGACCTGATATGGATTCTAATAGAAGTTTTGTTTGAGTGTTCGTATATAAGCATGGTTAAACAATGCAAAATGTTTTCCGTGCATGGTGTGCTTTAATGCCTATTTGGAAGATGTTTTTGTTGCATATGCTCTGATTGTTTCTTTGTTAGATATTGGTATGGTATGGGTCAGCTGGGTAGTAGGCATTAAACCGTACGGATCAAAGGTCACATGATAATGCAGGGCCTTAAACTCATGGGAAGTGGTCGCTTTTTAAGTGTTATGATTACTGATTAAACACTTCATATGGTATGAAAGGGTCCCGTAGGACTGTTATAGTTGCAGGGATTGCACTTTGTTAGTATTAGTGGTTCTCACAAATGGTAGGTTTTGTTTTACGGGTCAAATAGTATGGAAACTATTGCTGCAGGGCTGCTGGTTTTGTGTGGTTGGGTCAGTTGGGTTTGGCTATTTACATGGAGTAGGCATTAAACTGTAAGGACTAAAGGTCACATGATAATGCAGGGCCTTTTACTCATGGGAAGTGGTCTCAATTGGTTTGCTTTAATTGTAAAATTTAGCTGATTAAACAGCTTCATATGGTATGAAAGGGACCCATAGGACTGTTATGATTGCAGGGTTTCTAGTTTGTTAGTATGAGCAGTTCTTACAAAGTGGGTTTTGTTTAACGGGTCAAATAGTATGGCACCTATTGCTGCAGGGCTGCTGGTTTTGTATGCTTGGGTCAATTGTGTCAGATGGTATGGAGTGAGCATTTTGAGCCGTAGGGACCAAGAACATGATAATGCATGGCCTTAAACTCATTGGAAGTGGCCGTGATTAGTTTGCTGTTAAGTGTAGAAATTGCTGATTAAGCTTGATTGAATAATTACACGTTGGCTGAACGTGGTCTGTGATTGAGATTGTGTTATTAGTAAATGGAGGTTTGTAGATGTTCAGAATGTAGTACTGGTTAATTTGTATCTGCTCCTATAAGGTTGTTTAATGCTACACTAAACACAGACGTCGGATATACGCCCTTACGGTAAGTTTCAACTGCAGGCCTAAGTTTCAACCGTAGGCCTAGGGAAAGACGAGAGTCCAACTTGCATGTTCTCTTTAGAGTTTGATATATAACAACTACCGTAAATGGTTTATAAATGTCAAGGGTGCAATCTCACTAATTTGGAATTATATGCATCACTGTAGAAGACCTAACTACTGAAGAAGTTTATGTATTTTCAATTTGTGATTTGTATAACCAAGGATTTGCAGGCATAATCGTAGGTGGAATAGGCATATCTCCTCTGAATTAATGTCGCATCTATGAAATCACCATTATCAAATCATAATGCACATTCAAATAAGTTATCATCTCACAAAAATCTAGCACAATCATTTGGAAAATAAATTTAAACAAAAGCCTGATAAAATTTCCCCCAAGTCCATTAACATCCTCCGTAAAAGTAAAACAAACGAAAATGAGGCATAATTTGAGAATCCAGCAATTCCCAGTCAAATGTTATTCCTAATTATTACACAAAAGGGGATAACATTGTCCAACCACTATGCTTTCATTGGTGATTTTGTTGCTTCACCGTGAGCATTCTTGTTGTACATAGCTTGATCTTTAGCATACTCCAAAAGCTGTATTCAAAAAGTAGATTTAGTAAACAAACAAACATCTCACAGTCAAACATAGGTGTAAAAGCAAAGCGTTACAAGTTGTTGGAAAATTTAGTGCACTTGAGGGATTTAATCATACCTGGTAATGGGTTTGGAGGTACGGAGTGTACACCCATCAGGTCAATGTTTGCCCTGACTCAGTTAAGTGGTTATAGTATAAATGATAATGCTGCTGATGCAGATCATTCCTGCTGCTAGCATTATCATTCCTGCTGCTAGCGTTATCTGTTTCTGCTACTAGCTTTATTGCTGCTGATGCAGAACAATTCTGCTGCTAGTGTATCAATTCTGCTGTTAGTGTATCAATTATGCTGCTAGCTTTATTGATTCTGCTGCTGAACTGATGGCAATGGATTCTGCTGCTAGCACAATTTATTGTGCTGCTAGGCAAACGAATCTGCTGCTGGTTATAACCACTAATTCCTACAATTATGGAAACTATTATGGATAATTAATGGGCCGTTAATTATACATAATTCCATGGGCTAGGGTTTTGAGTAAACTCTATTATAAATAGAGGTCGTATCATAACTGCATGAAGAGAGAACATACAAACCCTAAACACTTGAATACGATTCGGTTCTTGATCTGTGCCTAGAACAAGAGCTTCACTTGGTCTTATCTCATAGAGATATTCGTGTAACCCAGGCATAGGGTCGAATAGTTTCTATTGGAAAGTGATTACACGATTTCAAGTGAATATCCGGTACCTTGTTTGATTATCTTAACCCTGATCTGGGAACACTACGACACAAAACCACCAACAATCAATAGAAACTATTTGTGATAATCAATGGCGGCTGCAATGAGGCATATGGCTGCTAACTTTTCCAAGCTGGAAAAGTTTGAAGGTGTGGATTTCAGAAGATGGCAAAAGAAGATGAAGTTCTTGTTGACCAGCATGAACGTGGTGTATGTTCTGACCACAACCATTCCTGAAGATTATGGGGATGATGCTACCATGGAACAGATGAGGAACAGAAGCAAATGGGAGAATGATGACTACGTCTGCAGAGGTTTAATCCTCAATGGTATGTCTGATACTCTTTTTGACATTTATCAGAATGTTGAATCTTCTCAAAAACTGTGGGATTCCTTGGAAGCCAAATATATGGCTGAGGATGCATCAAGTAAGAAGTTTCTTGTAAGTAATTTTAACAATTACAAAATGGTCGATTCTAGACCGGTCATGGACCAATACAATGAACTTCTTAGTATACTTGGTCGATTCACACAACACAAGATGAACATGGATGAGGCTATTTCAGTCTCTTGTATCATCGATAAACTACCTCCTTCTTGGAAAGATTTCAAGCATATGCTAAAGCATAAGAAGGAGGAGTTAACTCTTGTTGAGTTGGGCAGTCATTTGCGCATTGAGGAATCACTCAAGGCGCATGAAAATGACAAGCCAAATAGCAGCACTGCTGCTGGTCCATCAGTTGTCAATGTGGTGGAGCATAACAACTCCACCAGGTACAATGACAACAAGGGCAAACGTAAGCATCAGGATAACACCAAACCTGATCCAAACAAGAAGTCAAAAGCTACTTGTTGGAAGTGTGGTAAAACTGGACACTTCAGGAAGGATTGTAAAGGTGTTAAGATTGGCAATAAAACCAATGGATCAGGCACAAGTGGATCTGGGAATGGTAACTCCAACTCCCTGAAAGGTCAGAATATATTTAATAAGTCTTTTAAGATTTATTATGTTACGTATATATCTGATATATACTTTTTGCAGGATGATGATGTTGCGTGGTGGGTTGACTTTGGAGCAACAGTCCATGTGTGTAAAGATAGAAGCTGGTTCAAGACCTACGAGTCAGTGAATGATGGTTCTATTCTTCATATGGGAAATGAGTCAACAGCCCTGGTGCATGGAAAAGGATGTGTTGATTTGAAGTTTAGTTCTGGAAAGATTGTTTCTTTGTTTAATGTTTTACATGTTCCTGTTATTAGGAAGAATTTGGTTTCTAGTAGTGTTTTGAATAATTGTGGCTATAAACAAGTAATCGAATCTAATAAATTTGTTTTGTCTAAAAATGGTGTATTCATTGGTTTTGGTTATTTATGTAATCAGATGTTTAGACTTAACATTGTTCATGATATGGTTGATTCTGCTTATATTTCGACATCTAGTTTATATGATTCAACCCTTTGGCATGCTAGACTTGGCCATGTACACTTTAAAAGGATGCAAGATATGTCTAAGGATGGGTTAATCCCAGCATTTGACATGGACACTGAAAAGTGTAAAACTTGCATGATGAACAAGATAACTAAGAAACAATTTAAAAGTGTAAAACGTGAAACTGTGATATTGGAACTAATTCATAGTGACTTATGTGATTTGCATGCTACTCTCCCTCTTTGGGGAATAAGAAATACTTTGTGACTTTTATTAATGATGCTTCTAGGTATTGTTATGTTTATTTATTGCATACTAAGGATGAAGCATTAGATAAATTTAAAGTATTTAAAAAACTGAGGTGGAATTGCAACAAGAGTCTCTAATCAAAAGATTAAGGACTGATAGGGGAGGTGAGTACATGGATACTCTGTATTTTCAGTCTGTTGGTATAATCCATGAAACGACTGCCCCCTATACTCCTCAGCAAAATGGAATTTCTGAAAGGAAAAACCGAGTGCTGAAGGAAATGGTTAATTCCATGTTGTCCTATTCAGGGCTGAGTCAAGGGTTCTGGGGTGAAGCTATGTTAACAGCTTGCTATTTATTAAATAGGGTTCCCAACAAAAGGAACAAGACAACCCTTATGAACTCTGGACTAAAAAGAAACCCAACCTGAATTATCTAAGGGTTTGGGGTTGTAGGGCAGTTGTGAAACTCCCTGATCCAAAATTAAAAACTTTGGGTGAAAGAGGCATTGAATGCATCTTTGTTGGATATGCTGAGCATTCCAAGGCTTATAGGTTCTATGTTATTGAACCTAATGAGTCTGTCTGTATTAACTCAATAATAGAATCAAGGGATGCAATTTTTGATGAGAATAGATTCTCCTCAGTCCCTAGACCAAGTCAGAGGATTCCTAATGGAACCAATGATGTTGGTGTATCAGAAATCTCTGATGAGGTTCCTGATGAGGTTGTGGAACAACAACCTGAACCTGAGCTCAGAAGGAGCACAAGGGTTAGGACTTCAAAATCATTTGGACCTGAATTTCAATTGTATTTAATTGAAGGAACAAGGGATGAGGTCTCTGACCAACACTCCTATTGCTTTAATGTTGAGGATGATCCCAAAACGTTTGATGAAGCAATGAAGTCCCAGGATGTTGCTTTCTGGAAAGAAGCAATAAATGATGAAATGGATTCCATCATGGGCAACAACACTTGGGTGTTGGCTGATCTACCACCTGGTTGTAAGCCTCTAGGCTGCAAATGGATTTTCAAAAAGAAAATGAAGGTAGATGGAACTATTGAAAAGTTCAAGGCTAGACTAGTCATTCAAGGCTTTAAACAAAAGTCAGGAATAGACTATTTTGATACTTATGCCCCAGTGGCTCGTATCAGAACCATAAGATTGCTGATTGCTATGGAATCTATTCACAATCTGATTATACATCAGATGGATGTGAAGACAACATTCTTGAATGGTGAATTGGATGAGGAGGTTTACATGAACCAACCTCAGGGCTTCATCATGCCTGGCAATGAAAACAAGGTGTGCAAACTGATTAAGTCCTTATATGGATTGAAACAGGCACCTAAGCAATGGCATCAAAAATTTGATGAAGTGGTTTTGTCTAGTGGTTATTCACTTAACCAGTCTGACAAATGTGTATATAGCAAATTTGATGAGTCTGGTAAAGGAGTCATCATTTGTCTATATGTTGATGACATGTTGATCTTTGGCACTGACCAAAGTCAAGTGGACCTAACAAAGGAATTTTTGTCATCAAGGTTCTCCATGAAGGATATGGGGAGGCTGATGTTATCCTTGGAATAAGGATTAAACATGAAAGTAACAAAATTTCTATCTCTCAGTCTCATTACATTGATAAGGTGTTGAGGAAATTTAATTACTTTGATTGTACTCCTGTGAGTACTCCTATGGATACAAGTGAGAAGCTTTTGCCTAATAATGGTAAAGCTGTATCTCAACTTGAGTATTCTAGGGTAATTGGCTGCTTAATGTATGTCATGACTTGTACAAGGCCTGATATTGCATTTGCTGTGGGTAAACTGAGCAGATATACTAGTAATCCTAGTGCTCATCATTGGCAAGCAATTCAGAGGGTACTGAAGTATTTGAAGAGAACTATGGATTATAGTCTCTCATATACTGGTTATCCTTCAGTATTAGAAGGATACACAGATGCAAGTTGGATCAGTAACACTGAGGACAATTCATTTACTAGTGGCTGGGTATTCCTACTTGGTGGAGGTGCAATTTCTTAGGCATCCAAGAAGCAAACTTGCATCACCAGTTCAACCATGGAATCTGAATTTGTGGCCTTAGCTGCTGCTGGTAAAGAAGCTGAATGGTTGAGAAACTTGCTTCTTGAGATTCCATTGTGGCCTAAACCTATAGCACCTATTTCTATCCGTTGTGATAGTGCTGCGACATTGGCAAAGGCTTATAGCCAAATGTACAATGGGAAGTCTAGACACTTAGGTGTCAGGCATAGCATGATTCGTGAGCTTATCATGAATGGGGTGGTATCTATAGAGTTTGTTAGATCTCAACAAAACTTAGCTGATCACTTGACGAAGGGTTTGGCTAGAGACTTGGTTTTAAAGTCTGCAAAAGGGATGGGTTTAAGTCCAACTTAGTCACTGAATGCTAAGACACCCAACTCCCTCCTGAGGAAACTTTGGAGTTGAGTTCAATGTGGCAAGCTGAACATTTAGTTGACTGGAGCACATGTTTTATTTACATCCCAAGGTTGTGCTCAGAACCTGCTGAAAAGGAGGATGAAGTCTTCACTTCTTAATGGTTAATTTTCTTTGAAAAAGTGCTTTGCAGGGGCATGATTAAAAGATGAATCACCTATGTAAATGTTGAAGTTTTGCCGCTTCAGGAAGCTTTTGGACTTTTAGCTTTTACAACATTTATGAATTGGATATGGACACATGGCTTGTATAGTGTCAGGAGTATTTAAGTGTTTGAAAATGTATGTGTATTTTATCTTCAGGTATTCAAATGGGTTGAAGGGTTCAATTCTTAGAACACACCCTGATTCTCGAATATTTGAACGTGTAATGTACTAAGATGAGAATTCAATCTTCAAGATATTTTCATTTATGCATATGTTTTGTTTTGTGTTTAATTTTCATGCAAAGGAAGTGAACTAAATTTGGGGAGGATTGTTGGAAAATTTAGTGCACTTGAGGGATTTAATCATACCTGGTAATGGGTTTGGAGGTACGGAGTGTACACCCATCAGGTCAATGTTTGCCCTGACTCAGTTAAGTGGTTATAGTATAAATGATAATGCTGCTGATGCAGATCATTCCTGCTGCTAGCATTATCATTCCTGCTGCTAGCGTTATCTGTTTCTGCTACTAGCTTTATTGCTGCTGATGCAGAACAATTCTGCTGCTAGTGTATCAATTCTGCTGTTAGTGTATCAATTATGCTGCTAGCTTTATTGATTCTGCTGCTGAACTGATGGCAATGGATTCTGCTGCTAGCACAATTTATTGTGCTGCTAGGCAAACGAATCTGCTGCTGGTGATAACCACTAATTCCTACAATTATGGAAACTATTATGGATAATTAATGGGCCGTTAATTATACATAATTCCATGGGCTAGGGTTTTGAGTAAACTCTATTATAAATAGAGGTCGTATCATAACTGCATGAAGAGAGAACATACAAACCCTAAACACTTGAATACGATTCGGTTCTTGATCTGTGCCTAGAACAAGAGCTTCACTTGGTCTTATCCCATAGAGATATTCGTGTAACTTAGGCATAGGGTCGAATAGTTTCTATTGGAAAGTGATTACACGATTTCAAGTGATTATCCGGTACCTTGTTTGATTATCTTAACCCTGATCTGGGAACACTACAACACAAAACCTCCAACACAAGTGTCATGGTTGGACGACGAAGATGCATATGAGGAAGATGAACCTTTTGAACATGAGAATTCTCATGAACATCTTGATTCAGTTGAGGTGTCTTTAAACTCAGTAATTGGACTTACGTCCCTACGTGCAATGAAAACACGTGGGGCATAGGAGACATTGAAGTGGTAGTATTGATAGATTGTGGGCCACTCACAACTTTGTTTCGAGGCGTTTGATAGAGATAGCTGGATTGGTAGTATCAGGTAAAAATTCGGTGGGGGTGATATTGGGAAATGGTAAAATAGAAAGAAGCCATGGAATTTGTAAGGGAATCCATATATCTTTACCAGAATTACAAGTGGTTGATGATTTTTTACCGCTCGAATTGGGTAGTGTTGATGTTGTAACACCCCAACCCGACAAGGGTAAAGATATCACAAATATATGGTTTTCATATCAGAACAACATAGTATCCATAAACCAAAATAGCGGAAGTCAAAAATACATAATCCAAAATAAGTCAACATGACTTATATCCAACATGAAAGGGAAATAAAAGAAGTACATGAGTTCAATGCCTAAACAATGGCAACATAAAGTCTGAAGAAAATCAAATGGTAGATAAGCTATAAAGAACAAGCTCCACTCAAGTGCACTCAACCCCAAAGCCATGCCCAACTCCTAGCTTAAATACCTGCCGCGGGAAAAGAAAACGCGGCTGAGCTACTAGAGCTCAGTGAACAGATATAACGTAACAAGCAGTAGCATAATGAATAATACATGAATAAATGAGAAAAGAAACATGAGTACATGGTAAGAATACATGGTGAGAATACATGGTGTCATAAGAGAAAGGATAAAGGTGCATGGTAAAGGAAGGTCAGTAATCCACTACGAGCCCATAACATGAAATCATAATCATAAGCGTAACCATAAACATGTAGAGGGGAGACCTCTTAATATCCTGTAAATATGAGGGGTGTCCTCAATCATGGGTTGGAGTGATCAACTCCCAGAGTGTGAAAGACGTGTATCGCACACACCATCAGTCACCATGAATAACATAACATAACATAGCATAACATGTACATGAACAAATCTAGGATGCATCCATACGCCCCAGGTGGCCATAATCTGCCTCTACGTAAACATAACATGCAGGGACGGGACAGGTCATCACTCTCCTGCCCTAGAGTCATGCCATCGGTGCATCGACTGACATGGACATGAAACCCTCATGCCTAGTGATGGCTCGTAGTATCAAACTGAGGGTAAGGTCAAGTATCATGGTTCATTGTTTTAAGTTTACTTGCATAGGTCAATATCATGTTTCATAAGTTCATAATCATGGTTCATAATCATGGTTCATAAGCAAGGGTTCATAAGCAAAGGTTCATAAGCAAAGGTTCATGGTCAAGGTTCATAAGCAAAGGTTCATGAATGAAAGGTTCATAATCATAAAAGGTTCAATATCATGGTGGTTCAATAATCGAGGTTATAATAAGAGAGTGAAGGCCTCTTATCAAAGAAGCAGAATATCTGTACCTTATTGCTTGACAATGAAAATCACAAAGATAAGATGAAGATGATCACAGGTCACTCCCTCTTCACACCTAGAGGAGTAAAGACATGATTACTAAAGATCCCGTTTCCATATTAAGTAACTTTCTATTTTTAGCAGGTTTCCATTTTTAGAATGTTTCCTTATTTAGTAATATTTTCCATAATTATAAATTAGGTTTAGTTAATATTAGTTTTATTCAAGATTACACTTTACACCCTTGGGGTTTCATGATTTTACATATTTAATCCCTTAATTTAAATAAGTTACATTTAAATCCTTAAATATCCATATTAACATGTTAAGCCCCTTAATTTTACCAACTTACATATTATACCCTTATTTTATGTGTTGTATGATTCAAAACCCTTAGAATACAGGTTTTACAACTTTAGTCCTTCAAGTTATATGAATTACATATTTAGTCCTTCTATTTATAAAATCAACCTTTAATTAATAACAATTATACATATAAGCCCCTTAAATTATCAAAACGTCACATGACACTTTAAATATGTTTTAGTACACGAATGGACCATAAGTTTCCCAAAATTACACTTTTAATCCCTCTAGTTTATTTAATTATAAACCGAATATAAATATTAATATATATTTCAAAATAAACCCTTAAACAATTATTTAACATAAAAGGTCCCTCCAATAATCTTTATACGACATACCCTAATATTTATAAAGTTCCAAAAGTGATCCATGAGTTTTATAAAAATACAATTCGACCCCTAAGGTTTTAAAACAAATCGTATAGTGCTTTATAAATTCGAAAACAAGCCCTAGCCACATCAAATAATTATGTCATGATTACACATCAATTATTACACTAAAACAAACCCTAATCCAACTACAAAAACCCTAGATCGATTATCTTTATATTTTCCCAATTCATTTCAAAATCCGGTTTTCAAAGTAATTTCGAAAATACATATTGTATACCATGATAAATCGAATACATATTTTTATTATGTTAACATAATCATAAAGATTCCATGAAAATTATCTATAGCCATGGTTCGATCGTATATATTTATTTTAGAATTATGGTTCGATTTAGAGATTTAATTTCCAAACGATTTAAAGATCATGCATGGATTGAAAAGGATAATTTATATGACGTTTATAGGAAGTAAGAAACATGAGAAAATTGACAAACCAATTTTTAGACGTGTAGATGTGGTCGAATGGAAATAGTGCACTCGGTTTGGTTCAAAACTCTCACGCCTTCACGAGCTCTTTCAAAACCTTGCAAACAATTTTCATGGACCATGTACAACATGAGGGACATGAGAAAAATATAGGACGAATTATTAAGAGGTCGTGGGATTTAATTCGAGAAGTTACCTTGTTTTATTTATCGCTCGACAAGAAATTTTTCACCACCGATCGATCTAGGCTTCCACAATGGTTCTAGCAATTTTCGTGAGTGAGGAGAAGCATGAAGATCATAGGAAAAATGTTAGATCGAGTGTACAACACATGGTTCGATCAAAAGAAAATAAAAATCCTTACCGAGACTAGCGATGGAAATGAATTTGTTTGGGTTCGATCCGAGCCTTCCAGGTCCAAGAGTTATTTTTCGTGGCCTCTATACTGATCTAGGAATGTGGGAAAAATGATGTGAGAGCTTGGAAAATTTCGTGTGAGTGTGTGTGAATTATTCTTGATGGTATAAGGGTTTCGGTATCAATTTGGGAGAGAAAAAGGATATGATGGTGATATAGATTGGAATTAGCCGAGGAGGGGGGAGAAAAGGACTAATATTTCGGGGGTTATGGTCAAAGATTTAATGGTATAATTATCCCCCTTGATTTCCATTTTAATTTTATTAATTTCCTTTAATTAACCATGAATTTTGAATTTTAAAAAGAGCTTTAGGCGCCCAAGGGCAATTTAGTAATTTTCTTGGCTTGTGAAAATGTTGAAATGAGTGTTAAAAATATTTAGGATCATTACTTGTTCATGGTTAGGAGCTTGGAATTTATTTGATAACTCGTAAGCTTTTTAATTAAATTTTTAACTTGTAGGGGGCAAAATGGTAATTTTACATGCTTTCTGATTTTCAGGTATTACAACTTCTTCCCCTCTAACAGAAAAATTTCGTCCTCGAAATTTGCAAAGACATGAGAAAGAAAACATGACAGAAACGAAACGGAACATACCAGATCAAAACATGAAATGAGGATAACTCGATCGTATCGATTCTTCAGTCTCCCAGGTTGCTTCACGAGCTGGGTGATTCCGCCAAAGAATCTTTACAAAAGGAATGACTTTATTTCTCATCACGCGTTCCTGACGTTCTAGAACCGCTTCCGGTTCTTCAGATAAGGTCATATCAGGACGAATCTGATCAAACGGATAAGAAGCCACATGTAGAGGATGATAATTGTATCCCCTCAAAAGAGATACATGAAATGCATTATGAACATGAGCCAACTGAGGTGGCAAAGCTAGACGGTACGAGACTTCTCCGATACGCTCCAGAATTTCAAAGGGTCCAATAAACCGAGGGCTGAGCTTGCCCTTAATACCAAAACGTTTGACGCCTCGGAACGGAGATACTTTAAGAAATACCCGGTCGCCGACATTAAACTCTAGATCCCGACGGTGCTTATCCGCATAACTCTTTTGACGTGCCCGTGCCTCTTTCAATTTCTCCTTAGCTGTGGCAACCTTTTCATTTGTGACCTCAATCATCTCAGGTCCTTCAAGAATACGTTCCCCTACTTCATTCCAACATACCGGTGCTCTGCACTTTCGCCCATATAACATCTCAAAAGGTGCCATATCAATGCTCGCGGTGCCAACTATTATTATAAGCGAACTCTACCAAACACAGGTAATCGTCCCAGCTACCCGTCCATTCCAATGCACACGCCCGTAGCATATCCTCTAATGTCTGGATGGTCCTCTCCGACTGACCATCAGTTTGGGGATGAAAAGCGGTACTGAACTTAAGACGAACACCCCAAACTTTATGTAATCCTTTCCAGAAGCGCGAAGTAAAACGAGGATCACGATCAGAAACGATAGAAGAAGGAGTGCCATGCAATCTAACAATCTCCTGCGTGAAAATCTCGGACAACTTACTAACACTGTAGCTCATACGGATGGGTAAGAAATGAGCGGATTTAGTTAGCCGATCAACGACCACCCAAATCGCGTCATGCTTCCTACGAGTCAACGGTAAACCACAAACAAAATCCATAGAAATTTCATCCCACTTCCAAACTGGAATCTCCAAAGGCTGTAATAACCCACTAGCTCTCTGGTGTTCAATCTTGACCTGCTGACAGGTCATACACCTAGCTACAAACGATGCCACATCCTGCTTCATGCCGCTCCACCAGAAATGTTGCTTTAGATCCCGATACATCTTGGTTGAACCAGGATGTATAGAAAAAGGAGAACTATGAGCCTCAGTCATCAAGGCCTCACGTAGATCGGAATCATCAGGAACACATAATCGATCTCCACACCATACGATACCATTACCATCTACCCGAAACTCAGACTGCTTACCTTCCTCGACATTCTGCACAATAGCCCAGAGTTCACCATCGTCCTTCTGGGCTTCCTTAATCCGCAGCATCAAGTTCGATTCCACCTTCAAACTCGCCCAATAACCACTAACGCCCTTTACACATATCTCAACCTCTAACCGCTCTAAGTCCTGAAGAATACGAGGCTCGACATTCAAACTAGCAATCATACCCGATTTCCTGCTGAGTGCATCGGCAACAACATTCGCCTTGCCGGGATGATACTGGATATTAGTGTCGTAGTCTTTCAGAAGCTCCAACCATCTCCTCTGCCTCATGTTGAGCTCCTTCTGGGTAAATATGTATTTGAGACTCTTATGATCCGTGAAGATATCACATGATTCACCGTATAAGTAATGTCTCCATATTTTCAACGCAAATACCACCGCTGCCAACTCTAGATCATGGGTCGGATAATTTTCCTCATAGGGTTTTAACTGTCTTGAAGCATAAGCAATTACTTTCCCGTTCTGCATGAGAACACAACCTAAACCCTTCTTGGAAGCATCACTATAAATCTGAAATCCTCCCGAACCCGACGGTAAGGTCAAAATGGGTGCAGAAACTAGCCGTCGTTTCAACTCCTCAAAACTCTGCTCACGCTCATCCGTCCATACAAACTTTTCACCTTTTCTCATCAACTGAGTTAACGGTAAAGCCAACTTCGAAAACCCCTCGACAAAACGTCGATAGTAGCCAGCTAAACCCAGAAAACTCCTGACTTCGGTTACCGTGGTAGGTCTTGGCCATTTTGTGATAGCCTCGACCTTAGCTGGATCCATGGTAATCCCATCTGCAGACACGACGTGACCAAGGAAAGCAACTCGGTCCAACCAGAATTCACACTTGGAAAATTTAGCGTATAATTTCTGCTGCCTCAGAATACCCAAAACAGTACGCAAATGCTGCTCGTGCTCTTCCGCCGACTTAGAATATACCAGAATATCATCGATGAAAACGATAACGAATTTATCAAGGAATTCATGGAAGACCCGGTTCATTAAGTCCATAAATACTGCAGGAGCATTTGTTAACCCAAAAGGCATAACCAAGAACTCATAATGCCCATACCGGGTACGGAAAGCAGTCTTAGAAATGTCCTGCTCTTTAACCCGCAACTGGTGATAACCAGATCGCAAGTCAATCTTGGAGAATACTTTAGCACCCTGCAACTGATCAAATAAATCATCGATGCGTGGTAGCGGATAACGGTTCCGAATAGTGATGCGGTTTAACTCCCGGTAATCGATACACAACCGCATAGACCCATCTTTCTTCTTTACAAAAAGTACAGGAGTACCCCATGGTGACACACTTGACGAATAAATCCACAGTCCAATAACTCTTCTAGCTGTTCCTTTAACTCCTTGAGTTCCACCGGTGCCATCCGGTACGGAGCCTTAGAGATAGGCTCAGCGCCGGGAATCAGATCGATAGTAAATTCAACCTCTCTGGCCGGAGCAAGACCAGGAAGTTTTTCAGGAAAAACATCAGAAAATTCCCGAACAACATGAACAGTATTAATATCAGGACCTTCCGCAGAAGAATCTTTAACAGAGGCCAAATAACCTTGGCAACCATGAGATATTAGAGTCCTTGCTTTCAAAGCAGAAATAATTTTCACCGATTTTAGAGAGCGTGTTTCATGAAAAACAAATTCAGGCTGAGTTAGATCACCAAAAATTACTTTTCGAGCATGACAGTCAATGGTGGCTCTATGAAAAGATAACCAATCCATGCCGAGAATAACATCGAAATCAACCATGTCCAAAGGGAGTAGATTTGCCGAACGAATCCGGTCATCGAATCGTATAGGACAATTTACGTATTCATGATCAATAAGAGTACTGAGTTTCATGGGAGTGGAGAGGGATACTTGATTACTTAGTGGTGTTGGTAATATTTTAAGTTTCTTTACTAGATTCATAGATATAATCGAGTGTGTAGCTCCAGTATCAAAAAGTGTGAAAATAGCGTGATCACCAATATATAAAACGCCCGTAATCGTACCTGAAGACTGAGCCGCCTGATCCCGAGTCATAGAATATACACGGCCAGTGTTGGGTGGAGGGGGAGGTAGATAGTTCCCGGTTTTCTCCGGGTTTTGCTTGGGACAATCTTTCACACGATGCTCTGTCGAACCACATCCAAAACAAGTCCCAGAAGCCCGACGACATGTCCATTGTGGCGCTTGCCACACGTCGTACAAATAGGATAAGTATATGAACCCCCAGATGCACCTCCCTGTGAACTAGAACCCGGAGCCCTGTTCTGCTGATTACCCCTAGTAGTCTGGTCTCTCCCCTGTTTCTGACTGGTGTTGCGTCCCGAGCGATCATCTCCCTGCCTAGGAGTGAACCTGGAATCCTGCCCTCTAGTATCCGACCTCTTCTGATCATAGTTCCTGCCAGCCTGACCCTGATGGTCGTATCGTCGATCCCCCTGTCCACGAGAATCATAGCTCCTGTCATTTCGGCCCTTAAAATCCTTGTTCTGTCCCTGAGTCTGAATCCTATCCCCATCTCTGTTTCTCTTATACCCAGATCCCTGATGAAATATCTCGATATTGCGAGCAGCGTCGCAACATTCTGCCGGGTCCTTAAACTCATCATTAAGTATGCGGTCTAGTACCCACCTAATACAATAGCAAAGAAAAATGTATTAATGTCTGTTGGTACCAACCATCAACTTAAATGGGTTACTAACCTCTTGAGTCCCCATTTGTATTGCCTAGCCTGCTGCTTAGAATCCCCAGCAAGCGGCCCCACAAAACTGACTAATCGCTGAAACCGCTCCAGATACTGCCCAGCATGCTCAGAATCAAACTGAGAGATAGTGTTGTACTCCCTAATGAACCTCTGCTGCTCGGAAGCAGGGAAGTACCGATTATAAAACGTGGTACGAAATCAGCCCATGAACAACCGAGAACATATGCATCACCACCTTTAGCTTCTTTATGCGCTTTCCACCAGTTGAGCGCGTCACCTTCTAGCTTGAACACAGCCAGACGAGTCTTGAACCCGTCCTCACAACCTAACACTTCGAACAGTTTCTCCATGTGGGTGATCCAATCTTCTGCTGCCTGAGGAGTAGCAGCAGAAGAGAAGGACAACGGCTTGAGCTTATTAAAACTCTCCAGCCACCCATTAATAGTAGTGGGTCGGCCCCCACCACCAGAAGAACTGCCAGCACCCCCAGATGGGCCAGCTCCACCACTGATAAGCCGGTTGACCACCGCCTCAGTGTTAAGGCCCGTAGCAGACGGGCTAC
The DNA here is from genome assembly GCA_021014915.2 of Artemisia tridentata subsp. tridentata. Classification (NCBI taxonomy): domain Eukaryota; kingdom Viridiplantae; phylum Streptophyta; class Magnoliopsida; order Asterales; family Asteraceae; genus Artemisia; species Artemisia tridentata. Next base: position 305,813,742 of record CP139505.1, on the reverse strand, counting down.
AGCATTAGCTATCATTTCCTCCAGATTGGGGGTTTCAGCATCTCCTCCACTGTTATACTCCTGATGACGAGTGTTAACCATCTATAGAATTATGAAAACGATTAGCAAGGTGAAGCAAAAATATGACAGAGCAGAATACGGAAAAGAGTACGCGAAAGGAAAACCTAATGTCTACCCAATCCTCACAGGTCAAAGGCCTAAGCCAACGGGTTTCGGAAACCTGTCTCTGATACCATAAATTGTAACACCCCAACCCGACAAGGGTAAAGATATCACAAATATATGGTTTCATATCAAGAACAACATAGTATCCATAAACCAAAATAGCGGAAGTCAAAAATACATAATCCAAAATAAGTCAACATGACTTATATCCAACATGAAAGGGAAATAAAGAAGTACATAGTTCAATGCCTAAACAATGGCAACATAAAGTCTGAAGAAAATCAAATGGTAGATAAGCTATAAAGAACAAGCTCCACTCAAGTGCACTCAACCCCAAAGCCATGCCCAACTCCTAGCTTAAATACCTGCCGCGGGAAAAGAAAACGCGGCTGAGCTACTAGAGCTCAGTGAACAGATATAACGTAACAAGCAGTAGCATAATGAATAATACATGAATAAATGAGAAAAGAAACATGAGTACATGGTAAGAATACATGGTGAGAATACATGGTGTCATAAGAGAAAGGATAAAGGTGCATGGTAAAGGAAGGTCAGTAATCCACTACGAGCCCATAACATGAAATCATAATCATAAGCGTAACCATAAACATGTAGAGGGGAGACCTCTTAATATCCTGTAAATATGAGGGGTGTCCTCAATCATGGGTTGGAGTGATCAACTCCCAGAGTGTGAAAGACGTGTATCGCACACACCATCAGTCACCATGAATAACATAACATAACATAGCATAACATGTACATGAACAAATCTAGGATGCATCCATACGCCCCAGGTGGCCATAATCTGCCTCTACGTAAACATAACATGCAGGGACGGGACAGGTCATCACTCTCCTGCCCTAGAGTCATGCCATCGGTGCATCGACTGACATGGACATGAAACCCTCATGCCTAGTGAGTGGCTCGTAGTATCAAACTGAGGGTAAGGTCAAGTATCATGGTTCATGTTTTAAGTTTACTTGCATAGGTCAATATCATGTTTCATAAGTTCATAATCATGGTTCATAATCATGGTTCATAAGCAAGGGTTCATAAGCAAAGGTTCATAAGCAAAGGTTCATGGTCAAGGTTCATAAGCAAAGGTTCATGAATGAAAGGTTCATAATCATAAAAGGTTCAATATCATGGTGGTTCAATAATCGAGGTTATAATAAGAGAGTGAAGGCCTCTTATCAAAGAAGCAGAATATCTGTACCTTATTGCTTGACAATGAAAATCACAAAGATAAGATGAAGATGATCACAGGTCACTCCCTCTTCACACCTAGAGGAGTAAAGACATGATTACTAAAGATCCCGTTTCCATATTAAGTAACTTTCTATTTTTAGCAGGTTTCCATTTTTAGAATGTTTCCTTATTTAGTAATATTTTCCATAATTATAAATTAGGTTTAGTTAATATTAGTTTTATTCAAGATTACACTTTACACCCTTGGGGTTTCATGATTTTACATATTTAATCCCTTAATTTAAATAAGTTACATTTAAATCCTTAAATATCCATATTAACATGTTAAGCCCCTTAATTTTACCAACTTACATATTATACCCTTATTTTATGTGTTGTATGATTCAAAACCCTTAGAATACAGGTTTTACAACTTTAGTCCTTCAAGTTATATGAATTACATATTTAGTCCTTCTATTTATAAAATCAACCTTTAATTAATAACAATTATACATATAAGCCCCTTAAATTATCAAAACGTCACATGACACTTTAAATATGTTTTAGTACACGAATGGACCATAAGTTTCCCAAAATTACACTTTTAATCCCTCTAGTTTATTTAATTATAAACCGAATATAAATATTAATATATATTTCAAAATAAACCCTTAAACAATTATTTAACATAAAAGGTCCCTCCAATAATCTTTATACGACATACCCTAATATTTATAAAGTTCCAAAAGTGATCCATGAGTTTTATAAAAATACAATTCGACCCCTAAGGTTTTAAAACAAATCGTATAGTGCTTTATAAATTCGAAAACAAGCCCTAGCCACATCAAATAATTATGTCATGATTACACATCAATTATTACACTAAAACAAACCCTAATCCAACTACAAAAACCCTAGATCGATTATCTTTATATTTTCCCAATTCATTTCAAAATCTGGTTTTCAAAGTAATTTCGAAAATACATATTGTATACCATGATAAATCGAATACATATTTTTATTATGTTAACATAATCATAAAGATTCCATGAAAATTATCTATAGCCATGGTTCGATCGTATATATTTATTTTAGAATTATGGTTCGATTTAGAGATTTAATTTCCAAACGATTTAAAGATCATGCATGGATTGAAAAGGATAATTTATATGACGTTTATAGGAAGTAAGAAACATGAGAAAATTGACAAACCAATTTTTAGACGTGTAGATGTGGTCGAATGGAAATAGTGCACTCGGTTTGGTTCAAAACTCTCACGCCTTCACGAGCTCTTTCAAAACCTTGCAAACAATTTTCATGGACCATGTACAACATGAGGGACATGAGAAAAATATAGGACGAATTATTAAGAGGTCGTGGGATTTAATTCGAGAAGTACCTTGTTTTATTTATCGCTCGACAAGAAATTTTCACCACCGATCGATCTAGGCTTCCACAATGGTTCTAGCAATTTTCGTGAGTGAGGAGAAGCATGAAGATCATAGGAAAAATGTTAGATCGAGTGTACAACACATGGTTCGATCAAAAGAAAATAAAAATCCTTACCGAGACTAGCGATGGAAATGAATTTGTTTGGGTTCGATCCGAGCCTTCCAGGTCCAAGAGTTATTTTTCGTGGCCTCTATACTGATCTAGGAATGTGGGAAAAATGATGTGAGAGCTTGGAAAATTTCGTGTGAGTGTGTGTGAATTATTCTTGATGGTATAAGGGTTTCGGTATCAATTTGGGAGAGAAAAAGGATATGATGGTGATATAGATTGGAATTAGCCGAGGAGGGGGGAGAAAAGGACTAATATTTCGGGGGTTATGGTCAAAGATTTAATGGTATAATTATCCCCCTTGATTTCCATTTTAATTTTATTAATTTCCTTTAATTAACCATGAATTTTGAATTTTAAAAAGAGCTTTAGGCGCCCAAGGGCAATTTAGTAATTTTCTTGGCTTGTGAAAATGTTGAAATGAGTGTTAAAAATATTTAGGATCATTACTTGTTCATGGTTAGGAGCTTGGAATTTATTTGATAACTCGTAAGCTTTTTAATTAAATTTTTAACTTGTAGGGGCAAAATGGTAATTTTACATGCTTTCTGATTTTCAGGTATTACAACTTCTTCCCCTCTAACAGAAAAATTTCGTCCTCGAAATTTGCAAAGACATGAGAAAGAAAACATGACAGAAACGAAACGGAACATACCAGATCAAAACATGAAATGAGGATAACTCGATCGTATCGATTCTTCAGTCTCCCAGGTTGCTTCACGAGCTGGGTGATTCCGCCAAAGAATCTTTACAAAAGGAATGACTTTATTTCTCATCACGCGTTCCTGACGTTCTAGAACCGCTTCCGGTTCTTCAGATAAGGTCATATCAGGACGAATCTGATCAAACGGATAAGAAGCCACATGTAGAGGATGATAATTGTATCCCCTCAAAAGAGATACATGAAATGCATTATGAACATGAGCCAACTGAGGTGGCAAAGCTAGACGGTACGAGACTTCTCCGATACGCTCCAGAATTTCAAAGGGTCCAATAAACCGAGGGCTGAGCTTGCCCTTAATACCAAAACGTTTGACGCCTCGGAACGGAGATACTTTAAGAAATACCCGGTCGCCGACATTAAACTCTAGATCCCGACGGTGCTTATCCGCATAACTCTTTTGACGTGCCCGTGCCTCTTTCAATTTCTCCTTAGCTGTGGCAACCTTTTCATTTGTGACCTCAATCATCTCAGGTCCTTCAAGAATACGTTCCCCTACTTCATTCCAACATACCGGTGCTCTGCACTTTCGCCCATATAACATCTCAAAAGGTGCCATATCAATGCTCGCGTGCCAACTATTATTATAAGCGAACTCTACCAAACACAGGTAATCGTCCCAGCTACCCGTCCATTCCAATGCACACGCCCGTAGCATATCCTCTAATGTCTGGATGGTCCTCTCCGACTGACCATCAGTTTGGGGATGAAAAGCGGTACTGAACTTAAGACGAACACCCCAAACTTTATGTAATCCTTTCCAGAAGCGCGAAGTAAAACGAGGATCACGATCAGAAACGATAGAAGAAGGAGTGCCATGCAATCTAACAATCTCCTGCGTGAAAATCTCGGACAACTTACTAACACTGTAGCTCATACGGATGGGTAAGAAATGAGCGGATTTAGTTAGCCGATCAACGACCACCCAAATCGCGTCATGCTTCCTACGAGTCAACGGTAAACCACAAACAAAATCCATAGAAATTTCATCCCACTTCCAAACTGGAATCTCCAAAGGCTGTAATAACCCACTAGCTCTCTGGTGTTCAATCTTGACCTGCTGACAGGTCATACACCTAGCTACAAACGATGCCACATCCTGCTTCATGCCGCTCCACCAGAAATGTTGCTTTAGATCCCGATACATCTTGGTTGAACCAGGATGTATAGAAAAAGGAGAACTATGAGCCTCAGTCATCAAGGCCTCACGTAGATCGGAATCATCAGGAACACATAATCGATCTCCACACCATACGATACCATTACCATCTACTCGAAACTCAGACTGCTTACCTTCCTCGACATTCTGCACAATAGCCCAGAGTTCACCATCGTCCTTCTGGGCTTCCTTAATCCGCAGCATCAAGTTCGATTCCACCTTCAAACTCGCCCAATAACCACTAACGCCCTTTACACATATCTCAACCTCTAACCGCTCTAAGTCCTGAAGAATACGAGGCTCGACATTCAAACTAGCAATCATACCCGATTTCCTGCTGAGTGCATCGGCAACAACATTCGCCTTGCCGGGATGATACTGGATATTAGTGTCGTAGTCTTTCAGAAGCTCCAACCATCTCCTCTGCCTCATGTTGAGCTCCTTCTGGGTAAATATGTATTTGAGACTCTTATGATCCGTGAAGATATCACATGATTCACCGTATAAGTAATGTCTCCATATTTTCAACGCAAATACCACCGCTGCCAACTCTAGATCATGGGTCGGATAATTTTCCTCATAGGGTTTTAACTGTCTTGAAGCATAAGCAATTACTTTCCCGTTCTGCATGAGAACACAACCTAAACCCTTCTTGGAAGCATCACTATAAATCTGAAATCCTCCCGAACCCGACGGTAAGGTCAAAATGGGTGCAGAAACTAGCCGTCGTTTCAACTCCTCAAAACTCTGCTCACGCTCATCCGTCCATACAAACTTTTCACCTTTTCTCATCAACTGAGTTAACGGTAAAGCCAACTTCGAAAACCCCTCGACAAAACGTCGATAGTAGCCAGCTAAACCCAGAAAACTCCTGACTTCGGTTACCGTGGTAGGTCTTGGCCATTTTGTGATAGCCTCGACCTTAGCTGGATCCATGGTAATCCCATCTGCAGACACGACGTGACCAAGGAAAGCAACTCGGTCCAACCAGAATTCACACTTGGAAAATTTAGCGTATAATTTCTGCTGCCTCAGAATACCCAAAACAGTACGCAAATGCTGCTCGTGCTCTTCCGCCGACTTAGAATATACCAGAATATCATCGATGAAAACGATAACGAATTTATCAAGGAATTCATGGAAGACCCGGTTCATTAAGTCCATAAATACTGCAGGAGCATTTGTTAACCCAAAAGGCATAACCAAGAACTCATAATGCCCATACCGGGTACGGAAAGCAGTCTTAGAAATGTCCTGCTCTTTAACCCGCAACTGGTGATAACCAGATCGCAAGTCAATCTTGGAGAATACTTTAGCACCCTGCAACTGATCAAATAAATCATCGATGCGTGGTAGCGGATAACGGTTCCGAATAGTGATGCGGTTTAACTCCCGGTAATCAATACACAACCGCATAGACCCATCTTTCTTCTTTACAAAAAGTACAGGAGCACCCCATGGTGACACACTTGGACGAATGAATCCACAGTCCAATAACTCTTCAAGCTGTTCCTTTAACTCCTTGAGTTCCACCGGTGCCATCCGGTACGGAGCCTTAGAGATAGGCTCAGCGCCGGAATCAGATCGATAGTAAATTCAACCTCTCTGGCCGGAGCAAGACCAGGAAGTTTTTCAGGAAAAACATCAGAAAATTCCCGAACAACATGAACAGTATTAATGTCAGGACCTTCCGCAGAAGAATCTTTAACAGAGGCCAAATAACCTTGGCAACCATGAGATAATAGAGTCCTTGCTTTCAAAGCAGAAATAATTTTCACCGATTTTAGAGAGCGTGTTTCATGAAAGACAAATTCAGGCTGAGTTAGATCACCAAAAATTACTTTGCGTGCATGACAGTCAATAGTGGCTCTATGAAAAGATAACCAATCCATGCCGAGAATAACATCGAAATCAACCATGTCCAAAGGGAGTAGATTTGCCGAACGAATCCGGTCATCGAATCGTATAGGACAATTTACGTATTCATGATCAATAAGAGTACTGAGTTTCATGGGAGTGGAGAGGGATACTTGATTACTTAGTGGTGTTGGTAATATTTTAAGTTTCTTTACTAGATTCATAGATATAATCGAGTGTGTAGCTCCAGTATCAAAAAGTGTGAAAATAGCGTGATCACCAATATATAAAACGCCCGTAATCGTACCTGAAGACTGAGCCGCCTGATCCCGAGTCATAGAATATACACGGCCAGTGTTGGGTGGAGGGGGAGGTAGATAGTTCCCGGTTTTCTCCGGGTTTTGCTTGGGACAATCTTTCACACGATGCTCTGTCGAACCACATCCAAAACAAGTCCCAGAAGCCCGACGACATGGTCCATTGTGGCGCTTGCCACACGTCGTACAAATAGGATAAGTATATGAACCCCCAGATGCACCTCCCTGTGAACTAGAACCCGGAGCCCTGTTCTGCTGATTACCCCTAGTAGTCTGGTCTCTCCCCTGTTTCTGACTGGTGTTGCGTCCCGAGCGATCATCTCCCTGCCTAGGAGTGAACCTGGAATCCTGCCCTCTAGTATCCGACCTCTTCTGATCATAGTTCCTGCCAGCCTGACCCTGATGGTCGTATCGTCGATCCCCCTGTCCACGAGAATCATAGCTCCTGTCATTTCGGGCCCTTAAAATCCTTGTTCTGTCCCTGAGTCTGAATCCTATCCCCATCTCTGTTTCTCTTATACCCAGATCCCTGATGAAATATCTCGATATTGCGAGCAGCGTCGCAACATTCTGCCGGGTCCTTAAACTCATCATTAAGTATGCGGTCTAGTACCCACCTAATACAATAGCAAAGAAAAATGTATTAATGTCTGTTGGTACCAACCATCAACTTAAATGGGTTACTAACCTCTTGAGTCCCCATTTGTATTGCCTAGCCTGCTGCTTAGAATCCCCAGCAAGCGGCCCCACAAAACTGACTAATCGCTGAAACCGCTCCAGATACTGCCCAGCATGCTCAGAATCAAACTGAGAGATAGTGTTGTACTCCCTAATGAACCTCTGCTGCTCGGAAGCAGGGAAGTACCGATTATAAAACGTGGTACGGAAATCAGCCCATGAACAACCGAGAACATATGCATCACCACCTTTAGCTTCTTTATGCGCTTTCCACCAGTTGAGCGCGTCACCTTCTAGCTTGAACACAGCCAGACGAGTCTTGAACCCGTCCTCACAACCTAACACTTCGAACAGTTTCTCCATGTGGGTGATCCAATCTTCTGCTGCCTGAGGAGTAGCAGCAGAAGAGAAGGACAACGGCTTGAGCTTATTAAAACTCTCCAGCCACCCATTAATAGTAGTGGGTCGGCCCCCACCACCAGAAGAACTGCCAGCACCCCCAGATGGGCCAGCTCCACCACTGATAAGCCGGTTGACCACCGCCTCAGTGTTAAGGCCCGGTAGCAGACGGGCTACAGCATTAGCTATCATTTCCTCCAGATTGGGGGTTTCAGCATCTCCTCCACTGTTATACTCCTGATGACGAGTGTTAACCATCTATAGAATTATGAAAACGATTAGCAAGGTGAAGCAAAAATATGACAGAGCAGAATACGGAAAAGAGTACGCGAAAGGAAAACCTAATGTCTACCCAATCCTCACAGGTCAAAGGCCTAAGCCAACGGGTTTCGGAAACCTGTCTCTGATACCATAAATTGTAACACCCCAACCCGACAAGGGTAAAGATATCACAAATATATGGTTTCATATCAGAACAACATAGTATCCATAAACCAAAATAGCGGAAGTCAAAAATACATAATCCAAAATAAGTCAACATGACTTATATCCAACATGAAAGGGAAATAAAAGAAGTACATGAGTTCAATGCCTAAACAATGGCAACATAAAGTCTGAAGAAAATCAAATGGTAGATAAGCTATAAAGAACAAGCTCCACTCAAGTGCACTCAACCCCAAAGCCATGCCCAACTCCTAGCTTAAATACCTGCCGCGGGAAAAGAAAACGCGGCTGAGCTACTAGAGCTCAGTGAACAGATATAACGTAACAAGCAGTAGCATAATGAATAATACATGAATAAATGAGAAAAGAAACATGAGTACATGGTAAGAATACATGGTGAGAATACATGGTGTCATAAGAGAAAGGATAAAGGTGCATGGTAAAGGAAGGTCAGTAATCCACTACGAGCCCATAACATGAAATCATAATCATAAGCGTAACCATAAACATGTAGAGGGGAGACCTCTTAATATCCTGTAAATATGAGGGGTGTCCTCAATCATGGGTTGGAGTGATCAACTCCCAGAGTGTGAAAGACGTGTATCGCACACACCATCAGTCACCATGAATAACATAACATAACATAGCATAACATGTACATGAACAAATCTAGGATGCATCCATACGCCCCAGGTGGCCATAATCTGCCTCTACGTAAACATAACATGCAGGGACGGGACAGGTCATCACTCTCCTGCCCTAGAGTCATGCCATCGGTGCATCGACTGACATGGACATGAAACCCTCATGCCTAGTGAGTGGCTCGTAGTATCAAACTGAGGGTAAGGTCAAGTATCATGGTTCATGTTTTAAGTTTACTTGCATAGGTCAATATCATGTTTCATAAGTTCATAATCATGGTTCATAATCATGGTTCATAAGCAAGGGTTCATAAGCAAAGGTTCATAAGCAAAGGTTCATGGTCAAGGTTCATAAGCAAAGGTTCATGAATGAAAGGTTCATAATCATAAAAGGTTCAATATCATGGTGGTTCAATAATCGAGGTTATAATAAGAGAGTGAAGGCCTCTTATCAAAGAAGCAGAATATCTGTACCTTATTGCTTGACAATGAAAATCACAAAGATAAGATGAAGATGATCACAGGTCACTCCCTCTTCACACCTAGAGGAGTAAAGACATGATTACTAAAGATCCCGTTTCCATATTAAGTAACTTTCTATTTTTAGCAGGTTTCCATTTTTAGAATGTTTCCTTATTTAGTAATATTTTCCATAATTATAAATTAGGTTTAGTTAATATTAGTTTTATTCAAGATTACACTTTACACCCTTGGGGTTTCATGATTTTACATATTTAATCCCTTAATTTAAATAAGTTACATTTAAATCCTTAAATATCCATATTAACATGTTAAGCCCCTTAATTTTACCAACTTACATATTATACCCTTATTTTATGTGTTGTATGATTCAAAACCCTTAGAATACAGGTTTTACAACTTTAGTCCTTCAAGTTATATGAATTACATATTTAGTCCTTCTATTTATAAAATCAACCTTTAATTAATAACAATTATACATATAAGCCCCTTAAATTATCAAAACGTCACATGACACTTTAAATATGTTTTAGTACACGAATGGACCATAAGTTTCCCAAAATTACACTTTTAATCCCTCTAGTTTATTTAATTATAAACCGAATATAAATATTAATATATATTTCAAAATAAACCCTTAAACAATTATTTAACATAAAAGGTCCCTCCAATAATCTTTATACGACATACCCTAATATTTATAAAGTTCCAAAAGTGATCCATGAGTTTTATAAAAATACAATTCGACCCCTAAGGTTTTAAAACAAATCGTATAGTGCTTTATAAATTCGAAAACAAGCCCTAGCCACATCAAATAATTATGTCATGATTACACATCAATTATTACACTAAAACAAACCCTAATCCAACTACAAAAACCCTAGATCGATTATCTTTATATTTTCCCAATTCATTTCAAAATCTGGTTTTCAAAGTAATTTCGAAAATACATATTGTATACCATGATAAATCGAATACATATTTTTATTATGTTAACATAATCATAAAGATTCCATGAAAATTATCTATAGCCATGGTTCGATCGTATATATTTATTTTAGAATTATGGTTCGATTTAGAGATTTAATTTCCAAACGATTTAAAGATCATGCATGGATTGAAAAGGATAATTTATATGACGTTTATAGGAAGTAAGAAACATGAGAAAATTGACAAACCAATTTTTAGACGTGTAGATGTGGTCGAATGGAAATAGTGCACTCGGTTTGGTTCAAAACTCTCACGCCTTCACGAGCTCTTTCAAAACCTTGCAAACAATTTTCATGGACCATGTACAACATGAGGGACATGAGAAAAATATAGGACGAATTATTAAGAGGTCGTGGGATTTAATTCGAGAAGTACCTTGTTTTATTTATCGCTCGACAAGAAATTTTCACCACCGATCGATCTAGGCTTCCACAATGGTTCTAGCAATTTTCGTGAGTGAGGAGAAGCATGAAGATCATAGGAAAAATGTTAGATCGAGTGTACAACACATGGTTCGATCAAAAGAAAATAAAAATCCTTACCGAGACTAGCGATGGAAATGAATTTGTTTGGGTTCGATCCGAGCCTTCCAGGTCCAAGAGTTTATTTTTCGTGGCCTCTATACTGATCTAGGAATGTGGGAAAAATGATGTGAGAGCTTGGAAAATTTCGTGTGAGTGTGTGTGAATTATTCTTGATGGTATAAGGGTTTCGGTATCAATTTGGGAGAGAAAAAGGATATGATGGTGATATAGATTGGAATTAGCCGAGGAGGGGGGAGAAAAGGACTAATATTTCGGGGGTTATGGTCAAAGATTTAATGGTATAATTATCCCCCTTGATTTCCATTTTAATTTTATTAATTTCCTTTAATTAACCATGAATTTTGAATTTTAAAAAGAGCTTTAGGCGCCCAAGGGCAATTTAGTAATTTTCTTGGCTTGTGAAAATGTTGAAATGAGTGTTAAAAATATTTAGGATCATTACTTGTTCATGGTTAGGAGCTTGGAATTTATTTGATAACTCGTAAGCTTTTAATTAAATTTTTAACTTGTAGGGGCAAAATGGTAATTTTACATGCTTTCTGATTTTCAGGTATTACAGATGTCATCCTCGGGATTAAATGGTTGCAGACTTTAGGAGAGATGGTGGTCAACTGGAAAGAACTAACCATGGCATTTGGCGAAGGTGACAAGAGGGTTATAATTAAAGGTGATCCAGCTATGAGTCGGTCTTTGGTATCGCTTAAACATCTGCAGAATGTGGGGTTCCTTATGAGTTAAAACATTATGGAAAATGGGAAATTGCTTCCTTACTCTTCCAATGAAAATATTACAGATGTTTTAGTAGAATTTTGATAATATCTTTCACTTACCTTATGGGCTGCCCCCTCATAGGGATCACGAACATTCAATTCAATTAAAGGAGGGTACAGAACCAATAAGTGTATGACCATATCGATACCCACACGTCTAAAAGGATGAGATTGAAAGGTTGGTAAGAGATGATACAAGCAGAGGTTATTCAGCTTAGCTCGCGGCATCAGTTGAATGCATATAGAAAGAAAAAAAATGTGCATTTGCTCCACAACAGATCGAGCATCTAGGTCATGCGGTGTCAAAAAAATGCACATCCAAATAAGTGATCCTCTCACAAAAATCTTGCACAATCATTTGGAGAATAAATTTAAACAAAGGCCTGATAAGATTTCCCCCAAGACCATTAACATCCTCGTAAAAGTAAAACAAAGCAATATGAGGCAAATTTGAGAATCCAGCAATTCCTAGTCAAATGTTGTTCCTAATTGTTACACAAAAGGGGATAACATTATCCAACCACTATGCTTTCATTGGTGATTTTGTTGCTTCACCGTGAGCATTCTTCTTGTACATAGCTTGATCTTTAGCATACTCCAAAAGCTGTATTCAAAAAGTAGATTTAGTAAACAAACAAACACCTCACAGTCAAACATATTTAAGTAGCGGATAAACATCCAAACTAGAGATGAGCAAAGCCCGGCCTGGACCGAGTACTAACCGGGGATTTTTAGGCCCGGTTTTACCCCTTAAAAAAAACGGTTCAGGCTTTGATGAGTTTTCTCAGGGCTTTTTACACCCTGCCGGCCGGGTTGGATCTCAAGCTGGATCGTTTTTTTTTTTTTTTTTTTTTTTTTCACCCAAGTTTTTGAAACACTAAATATATGTTTTAGAATGTCTAGTTTTATGATAAGTTCTATTTAATAATTTGGGTTTAACAACATATATACATAAACGTCATCAAACGTTGACATAGATGGTTTGTCCTAGGTTCTGTTACAGCAAAATACTAATCGTTTTCGATTGTGGGCTGAATTCTCTAAAACACCAACCGATGCAAATCATTACCAAAGCTAAAGTATATAACAAACACACACAAGTAAATCTAGTAAGTAGTCTCATATTTGCAATAAATAAAGAAAATAGGAATCAAATGAATTAAGAAGATGAATAATACCATTAAGCCACGGATATTCAAAATGGCCTGGATACAAGCAGGAGGTATTTCACCCTCAAAACGTTTCTTCTCTCTTTGGACCCTAACTTTAACCGGTTTCTTTTTCTTAGTGTTAAGGAACCGGCCGATCCTACCGATCGGGAATGTCGGACCGGCTTTCTTCTTTGGACCCTTTTCCACCATTGCTGCTGCAAGCTTTTCTTTTCTTTTCTTTTTCTACCTGGAAACTATATTAATAATCCTATTTTTTGTTTTCATCCATGGTTGCCGAATTGCTTATGTTTTATATAATGTTATTGTTTTGTCCCGGTCTAGACATATAGTTGTAAATAACATTTTGTTATGTTTTATTTTTATTTCCAGCATAAATTAGGTTGTCGTGTGTTGCGCTGTTTCCAGTTTAAGTCTCATATCTATATTAAATTATTTTCCAGGTCAACTGTCGGGTAAACAATATATGAAGCTATCTTTTTTTTATTTAGTGCATCCCAAGCAGAAAAATGTCATGTAAATGAATATAATGATAGGCAGAGGTGATAGGCGGGTCATGTGGGTTGGGCAACACGACCAGTTCTGGTTCAATATGGGTAAAAGCTGATTTATCTTTTATACGGATCAAAACTGTTGGCCGAGGTTGACAAATATACAAAGAAATTATTTCATGTTTAAAGATTTTTATATGTAATTAATGTGTCAATCATGATTAGAGTGACAATATTATTACAATGATAACAATATGAATATTTAAATAAAACACTCAGTAGACTTTTAGAGGCTAAATCTGCTTGACACACTTCCATTTGTGCTAAGTTTTTATGTGCACAACCCAAATATACTGACTAATTAGTACATTCTTCAAATTTGTTACTTCTATGTCATGGATCCATAGCCACAATAACGTTATTGAAGCAGCAGTGTGTTCAGATTTTCTACTTTTTATTCCTGTACTCTTAATTTGGCATTGTTGATCTCTTTCCGATTTATAGTTAACACGTGTTTTCATACGTGTTAATTTCTACAGATTGCTTGAGAAGTGTTAAACAAGGGAATAATTTAGGGGATCAGCAAGATTAAAGATAATCACATCATATCCCTGAATTCTAGAAGGCAATATACGGTTTCCATTATTTAAAATGATAGCCACACAATTCGTTTGTTTCCCTAAATAGATCTCTGAAAATCATGTATAAATAGTGGTTGTCATTTCTTTGTAAAGATTAAGTTTGAATGAATATACAATTCTTTTTTTTTATCATGGTATCAGAGAAGTGTTTCTGATTCTAGGAACAATCTGCTGATCATCTTCAACCTATCGGAAAGAAATTCCAAACTCAAACCAAAAATCCCCAAAACTCAATTGAAAACAAAAATCAAACTCCAAATAAAGAAATAAAACCAAAAAAAAAAAAAAAAAGAAAAAAAAAAGAACAGAGTCAACTCACACCACAAATATCCTATCCCTAACCAAAACTTACAACAAAACCATCACTCCCACAAAACCTGCTTCGATCAAAAGGTCACCATCACCAAATCGATCCACACACAAATCTTACAAACAAACAAAAAAAAAAACACTCTCAACACAAAATCCAAATCCCTTCAATCATCTTCAAAAACATAATCACTATCACTATCACTAACCTTATCCCACATCAAACTCAGAAATCGATCGAGTCAAAAACAAGTTTAGATCTTGATACCGCGACACAACAATTTTAACAAAACCCAACACCAACGATGTTGGTATTCCGGCGACGGTAACAGTGAACTCAAAACCACCACCGTCCCATTTAATTTGATTAGCCATTTTTAGTCCCTAAGAAATTGGGTATATCAGCCACATTTGGTTCTTTCCTAGAGGAAAGTTTCAGAAATTGAAAAATGGCTCTTAAATATGTTGGAAGGGCCAATATGGCTCAAACTTGGTATGAAAAACAAGATAAACCATGGATATTCGATAGCGGGGCAACCGACACCATGACGTATGACTTGTCAGACATCAGCATTTTTTCTAAACCAAGAAAAAATCACATTCATACGGCGAATAAAGGGATAATGGATGTGAAAAGAGCAGGAACCATTGAGATATCACCAACTTTGAAACTATCTAATTGTCTTTATGTTCCTTCACTGTCACACAAGTTGTTATCAATAAGCCATGTGACAAAGGAACTCAATTGTACGGTACTGATGCATCCCACTTTTTGTATCTTACAGGATATCAGGACGGGAGTGATCATTGGGCGTGGCACTGAGCACCAAGGATTGTATTATGTCGACGAGGTGACTCAACAAAGCACTGTGATGCTTGCTCATGGAACTACAAGTCGGGAAGCTTGGTTGTGGCATAGGCGTCTGGGACATCCGTCCATTGGGTATTTACACCTTTTATTTCCTAAGCTTTTCCCTTCAAATAAACCAATAAATTATGAAACTTGTGTGCTTGCTAAAAGCCATCGATCAACTTTCAAACCAAACAACACAAAAGTTGATTTACCTTTCTCATTGATTCACTCGGATGTATGGGGTCCGGCTCCTATTATTGGAGGACAAAACTTTCGGTATTTTCTACTCTTTGTGGATGATTGCACCCGTATGACTTGGATCTATTTTTTGAGGCATAAATCTAAAGTGTTCGAAAAATTCACCTGGTTTTATGCCATGGTCCAAACACAATACAAAGAATCCATCCAGATTTTACGATCTGATAATGGAAGTGAATTTGTGAATAATTCAATGAAACAATTTTTTCAAGAAAAAGGAATGATTCACCAAACTTCATGCACAAATACACCAGAACAAAATGGCGTTGTTGAAAGAAAAAACCGTATCCTTCTTGAAATAACTCGGCTCTCTTAATTGAATCCCAAGCTCCTAAGTCATTCTGGCCTGAGGCCGTTGCCACTGCTACTTACCTCATTAATCGACTACCAACTTATGCTCTTAAACTCAAAACTCCTCTTCAAGCTCTGTCAGAGTTTACTAAAATCCCTCCAGCACTCACCTTAAGCCCACGTGTCTTTGGTTGTTCTGTGTTTGCCCACATCCCCAAGTCTCATCGAAATAAGCTCGGTCCATGCGCCGAAAAATGTGTTTTTGTCGGATATGGAGTGAATCAAAAGGGATACAGATGTTATAACCCCAAGACTCGTAACATGTATACTACTATGAACTGTGATTTCCTTGAAACAGAGTACTACTATGCCTCTCAACACAGTGGTCAGGGGGAGAGAGATTTTGACACACTGAGTTGGTTGAAATGGATGCCATCATCTGAAGAAATTTATCACAGTACCCAAGACAAGTCATTCCAACCAACCACACAATCTGAGGATCCCAATATCAGTGCCACCAAAGATGGTCCTCCCAACTTGACATCTGAGGTTAGTGATACTCAACCTTCTCACTCTTCTGATTCTCCTGAACATGTTGAGTCTGTTGAAGATACTATTACTTCTAATCATGAAACCACAACAGAGCAAACTGAGTCTTTGCAGGAACAATCAATACAAGAAGAAACACCAGGTAGATATGTTCTTCCTCCGAGAACGAACAGGGGTGTTCCACCGAGAAGGTATTCCCCGGAAAAAGAATCCCGAAAAAGTAGATATCCAATGGCTAACATAGCCAAAGGAAATCTATCCAATCAAGCCAAAGCCTTTGTCTCATCTCTGTATTCGGAGGAAATCCCGACAAATACAGAACAAGCCTTGAAATCAAGACATTGGAAAAATGCAATGGAAGAAGAAATGAAAGCTCTCTCGAAGAATAACACGTGGGACAAATGTACTCTACCACCAGGGAAGAAAATTGTCAGATGCCGGTGGGTGTTTACAATCAAATATAAACCTGATGGTACAATTGAAAGGTACAAGGCAAGACTGGTAGCCAAAGGCTATACACAGACATACGGAATTGATTACTCCGAAACTTTTTCTCCGGTTGCAAAGATTAACACAATCCGAGTTCTTTGCTCCATAGCTGCAAATAAAGGATGGCCTTTACATCAATTTGATGTGAAGAATGCATTCCTACATGGAGAACTACAGGAGGAAGTTTACATGGAAGCCCCACATGGATTCACAGATGGTTTCGGAGAAAGAGAAGTTTGTCGTCTCAAAAAATCTCTCTATGGACTTAAACAGTCCCCTAGAGCATGGTTTGGGAGGTTCACCTTAGCCATGAAGAATTATGGGTTCAAACAAAGCAATTCAGACCACACATTGTTTCTTAAACAGAGAGGCAATCTCGTAACCTGTCTAATAATCTATGTTGATGATATGATTATCACAGGTGACGACAAAGAAGAAATAGCCAAACTGAAGAAGAATTTGTTTACGGAATTTGAAATGAAAGACTTGGGGAATCTCAAATACTTCCTTGGAATTGAAGTTCTAAGATCAAAACAAGGGATCTTCATGCACCAGAAAAAATATGTTCTTGATCTGTTAGCAGAAACCGGTATGGTTGATTGTAAACCAAGAGAAACCCCGATGATTGTGAATAAGAAGCTCTTTAATGAAGAAAAAACAGACCTAGCTGACAAAGAGAGATACCAACGAATGGTGGGGAAGTTAATATATCTCTCACACACCCGACCCGATATAGCATATGCTGTGGGAGTGGTAAGCCAGTTCATGCATCAACCTCAAAAAACTCACATGAAAGCCGTCTTAAGAATTGTAAGGTATCTCAAGGGAACGGCGGGGCATGGAATCTTATTTAAACCAAATGGGCATCTAGAAACTCAGTTATATACCGATGCAGATTGGGCAGGAGACAAAAATAACCGAAGATCCACCGCAGGGTACTTCACCCTAGTCGGTGGAAATCTTGTTACATGGCGTAGCAAGAAACAAAAAGTGGTGGCCCTATCAAGCGCAGAAGCTGAGTTCCGTGGAATTACAAGAGGAATAACTGAAGCATTATGGGTACGGAAGCTTCTTACCGAGATAGGGTACCCTCCACAAGAACCTAGCAAGGTGATAAGTGACAATAAGGCAGCTATTCAAATCTCAGAAAATCCAGTACAGCATGATCGAACAAAGCACATCGAGGTAGATCGTCACTTTATTAAAGAAAAACTGGAAGCTAAGATTATCACACTTCCGTTTGTTAGATCAGAAGATCAACTTGCTGATATCCTAACAAAAGCTGTCAATGAAAGATCCCTGCACAAATGTCTGTGCAAGTTGAATTTTGGAAATCCCACTATTCAACTTGAGGGGGAGTGTTAAACAAGGGAATAATTTAGGGGATCAGCAAGATTAAAGATAATCACATCATATCCCTGAATTCTAGAAGGCAATATACGGTTTCCATTATTTAAAATGATAGCCACACAATTCGTTTGTTTCCCTAAATAGATCTCTGAAAATCATGTATAAATAGTGGTTGTCATTTCTTTGTAAAGATCAAGTTTGAATGAATATACAATTCTTGTTTTTTTATCAAGAAGAAAAACATTTGTATAATGTTGCCGCAGATGAGGTAGCCGGTAGGGTGATGTCTGTGCAACGGTGGAAACTTTTTACACCACTAGTACAGTGCGGTACAATGCCATGCCAGTTAACCTTACGAGGGCTTACATCAACAAGAGTAGCCAAAATCAGCTTTAATAACCGGAAGCTGGATCATTCTAGATGATACGAGGTGCAAGTCTTAAAACTATATGAATTGTTTGAATCATGACCTTATAAACCGTAATGGTAAGACCAGTGACGATAGGGTGCCTCTCGGACATAATTAATGCTATCTAGGATGTAAGACTGACCAATGTGGTAATTTAAATTCAGGTTTTGCGGATGGTTTAGTTTTTGAGAGTGTGTAACATAGTTTGTTAAGTTAGTTGGTTGAGAATGGAGGATAGAGGTGGTGGTGGATCATTTGTCGCAGTTAGGAGGATTTCTCATGGTCTTAATAGAACCAACAACACTTATCATGCTAATTCAGGTATAATCCTGTTTTGTTTTGTCGAAATTCGATTCGATTTTAGATATTGTTTCAATTTAGACATGGCTGGTTGTGTATATACATGGATGAAGATGCGATGGATTGTTTTGCGTCGTGAATTAAATGATATTTGCTTGATAATTTACCATTCTCAATAATTTACAATGCATCACGGTTCAGAACTTTGAATTTAAGAAACGTAAAACAGTTAAAGAGAAAAGGATCACTTTTCAGGTTACACGGTTCAGAACTTTGAATTTAAGCCGGAAAATCGGGGCTTATGAAATATAAGCCAAAATCAAATAATCTCATAAGCCCACATATAAGCTTAAACAAACACCCCCTAAATGAGATGATCATTAATCAGGAAATTATATGTAAAGTATTATATCTTGTTATTTAGAAAATGAAACCCATACTGTTTTAACCCTTGAAAACACACACTAATTATTGGAACTTTGGCAGTGCACATTGCAAAGCAAAGCTTTGTACTTTCATTTGTGCCTGAGATTACGATGAGTAAGTTATGGTGGTATACTTATATGCCATGCTTGTGAGCATGTTGCTTGTTTTTGAACAATGATAAGTTAAGTTTCAGTAGCACAACCATCTTAAATTTTATCTTATGTATGAGATCTTTGTTTTTTAATCACGCAGTCTCAAAATGTTACTCTAACTCTCTGTTGGCTAACTATGATTATGAAGTAAGGAAGTATATTCGTATGATTTTTTTGGAACGGCAATTTATTAAAGCCAAATGCGGCAAACTAAATGCCTGAAACTGTAAGATAACATTAAAATCTATCAAACTGTGTTGGGAATCAAATGTTCAAGTCAAAGAGCCTGCCAAAGATGTCAAAGAGCCTGCTAGTTGATTTTGAAGTGTATGAAGATGTTCTACCAGTACCTTCTGGGTAGAAGGTACTACTAGTTGATGAAGAGCCTGCCAAGCTTATGTCAAGTCGATTAGATATTTTGTAATAGATATTTAGTTGAATTATTAGTCTTTGTACATTGTTATACGTTATGTAGAAGTAGTTTAGTCTTCTGTGGTGTACAGAAGAATATTACAGAGTTGTACATTGGTAGTTGTATTTAATTGTAGGCGCTAATATAGTCAAAGTATAGTATTATATTCGAACCACTTGACAACTTGTAATAAGGTGTCCTTATCTTATAAAAGGATACCTTAGTCACACTTCATGCATGCATCTCTTCAACCATTAACCAAAACCAGAACTATCTCTCAAGTAACTTAGTTACTCAATTCACAAATCCTTTTACAATCTTAGATTCAAGATTACTTTGTAATCCCGGTGATATTTAGATCATCCTTTCAAGTGCAGGACTATGCACTTTGGGAGATCATTGAACAAGGCAACTCATTTAAACCCTCAATCACCACTACAACAGTAAATGATGCTCTTGTAACACAAATACAAGACCAACCATCAAATGCAGATGAAAAAGTTCAGAAGAGAAATGATCTAAAAGCAAGGAGTATGTTACTGATGACTATTCCAAATGATCAGCTTTTGATCTTTAACAAATACAAAGATGCCAAAACCCTTTTTGAAGCTATTGTGGCTAGATTTGGTGGTAATGATGCTACCAAGAAAACACAGAAAACACTTCTCAAACAACAATTTGAGAACTTCACAGCCACAACCAATGAGTCTTTGGACAGTATGTTCAATAGACTTCAGAAGCTTTCAAGTCAGTTAGCCATCCATGAAGTGATGATAACTCAAGAAGACCTAAACTCTAAATTTCTTAGGAGTTTACCTTCAGAATGGTCCATGCATGTCATTGTCTGGAAGAACAAGCCAGATATTGACCAGATGAGTCTTAATGATCTCTACAACAATTTTAAAATAGTAGAGCATGAAGTAAAGAAGACTACTGGGTCAAGCTCAAGAAATATGGCTTTTGTTTCATCACCAAGCATCTCAAAGGTTGATAATGAAGAAAAAGGTGGCAGAGAAGAAGGTACTGCCAACACAACCTTTGGTACTGCTAGTACTTCTAGTAGTACCAAATCCATTTTAGATGAAACAATTGGGTGTGCTTTTCTTACATCTCAACACAATGGGTCCATACTAACATTTGAAGATCTTCAAGAGATTCATCCTGATGATCTTGAAGAGATGGACATAAAGTGGCAACTCTCACTTTTGAGCATTAGAGCTAAGAAGTTGTTGATGAGGACTGGTAAGAAAATAATGATAAATGGAAATGAGCCTGCTGGCTATGATAAGTCAAAAGTGGAGTGTTACAACTGCCACATGAAGGGTCACTACTCTAGAGAGTGTAGAAGACCTAAGAAGCAGGATGACAAGGGTAGAGGATTTGACAACAGGAATAAAGGAAGCTTTGAGAAGAAAGGAAGCTTTGAAAGCAAGAGTAAGGTTGTTGAAGTTGCTGAGCCAAAAGCAATGGTTGCTATTGATGGCATGGGTTTTGATTGGAGTTTCATGGGTGAAGATGAGTCAACTTCTGATGAATTGGCTTTAATGGCATTCTCCACTCCTGAGGTACAAACTATCAAATGTTCCAATAATTGTGAATTTCTTAAGGAATTAGAATTTATAAGAAAATCTTTTGATGAACAAACATTAGAACTCAGAAAAACCCATCAAACATTATTTGATCACAAGTGTGGAATGGCCAAACTAGAAAAACAAATCATTCACTATAGAGAAAATGAACTCACCTTTTCTGATGCAAAAACTTCTCTTAATAGACAAATATTTTTGAAAGATTCAGAAATAGAAATGTTAAGGACTGAGTGTACTAAAGTGACATTGGCTAGAGATAATATTCAACTGACTGTTACTAAATTGGAAAATGCTTCTGAATGCACAAGAAGCATAGTTGAAAATCAGTTGAATAAAAGAATAAAATCAGGGATAGGATACAATGAATGTCCACCTCCTTATAGAGGAATTCCTTGTCCCCAAGGTAGTGATCTTGCAGCATCAGGTTTACATGAAATCATTAGCAAACCATTAGCTAAACCTGTAGTGATAAGTGAACCTTCTGAGAGTGCTAAGAATGCCTCACTCTCTAAGGTGCTCACTGATAAGAGACCAGATGTCCTAATTATTGAAGATTGGGTATCTGATGATGATGAAGATGAGACTGTTCCTATCAAAGGAAACAAAGTAGGACCAATCAGTCCTAAGAAAGTAGAAGTTAAGGCTAAGGCTAAAGCTGTTTTGAAAACAGTTGAAAGTTGTGAAAAATGTAATAACAAACCTAGGGGAAGCCAAAGAAATTGGAACAACCTTAAGTCACAACAACTAGGTGATGACTTTATTATGTTCAATAAGGCTTGTTATTATTGTGGTAGCTTTAATCATCTTCATGCTTATTGTAATAAATGGGTTACTGGGAGTAAATCAAAGTCTAAAACAAATGTTGTTCACTCCAGAAAAAGTTTTGTTAAGTCTAACACCACCAAAGTTAAAGATACTGTTAGACAAAATAAGCCTGTTATTACAAAACCAACTGATAAGGGTACAAGAAACACTTTCAAAAGTGTACCAAAAGTTGAGAATAGTCCTATTCAAATGAAATCTGTGGTCAAAACACAAATTTGGAAACCAAAAACCAAAGGTCCTGCTAGACCAAAAGGTCCTGCTAGACCAAATGGTACTGCCAAAATTGGTATTACCAAAATTGGTACTAATAGACCAAAGACCACGCAATGGATTAAAAGGGAAAATGCTGTTAAGTCCTCAGCATGTTGGATTTGGAAACCAATCCAATCAAAAGGTGCATCAACAACCTTAAAAAGGTTTGATTTTATTGATGCAAGAGGCAAACCCAAGTCTGTCATGGCTTGGGTACCCCAAGGAAACTAATATGTTTATTCATGTGCAGGAACATTCATCTGATATTGAAGATCAAGGATATGTAGATAGTGGATGTTCAAGGCACATGACAGGCAACATGTCATTCCTCTCAGACTTCAAAACATTTGATGGAGGATATGTTACCTTTGGGGGAGGAATAAAAGGAAAGATCACTGGTAAAGGTACTATCAAAACCAGTAAACTAGATTTTGAAAATGTGTATTTTGTGAAAGAACTTCAGTTTAATCTTCTTAGTGTCTCACAAATGTGTGACAAAAAGAACAATGTTCTATTTACTGACAATGGATGTATGGTTCTTTCTTCTTATTTTAAGATGCCTGATGAGAGTCAGATCCTTCTTAAAATTCCAAAAAGGAACAATATGTACAGTGTCAATTTAAAGAACATTGATCCTAAGGAGAGCCTAACTTGTTTGGTAGCAAAAGCCTCATTGGATGAATCTATGCTTTGGCATAGAAGGCTTGGTCATGTAAACTTTAAAACAATCAACACTATTGCAAAATATGATTTAGTAAGAGGTTTACCCAAAAAGATTTTCCAAAATGACCAATCCTGTGTTGATTGTCTTAAAGGCAAACAACATAGAGCTTCTTGTAAGCCCAAGACCCAAAACTCTATTTCTCAGGCTTTACATATGCTTCATATGGATCTCTTTGGTCCTACTAATGTGTGCAGCTTGAATGGTAAAAGATATTGTTTGGTTGTTACTGATGACTATAGCAGATTTTCATGGGTTTTCTTTTTAAGATCTAAACATGAAACTAGTGAGATACTTAAAACATATATCACTGAGGTAGAAAACCAATCTGACAAGAAAGTCAAAATCATCAGATGTGACAATGGGACAGAGTTCAAGAATAGAGTTATGGATGACTTTTGCAAGGAAAAAGGCATAAAAAGGGAATTTAGTGTAGCTAGAACCCCACAGCAAAATGGAGTAGCAGAAAGGAAGAATAGAACACTTATAGAGGCTGCTAGAACTATGTTAGTAGACTCTAAGTTGCCTATTTCATTTTGGGCTGAAGCAGTTGGTACTGCTTGTTATGTACAAAACAGGGTTCTTGTGACAAAGCCACATAGAAAGACACCTTATGAACTTTTCTTTGGTAGAACACCATCTTTAAGTTTTATGAGACCTTTTGGTTGTCATGTCACTATTCTAAATACCAAAGATCATTTAGGCAAGTTTGATGGAAAAGCAGATGTTGGCTATTTGATAGGGTATTCCTTGCAGAGTAAGGCCTATAGAGTGTTTAACACTTGCACTAGGCTAGTGGAAGAGAACCTTCACATAGAGTTTCAAGAGAAACTAACTAATGTGAAAGGAATTGGACCAGATTGGATGTTTGATATTGATAGGCTTTCAGAATCTATGAATTATGTGCCTGTTTCAGGTACAAATACTAATGATGATGCAGGTTTTGAAGATAATGTTGAAACTCCTAAAGATCAAGATTACATCTGGATGCCAATTTGGAAAAGTATGGATCTATCTTCAAGTCAAGAAGGACCTTCAAACACAACAAATGAAGGCAATGAAGATGATCAAGGAACTCAGAATCAAGAGAATCAAGAAAGTGGTGCTAATGACAATGGTACTGCTAGTTCACCAGATGGTCCTGCTAGTTCAAGTATTGATACTGCTGAGCCATTGAATGTTCAAATAGATGATTCTTTACCAAAAGAAGGGGGGATTAGCAATCTTCCATCTACTTATGAAGTTCCTAAAACACCCAACACTAGAATTCTCAAAGATCACTCAACTGATGATGTGATTGGTAGCATAACTTCTGGTGTTAGAACAAGATCTCAAGTTGGTTTATCTCAAGTCTTATCTTCAGATGAAGAAGGGTTTATCTCCTCTATTTATGAAGAAAAGAATAATGATACTTCCAATATATGCCTGTTTTCATGTTTTCTATCTCAGGCTGAACCCAAAAACATAAACAAAGCTTTAGATGATGCAAGTTGGGTGGAAGCTATGCAAGAAGAGCTTCTCCAATTCAAGATTCAGAAGGTTTGGATATTGGTTGATTTGCCCAAAGGTCATAGGGCAATTAGAACCAAATGGGTGTTCAGAAACAAGAAAGATGAAAGGGGTATAGTGATCAGAAACAAAGCTAGATTGGTAGCACAAGGATATACTCAAGAAGAAGGGGTAGATTATGAAGAAGTGTTTGCTCCAGTTGCAAGACTTGAAGCAATTAGGCTATTCTTGGCCTATGCTTCATTCATAGGCTTCACTGTCTATCAAATGGATGTTAAGAGTGCATTTTTATATGGTGAAATTGAAGAACCAGTATATGTGTCTCAACCTCCAGGATTCATTGATGCAGAGTATCCAGACAAGGTTTATAAGGTTACCAAGGCTCTTTATGGCCTACACCAAGCTCCTAGGGCATGGTATGAAACATTGGCTTGTTTTCTACTAGAAAGTGGATTCCAAAGAGGCAGGATTGATCCAACTTTGTTCATCAAAAGAACAAAGAAAGACATCTTGTTAGTGCAGATTTATGTTGATGACATTATCTTTGGATCAACAAACCAAGACTTGTGTGTAGAATTTGAAAAACTTATGCATAGTAAGTTTGAAATCAGTTCCATGGGGGAACTTACTTTCTTTTTGGGTCTCCAAGTAAAACAATCACAAGAAGGCATATTTATCAGCCAAGATAAGTATGTGGCAGAGATCCTAAGGAAATTTAATTTTGCTGATTCTAAGGTTGCAAGTACACCAATGGATCCAGATAAAGGGCTACTCAAGGATGCTGAAGGAGAGGATATGGATTTGCACAATTATAGGTCAATGATTGGGTCTTTGATGTATCTTACATCATCAAGACCAGACATCATGTTCTTAGTATGTGTATGTGCAAGGTTTCAAATACATCCCAAGATCTCTCATCTCACAGCAGTCAAAAGAATCTTTAGATATCTCAAGGGTCAACCAAGGTTGGGTCTTTGGTATCCAAGGGAATCATCTTTTGATTTGGTGGCTTATTCGGATAGTGACTATGCTGGTGCAACTCTAGACAGAAAATCCACAACTGGTGGATGTCAATTTCTTGGTTACAGACTTATCTCTTGGCAATGCAAGAAACAAACAATGGTGGCCAACTCTACAACTGAAGCAGAATATGTTGCTGGTGCAAGTTGTTGTGGGCAAGTTCTTTGGATCCAAAATCAAATGCTTGACTATGGGTACAATTTTCTTAACACCATTATTTATATTGACAATAGCAGTACTATATGTATCATTAAAAACCCAGTTCAACACTCAAAAACAAAACACATTGAAATCAGACACCATTTCATAAGGGATTGCAATGAGAAAAGGTTAATTCAAGTTGTTAAGATTGATTCTGAAAAGAATTATGCAGACCTTCTCACCAAAGCTTTTGATTTAGGTAGATTCAAATACCTTGTAGGAGGTATTGGAATGATAAATCTTTGAAAAACATGTGTTTTTGTTCATAAAATTATCTGGTATTAACTTTTAAACATGGTACTGCTAGTTAGTCAAAGGTACTGTCTATTCATAATTGGTCCTGCTAGTATAAAATTTGCTATGTTTTGTTCATATAAATGCTTGAATGTTTTAAAATGTTATAGATCAAGTGCTTTGCACTTTGTTCTTTTGGTTTGCAACTAACACATTTCAGGTTGATAACAAAACAAGAGTTCTTTCAAACAAAAAGGGGCAACAAAAGTTGTATTAATCTCAGGAAAGATAACAATTTCAGGGGAGGATATAATAGCTCAGAATGGAAGAAAAACCAATTTATGAAAGAAAAGACAAGAGCATACAAGATGATGCAGAGGTTGAAAAAGATAGAGTTAGATCACATATCTAGAAGGGATGAAGCATTTCTCAAGGAGAAAGTTCTATCTAGATCAAACTAAGGACAGTTTCAACTCAAAGGCATGACATTAGATGATTTCACTTGTTGAACCAATCATCCAAGATACACAGCATCATTGCCTTTTTAATTTCCTCCATCCAAGGAAATTGCACCATCTTTGGGCCATCATGGCTTTTGGTATTCAACTCACCAAGTTTTTACAAACTTAAGAGTTGGCTAGTCCATAAGCAAACGGCTTTTGGTAAAGACAACTCAAATCCGTTGATGGTTGATAGTTTACCAAAAACTATATGGTTGTTAACTAACCATACTTAATTGTAAATAGTTAGCTAGTCCATAAGCAAACGGCTTTTGGTAAAGACAACTCAAATCCGTTGATAGCTGGTAGTTTGCTAAAAACTATAAGGGATTTTTATAAAACTTTCAAAGGTACTGGTAGTTCAAAATTGGTACTGCTAGAGTAAAATGGTACTGCCAGATAGCCGTTGAGCCTGTCAGAAAAAGTTTTATCAGTTGGGCCTGGTAGTTAAAATTAGCCGTTGGGGTAGTTATATAAATTACTGATGATTATATTATATTATATTTTACATATAAAAGATCTTTTTAACCGCCTATTCATTTACTTATTATAATCTTTATTATTGTCGGTTAAAAGTAATTCTCTCATATCTTCTTTCATCAGTCCTTATCATAATTCACATACACCTTTCATCTTCTACCAGTACCACCCACAAATCCCACCAACATATTCAAACTTTTCATTATGGATCCCACAGTTGTTCTAAACTTTGTCCAACGTCACAATCAATTAGCATTTTTGGAAAAGTCAGAGGATAATGCCTCATTTCATCAAGTAGTGGACTTTTTAAATAACTCCTATATCAGGTTTGCTTTACTAGTCAATCCCACTATTTATGAAACTCAAATTTTACAATTTTGGCAATCTGCTAAAATTAAAACTTCTGAAAATGGGGAACAAAGAATTAAGGCAAAAGTGGATGGTAAACATTTGACTCTTACTGAGTCATCCATAAGAAGACATCTTCATTTGGATGATTCTGATGGTATTAGTCAGTTGCCAGATACTGAAATTTTTGAAAATTTGCAAAGAATGGGGTATCATGCTGAGTCTAACAAACTCACTTTTCTGAAAAAGCATCTTACTCCACAATGGAGATTTTTTATTCATACAATCCTTCACTGTTTGAGCCAGAAGAAAACCTCTTGGGAGCAATTTAGTGGAAACATGGCTTCTACTCTCATATGCTTAGCTACAAATAGAAAATACAATTTTTCAAAACATATTTTTGAAGGATTGCTTAAAAATGTGAAAAGTGAAACAAAGTTTTTGATGTATCCAAGATTTATTGGGTGCATCATTGGAAAATTAAAACATTTGTTACTTCCCACAGTCTCAATTTATGAAACACCAAAACTTTCTCACAAAGTATTTTCAAATATGAGAATTGGTTTTAGAGGGGAAGATATACCACTATTTGATGAAATGTTACCACAACATCAAGAAGAACCAACACCATCAGCTGAGACACCATCATCTAGTTCTTCACATGGTTACATTTCACCAACACATCAAACATCACCAATACCATCTCCAGTACCATCAGCAACACCACCAACATCATCACATCATGTATCACAAACCCAATCACCTCAGACAATGCAAGAACTGAAAGACAAGGTGAAGTTCTTAGAAGATGCTCTTAAAAGTCAAAGCAAGAAGTTTTCTGAGATCAACATCAAATTAGTCAAGAGGGTAAAGAAATTGGAGGGTGAAGTGAAGAAGCTAAAGGGTAAAAAGTCTGCAAAGGTTGTTTTATCTAGTTCTTCAAAGTCAGATGCTGATAGGATAGGTCACTCTTCCAAAAAGGGGAGGATGGATACTTCTGAAGATGAAGAGGAGGCTCAATTTGAATTCCATGAAGGAACTCAAGTTTATGATGAAGAGCCTGCTGGTGCAGGGCAAGAGCCTGCTAGGCCAGAACAAGAGCCTGCTAGGATTGAGAGGCTATTGGCTATGGGGTACAAAGGGTCTGCTGAGAAAGTGTACAAGAGAAAGAGGGATTTAGTTGCTGATGAGCAATCTTCTGCTCCATCACAAGAACCAACTCCAAAGGATAAGGGCAAAAGCATTATGATTGAAGATGAGCCTAAGTCCAAGAAGTTGAAAAGAACACAGCAAATCCAGATGGCTTTAGGAGAAGAAGAGGCCAAAAGAGTTCATGAAGAAGAGCTAAAAGCACTTGAAGCTTCAAGAATGCTTACAGAAATGAAAGAGCATAAAGATGCAGCTCAGACTCTTCTTGATACTCAAATTGCTCAAGAAACCTTTGATGCACAGATGCAATGGATTATTGCTAATGATCCAGTTGTAAGAGGTCAGGCAGCAATAATAGTGAATGACAAGAATCTAAATTCTGATGAGAAAACAGCAGAGCTTGAATCTTTTATCAACAAGAAGTATAAACAAGCAGCTCTGGCTGACATTTTTGAAAGAATGGAAGAAAGTCAGAAAAGAGGATTCAAGGTGGGCCAATCTCAGAAAGATCAGGTAACTTTTATGAAGAAGTTTCTGAAAAATCAGGCAAATTGGACTGATTATCAACTGAAGAAGAAATCTGATGATGAAATCTACTTCCTGTATCTTCAAGCCTACAAAAGTCTTTACTACAAAGTTCCATCTGATGTACACCCCTCAATGAAGAAGAAGGATGCTCAGAAGAAAGAAGTAGCAAAATTGGACACAGAGCAAGTAAGTAAAATGTTGATTACTTTGCCTACTATCATACATGCTGATCCAATTAGCTGTAGAAGACCTATTATTGATTGGGAGATCAACCATGATAGATTAGGAAAATCATGGAAAATAACAAGGGTTGGAGGTCAGTTTGCTATTTTTAAGAATTTTGAAAATCTAGTTAGAGCATGTGACAGAGCAGACTTGGAAGAATTGTGGAATCTAGTGCAGATTAGGCTAGACACAAATACTAGTTCAGATGCTAAGGAACAGGAACTATGGGTAGAATTCAATAGGATGTTTGATCCTGAACCCAAAGATGTTCATTGGAAATTTCCCTATTATGATCCTTCAACAACATGGGAATTTCTAAGCCATAGCAATATTCATCATCTTTACACACAGAATGGGATAGAACTCTTTATGTTGGCTGAGAAAGAGTATCCACTTAGCTATGAAGTGCTTAAAACTATGATCTCCAAGAGATTAAGATGTGACAAAGATGAAGAGAATTCAGAAATTGTTCAGAGTCTGCTAAGGAGCATATTTGAGCAATATGAAAGAAAAAGGAAGAACAGAGAGTGAAGGTTTTTGGAAGAGTTCCCTCAAATCCTCAAGGTATGTATTTTATTCATCAGAAACTTGTGTATTTTAATGGAAATAACAAGTTTAGGGGAGGATTGTTGGGAATAAAATGTTCAAGTCAAAGAGCCTGCCAAAGATGTCAAAGAGCCTGCTAGTTGATTTTGAAGTGTATGAAGATGTTCTACCAGTACGTTCTGGGTAGAAGGTACTGCTAGTTGATGAAGAGCCTGCCAAGCTTATGTCAAGTCGATTAGATATTTTGTAATAGATATTTAGTTGAATTATTAGTCTTTGTACATTGTTATACGTTATGTAGAAGTAGTTTAGTCCTCTGTGGTTCACAGAAGAATATGGCAGAGCTGTACATTGGTAGTCGTATTTAATTGTAGGGGCTAAAATAGTCAAAGTATAGTATTATATTCAACCACTTGATATCTTGTAATAAGGTGTCCTTATCTTATAAAAGGATACCTTAGTCACACTTCATGCATGCATCTCTTCAACCATTAACCAAAACCAGAACAAACTCTCAAGTAACTTAGTTACTCAATTCACAAATCCTTTTACAATCTTAGATTCAAGATTACTTTGTAATCCCGGTGATACTTAGATCATCCGTATTATTTCATCAATAATATTGAATCGTTTTGTGTTAACCAAAGTTGTGTTCTTTGTTCATTGCATCCTCACGTTTACATAAACTCACCACCTTGTGTTCTTTTAAGTGTGTGGTAGTAGATTCCGCATGCTAAAACACATTCATACATAAATATCTTTGACAAACAAAAACCTTTCCACAAACTCTTTAAGGTTCAATCCATTGGATGAGTTGTGGCACTTATTTTGCAATCTTTACCAATGAATATGATTTATTTTTGAAATGTCCAATTACCAACTAAAGAACAAGGAAAAGGTAAAATAGATTCACAAAGTCTGCAAAATTCGATTTATATCCTGAATACATCTTGGTGGTGATGAACTCAAATAAGTGCATTTTATTACCATCATTTATCCTATTTATTTGACTTGTTTTATTATATTATCTGTGAGAATTGATACGTTAATGTTTACTTTTGTAATTCTCAGGTAAAAACAAGTACTATGTGAAACTTGGCGATTTTGGACTAATTATGGAGCAAAACAAGCAAGAAGTTAAGAGTCTATTGAAATGTACAAGATCAAGATTATTCTGCTCCAGATACGCCGCATCCTACTTCTTACATACGGCGCATCACTATCAAGATTTCACAAGTTATAATCCAAGACGGCAAAGGACATGCGCCGCATAGATAAATGGAGTTACGCCGCATCTTCTGGCGGTGTACGAATATTCCTGAATATATTAATCTTGGACCCCACGCGAAGTTAAGTCAATGCGCCGCATCTACTTATTCTATGCGCCGCATCTAGCCCTCAGACAGAAACTATAAATACCCCAAGGCCAGACGAATTTCGAGAGGCTAATAAACAAGAAAACCGAAGACCACAAAACCCTAGGCCGAATTCAGACGAAGTAGCAGCACAAGACACACCTTGAACAAAGATACAAGAGCTGTAAGAAGGTCCTGTATGTATTTAATTCATTAAGTAGTTTTGTTTTATTGTATTAGTACACTTTAATTCATCAGGATTGATGGGCCGATTCCATGTAACTACGGAAAACCATGGGCACCCCTTAAAATTGCTTTCCCATTAATTAAAGTTTATATGTTGATGTCTTTGGTAACTTTTATTAGTGCATTGATAACCTCTGTGTCTAGCTGAGCATTGCTTGGGTCGCCATGCCCCTTCCTCGCCTATTTTGTTTTAGCGTGTCTTTAATAAAAAAGATAGACATAAGTAATCATTAAGGGTTTACTCGCCGATAAGATTAGAGCCAACGAGAAAGGTTTAAATCTCGGTGCGTCGCATCGAACTATACACTTCATATAAAACTAGCAATAAAACAAGTGACAAGCTACTTAACTATCAGGACAGGTCTTCTTATTGTCTCAAGTATTTATCTGTGTACGTGTGTGCTAATCGCTGATTCGTGCTTATTAGTTTAGTTTATTATTTAATCATAACCAAACCGTGCCAGTCTCTCAGGCTGAACCCCCCTTGCGTTAGTTTAGGTTGTATAGCTAACTTCATATATTAAAATACTGATTAGAATAACTAGATAATACGTTCCACTCTTAGTGATCGACACTCTACTTACCATTATATTCATTCTGACCGGGTACACTGCTCGTTAAAGTGTGTGTTATATTGATAAGTCGGCTAAATATAAATTTAAAACTTGAATACTGCTAAAACCACAACGACATCACGCGTGCACCAAGTCTTTGGGGCCGCTGCCGTGGATATAAATAATTAGAGCAATACACACGCACACATCAAGTTTTTGGCGCCGCTGCCGGGGAGTGAATTGTTATTATCTGTTAATTTGATTAGTATTTTAATTAGGTTTTATTTTTAACTTTTAGATTCTAACCGCTAACCCCGTTTTATATTAGTTAAATTGCATTCATTGTATTATTTGCATATTTTCTGTTTTTGTGTGTTTTTATTTTTGTTTCTTTTCGTTTGTTTTATTTTTTTTCTTTTTATTTTTCTGTATTCTGCTATCGTTGTACTGTGCTGATTCAAACGATACGGCGCATCTATTTTCTTAGATACGGCGTATTGCGTTTAATTTTTAAAATACAACGCGTTTAATAAATTCGATACGACGCATCTTTCCCCAAGATACGGCGTATTCTGTTTTTAATAAGAAATTTTTTTTAAGCGATAACGCCATACGACGTATCTGTTTTGCAGATACGGCGTATCTATTATTTAAATTAAAAACAGGTTTTTCGAATTATTAAACAGATACGACGCATCGATTTTTATCGATACGGCGCATCTTCTAAATCAAAAATCGGTTATATTTGCTAAAATTAGATACGTTGATTTTTGATAATTTAACTGATACGGCGCATTCTAAATTCATAAGCGGCGTATCTATTTTCTGAATAAAAGTCTGATTAAATTTTAACGATTATAAGATACGGCGTATCCAACTTTTTGGATACGGCGCATCGTCTACTGATATCAGCAACTTTTATTTTACTTTGATTGTTTCACTCTTTTTTTGCACGAGTAAGTTTTATTTCAGGAAGATGGACGATCCGGATATTACAATGGAAGAATACTTGTTTCTGGAAATGGTTAAGTCAAAGAAAGAATGGAACAAATTGCCGTTTCAACACACTTGGTGTATGTCAAATGATGATGAAGAAGATTCATATACCGTGAAACCAATTCCGGCAATTGTTATTGATAGTACTTTTTCTCCGGAGATTGCACAAGATGATGTGTATACGGAACCCTACGTTGAAGAATATTCTGCAATCGTATTACCACCATTAGACAATCCAACGGATGAAGATGAAAATTATTCTAATTTTGATTTCGAACCATTTGACGCCATAGTTTATGATGACATACCTCAACCAGATTTTGATCCAATGAGGGATTTTGAAGAAATATGGGATTACTTATTTAAGGATGAAATTCGGGACGATTATGAAATTGCAAGACCACTAGTTGAAGATGGAGATTCAAAAGATGAATTGGAGTCACTTACAACACAAAGTGGTACAAATTTATTTAATATTATTAATCCCGTTACTAATAATCTTGCTAGTTTTCCTAAACAGGTTGCAAAACAAAAGAATGATGAGGTCAAATTTATTACACTACCTATTGAAGCACATGAAGCACCTGTGATCAACCCGTTTTTGGTGGAGCTCGAGGAAGAATTTGGTGATGAGCTCTTAAACATTGCTATGATTGATGAAGATGATGATTTCGACCCTATGAAGGATATAGAGGAACTCGAACTTTTACTTGCTAAAGACCCTTTCTCATCTTCTGCGGAAGTCAAGGGACGCCTTACTACCAAAGATACTAACCAAGAAGAAAGGAGACTCATTTTTCCTCAACATATTACTCTTTCAGATGAAGTGGTCAAGTCATCCAATTTATCAACCAAACCGGGTAAGGATAGGAAAGATGTACATATATTGCCAAGGTATGATCTTTATTTATTTCTTCCATCTTTACTAGCAAATTTACACTTTTTTCGTGTTTATTGCTACTATCACCCGCACTTGATCCCAAGTGGGGGGAACAACACCCTATTACACAGTAAATAAGGGTGGAGTCAGGCTCGTGACTCGAACAAAAACAAGCGCTTCGTGGGAGGCAACCCATGCTTATCTTTTATTTTATTTTATTTTCTGATTCTGTGTCGAGTCTGTCAGACCCGCAGAAGATACGGCGCATCTCCATCCTTAGATGCGACGCATCGCCTGCACTGGTCATATCTTACTTTATTTTCTGCATTTTTTTTAACTTTAAACTTTCTGTCAGTATTTTAATGCGGCGCATCCCTGGTTAAGGATGCGACGCATCTTCTATTCTGATTCGTATTTTATTCCAGGCTCGATACGGCGTATCTTCTTCCATAAGATACGGCGTATCGACTGACCTGATGATTTTCATTTTAATTTTTCAGTTTTATTTTTACTAACTACTAATGTATTATGCAAGTTTGAACCTTCTTAACTCAGGTGTGTTTAAGTCTTGATGGTATTATAGATTCCTGCATTTCCTGTGGATACATCAATTATGAAGCTTAAACGTTCTCATCCACAAGAATGTTGATTTTTGCTCTTGTACAAATAATGGAGGATCATACCGAGCAAATCTCAGGGGAGTTTTTCTGTTCTAATTCTTTTATTTTCCAGTTTTTAATCTTTTACACAAACAACGAGGACGTTGTTTAACTTAAGTGGGGGGATTAGAGAATTAGAACACTTACTTGTCCTTAACTTTTTTAAAATATGCTTAAAATGTGCTTAATATATCAAAACTTAAAATTTTGTTAGCATGTTTTTGTTTAAAGTCTAAATTACATAGCTGCACACATAACATTATTTCAAAAATTGTGAACTTTTCAAAATTCACAAATCTATGAGTGTGTCGGTGACTTGTAAACTTTATAACTTGGCTTGTATACTATTCGAGACCACCATAATAATTATTATCTTTATAATTGGAATGACTTGTCTAAATTGGTAAATTTCTAGGATTACACCCAAATAGCCTTTATATGTTATGTGATATTAACTAACTACATTGGTTAGTTAACCCCCGTATAAACCTTTGTTACTCTCACTTTTAGAGTAAGATACCCCTAGAAAAACACTCAGAGCCATTCCTTTCGTTTCTTACACCTTTGTTATAATGTTTCGTTACACCCTTACACCTTAGCCTACCCTGTAGATTAAAATCCGTGGTTGGTTAATTGCTTTAGGCAAAGTGTGTTTCCTTACATTACCTGTGTTCGCGTGCGTAATTCATTATCTATGGTTAAGTCAGGAAATTGCACAATGCAATTGGAGTGAAAGTAAATATTGTATATCTTTGAGTTTATTTTTCGTGTGTTTACTACTTTCGCTATTACTGTTATTTCTGAAGTCATGAAAGATATGGAAAAATTATCCAGAGTTATCATTATAGTGATGTGGTGAAATTTTACACATCTATGTTTATGTTTGTGATGTCAAAAAAAAAAAAAAAAAAAAAAAAAAAAAAAAAAAAAAATCCAAAAAAAAAAAAATAGAAAAGAAAAAGAAAAAGGAAAAGTTGGAAGTTTATTTTAACCAACTTATGTAAAGTTTTGTATTAAGTGGTCGATATCGCCACTAACTATTGTATATAATATTTATGGATTGAATGGGTGTTGGCCGTTATGGGAACGCCAACTAAGGTTTATTCTTTGATTGAGATCTTGTTGAGTATAATTCGTGTCTACCTAAAGCGTGTGTTTCAAGTGTTAAAGCGTGAGTTATTCAATGATATAAGTCTTATTCATGGGATGGTTGGGAAAGCAATTTACCACACTTAAGATTTTAATTTATCTGTTTTGTTTATTTTTCATTTTACACCAATTTGTATCCCAAATATTATCCATACCCTATATTATTCTTTATCCAAACCTTTGATTTATTAAGATTAGGGATTTGAGCAATCGATCTTAAGTATCGTAGTCGTGGATTCGGCTATGTATTTATGATTTTGTCGCCCTTTTTGATATAATATTATTGGTAAAGATTACTTGGTCCTATCTTTAGCCTATTCGAGTTAAGGATTTAAGCAATTGCAAGTATCGTGTTCGTGGATTCGATCATGTATTTGTGATTTTGTCGCCTTTTCTGGAATTTGAGATCGATAGAGATTAAGAAGAATGATTAACCCTTAACCAACAAACCCTTTTTACCGCTTTGGACTTGTTATTCCTTGGCTTTAGTGGAGGAGATGCGTATACTTGCCAAGCTTATGATAGAATATTCGTCACGACTGGACAGTTAAACGATTAGATTTGCTTTTATCAAAATATTTTATTTTATTTCTAATTCGTTAAGTGTTTGGTTGTGTGATTATGACAAAATGAATACATGCTTAAATATAAAAATAAATCCTAACGTCTTTTAGGATACATTTTCATAAGATTAATTCTAAGGTTTACTTGGGGACAAGTAAAGTTCAAGTGGGGGGATATTTGATGAACTCAAATAAGTACATTTTATTACCATCATTTATCCTATTTATTTGACTTGTTTTATTATATTATCTGTGAGAATTGATACGTTAATGTTTACTTTTGTAATTCTCAGGTAAAAACAAGTACTATGTGAAACTTGGCGATTTTGGACTAATTATGGAGCAAAACAAGCAAGAAGTTAAGAGTCTATTGAAATGTACAAGATCAAGATTATTCTGCTCCAGATACGCCGCATCCTACTTCTTACATACGGCGCATCACTATCAAGATTTCACAAGTTATAATCCAAGACGGCAAAGGACATGCGCCGCATAGATAAATGAAGTTACGCCACATCTTCTGGCGGTGTACGAATATTCCTGAATATATTAATCTTGGACCCCACGCGAAGTTAAGTCAATGCGCCGCATCTACTTATTCTATGCGCCGCATCTAGCCCTCAGACAGAAACTATAAATACCCCAAGGCCAGACGAATTTCGAGAGGCTAATAAACAAGAAGACCGAAGACCACAAAACCCTAGGCCGAATTCAGACGAAGTAGCAGCACAAGACACACCTTGAACGAAGATACAAGAGCTGTAAGAAGGTCCTGCATGTATTTAATTCATTACGTAGTTTTGTTTTATTGTATTAGTACACTTTAATTCATCAGGATTGATGGGCCGATTCCATGTGACTACGGAAAACCATGGGCACCCCTTAAAATTGCTTTCCCATTAATTAAAGTTTATATGTTGATGTCTTTGGTGACTTTTATTAGTGCATTGATAACCTCTGTGTCTAGCTGAGCATTGCTTGGGTCGCCATGCCCCTTCCTCGCCTATTTTGTTTTAGCGTGTCTTTAATAAAAAGGATAGACATAAGTGATCATTAAGGGTTTACTCACCGATAAGATTAGAGCCAACGAGAAAGGTTTACATCTCGGTGCGTCGCATCGAACTATACACTTCATATAAAACTAGCAATAAAACAAGTGACAAGCTACTTAACTATCAGGACAGGTCTTCTTATTGTCTCAAGTATCTATCTGTGTACGTGTGTGCTAATCGCTGATACGTGCTTATTAGTTCTGTTTA
Source organism: Artemisia tridentata subsp. tridentata (assembly GCA_021014915.2). Lineage (NCBI taxonomy): Eukaryota > Viridiplantae > Streptophyta > Magnoliopsida > Asterales > Asteraceae > Artemisia > Artemisia tridentata. The sequence continues at coordinate 305,775,941 of CP139505.1, read as the reverse complement.
TTATTTAATCATAACCAAACCGTGCCAGTCTCTCAGGCTGAACCCCCCTTGCGTTAGATTAGGTTGTATAGCTAACTTAAGATATTAAAATACTGATTAGAATAACTAGATAATACGTTCCACTCTTAGTGATCGACACTCTACTTACCATTATATTCATACTGACCGGGTACACTGCTCGTTAAAGTGTGTGTTATATTGATAAGTCGGCTAAATATAAATTTAAAACTTGAATACTGCTAAAACCACAACGACATCACGCGTGCACCAAGTCTTTGGGGCCGCTGCCGTGGATATAAATAATTAGAGCAATACACACGCACAGATCATGGTGGCCAATTAAACTTTGATTTAATTGTAATACTACGAGTCCACTTCCCTTTCTTCTTAGGAATAGTTATCTTCAAGACCTCATTCTTCACATCCATCACCATATTCCGGGGATCATGGAAGATTTTATTGGGTGTACGGATATCAATATCATAGCCGGGATAAGCGGCCCCAGGATCTAGGCCCTCTAGTCCAACCGTTAACCAAATGATAGCTCTTGCACTATTTACACGAGTACAACCAAAACCTTTCAGATGCGGGTCTGTTACAAGTCAAACAGAAAATACGTAAGAACACCCCTGATAGTGCATATCATCACCTAAAATGCTAATTTTACTTAAATATAATTATATATTATATAATGCAGCGTCCAAAACACCTAAAGTGGTGTCGTTTTGATTTTGGGCCGTTTTTCGTTCTAATAAAATCTTTAACATAAAACTACTTTTAACTGTAACATAAATATGATAAATTTAGTCATACAAGCACACGAGAATGGTTCCACAAAATCTTTATTAGGGAGTCCAGACATGTCGCGGATAAGGTAGAGAGCTTTAGCGTCCTCCATCACATCCCACCTAGGACAGGCTACTTGTGTCACTCCGATGCGATTGTCCATCAAATTTAGTAGACGGGCCAGATTCCTGGTTGCAGATCGACGCGGACAATTTGCCTCTGAAAAGGATCGATAACATGTTAACGATTTTTTAACCAAACATGTGAGTTGAAGCCTAAATTTTCCCTGGTGTATTGTATGCTACTAGCTTTCACGTGGTTCACTGGTTCTTAATAATAAACATAAACGATAAGTTTAGATATCTACATACCGTTGAAAAGATCACGGATTTCAGATGTGCGGCGGCCTTCATGCTTTAAGCTATGGAAGCGACAAGATGTTGTTGCCACCGGACGAACCGATTTGGAAGCAATGAGTTTAGCAAGCGAGCAAGCCATCATCCCCGATCAAAGTAGCAAACTATCAAGAAAGGAGCGATATATAAACAATAAAGGACTTTGAAGCTCAACTCAAATCTCATTTGCAAGAAAATATATGATCAGGATTATTATAGAAATGATATTTACTATAATTCGGTCATAAATATTGGTTTAAAAGTGTTGTAAATATAAGTTATGCAAAATATCTTGCCATTATTTTGGAAATGATTTATAAACATTTTAGTCATTCGTTGTCTAAGGCGTCGTTTGTTTTTTTTTAAAAAGTATTTTCGCCCCTCTTTTCACTTTTTTTTGTTTGCGGATGCCCGAGGAAAATGTGTGTTTTTCTGCAGACAAAAGTGATTATTTTCACTTCTTACCTCTTCACTTTTAGCCGCCATACCAGCCGCAAAAGGTAAATGTGTTTTTTTGTTAATTTGTTTGTGTGTTGTTATTTTGATGTTTTAATATTGTGGGTATGTTTAAAAAATGGTACAAGTATATGTTATTGAATATGTTATGGAATATGATTTTTGTGATTGTTTTTTGTTAAGAAAATGTTATATATATGATATGATTTGTTACAAAAGTATCATGAATTTTGTGATTGCTTTTTGCTATGAAACTGTTACAAGTATATGTTATAATTTGCTATAAAAGTATCATTGATTTTTGGGTATTGCTAACAATAACTTTATAGGTTGTTGTTAGCAGAACCCTTGATTTTATGATTGCTTTTTGTTAAGAAAATGTTACTTACTCCGTCCCAAATTAATAATTCCTCTTTTTTGTTTTGTGTTGTTTCAAAATTATTATCCTCTTTTAAATATTGTTGTGAATAATGTAGCATGTTACCATATTGCATTTAATAATACTAAAAATTACAAACATAGTTCAAAGATTTAATTAATTGTATAAGGTTAAAACTATCATTTTGCAAAAAAGTAAGAGAGAGCATGCAGTAATGATTATTTTTTCTTAAATTGTGTTTTTTTTTTTTTTTTTTTTTTTTTTTTTTTTTTTTTTTTGTTAAGAGAATTATTTTGGGACGGATGGAGTACAAGTTAACTGATTTGTTTATAAAATATATAGTGCATATACTTGTTATAAAATCCCATAAGACCAAATTCAAAGTTAATTAGGATGTGATCATATGGAAATTTTAAAGTTGTGGTTTACGAGATTGATTTGTGAAGTTGGTTAAAGTGTTGTAAATACTAGACGAGTACTCGTGCATAGCAACGGAATTTTATAGCGACAGATAGTTTTAGTCATAAAAAATAATTTATGGGTTATAAACGAAAAATAATAAAAGTTTGAGAATTTTGGGATTAAACATAATGTTTTGAAACCCGGTTCGAACCTAGTAGTTCAACCGATTGAACTGTTCCTGTCGAAAAACGGGTCAATTTAAACAGGGTCAACCCGACGGGTTGCTTTGAAAAAAACGGGTCAAATTAAACCGAATCAACCCGCCGGGTTTGAAGCGTCCCGGTTCAACCCGATTTTCGATGTGTATTAATAGTTTCCTTTTGAAACATATGTTTCAACATTTCCTTTATTGTGATGTTTTAAGTTTTTTCTTACCTAATATAAATTTTTCAACATTTCACCTATTGACTTTTTCATTTTTTTCACATTGACCATTTTTCTTTTATACAATATAAATTAGGATGTGATCATATACAAAATATCTTGCCATTATTTTGGAAATGATTAATAAACATTTCAGTAAATATTTTCAAATCATTTCCCGAATGGGGGCTAAGAGATATGTATAATTGTATAAAGGTATATATCTTTGCAACACGTTAAAAAATGTAGTAAATATTTTTCATATTAGTTTCTTGTAATAACCCTAATTAATTCTTTTCTCGCATATGAAGTCAATATTAGTTCATAAAGTCCCTTTTCTTATATAGCTCGTTGTTCCTGCATAGTTTTTTGTTTGAACAAGAACGATCTATGGCTTCCTCTATTGCTAAACTTGTTTCTTCCAATGCAACTTATTTGTTCACTTTTCGTCCGCTGGCAACTGCATCTTGGCGTTTCTTTAACACCAAGAGTGTCCATCAATACCACTCTGAGGAAGAGTGCAACATAAAGCATATTGGTCCCAAACAACCGAGAATCCGTGATGTTTTCAACTGTATGTGTGTACATATCTCAGCACATCATTTAGTATAATATTTATTGGTTCATAGGAACCACTTATAATGAAGAATTTATATGCATATTCTAACACCTTTCAACCGGCGTTATTTGATACTTTGCTCAAAAGCGGAAAACATAAGTTAAAAAACCTTGACCGGGATCCATGAGACTTTTGAGAGTGATTACCTGTCTACCTAGTATTTGAGAGCACATATGTTGGTTTCTTAATTACTTGACAAGCATAACAATGCTCATTTAATAATACTAACTATATTAAGACATTACTTTGTTTATGTTAATATCTCATAACTATGCTAAAATAGAATAAAAAAAAGTCTCATAACCACTTAATAAAAATGTTAATTTTGAACACTTTATTTAGTTATTGTACAGTGTACACACTCTCACAAGGAGCGTAAGCAACGAGTGGGGTACCCGCGCATTGCTGCGTGATTATTTTATTTGATCTAAACTCGAAATGAAACGGTTGTAAAAAAAATATTTTTGTTATTAAGGACTACATATGCAAAAGATCAGTTACCGCAAGTACTATTTTCGTAAAGTATTTATGAAATTAATATGATTTTTTCCGAAAAAAAGTCCCTAAAGTTATCAGCATTTTGCAAAGTTAGTCCTTAGGGACTAACTTTGAAATTTATAGATAATATGAGGGACTATTTGCGTAATTTGCGATAAATAGTAAACATTGTTCTGCACTATTCATGGGTACGTACTATTCTGCACTGTTTTGCACTGTAGCGCTGATATTTTTATTTTTAGTCCCTGAGAGTGTATGTTGCAAAGTTAGTACTTAGGACTAACTTTGAAATTAAAAGTTAACCTGAGGGGCTTTTTCTGTACAATATTTGCATAGAAACAGCCCCTGAAGTTGTTGGTCCGTTGCAAATTTAAGTCACGACTGTTAAATAACGGCCGTTAAGAACTAACTTTTTCTGAGATAATAAAACTTGAAATGTGAGTGGCCAAATATATTACAGTACCACTTTCATGACTCTATTACTAGAAACATTCCGTAGATTTTATTTCGTTGTTCATTTATTATGCTCCTATTTATTGCTTAGTTCATTCATGTTTTACTATAACAAAATAATTCAGAGCGATGATTTGCAATCATTTGACAAGTCATAAACACGTGTTTTTGTTTAGAATTAAATTGAGAAGATCTATTGCTCGTATTTATTAAGGTCTATACTTAGTATACAGAGTTCATTAAACTAAATGTTTATTTAAGGAATGTTCATATAGTCTATCAAAATTTATCGATAGTCTTTTGAGTCACTAATTAATTGTGTAACTACTGCATTTAATGTTTTAATGTGTTTTAATGTTTTGATCTTTTTACTTCTCATTAAATTTTTCTTATGAAAAAAGTATATACATAAAAATTGTACAATCCGTAATTGGATAATATGAGAAATGACATAAAAGCTAGTCCTATTTTTAATCAAGGCATCTAACTTACATTAGCAAATTTAACCGATCCCATCAGTGATCACTTACAAATTAGCAAATATTGAAGAACAACAACTCAGAGCATGCACCTTCGTGGTCAAAAAGCAAGTCTCGTTTCTACGAGTGATTACATTTTCAGCATAACTGTTCTGATGATTCGTGAGCAGCTTGCAACTCGGTTCTGATCTGAACGACCTTCTCGGTAGTCTCATGAACAAGTTCAGGGTTAGTAAGTTGGGTATCTCCAACTTCTACTTAAACAATTCGGTGATCGACCATAAATCACTTCACACGGTGCCGTTGAAATACTGGAGTCGTAGGTATCGTTATAAGAGAATTTGGTCAAAGGGAGGTGTATTTCCCAACCATTGCCACACTCGATTACTCAAGTAGAGGTACGGGATTCGCTCATGAGGTCTAGCTTCTGATATAGTAGCAAAACAGCAAATCGACTTACAAAATGATTTGTGAAACGACTTATAGGATAATAGGAAAACAATTCATCGTTTATAAATTTGTAGCAAAGTCAAAATTTTGATTTTTAGTTTGATTCATAACATCGTAACAAAACGTTTTATGGAATCGTTTTGCTAAACGATTTGTAGAACAGTTTACGGGGTAACAGGAAAGCAGTTCGTCATTTATAAAATGGTAGTAAGATCAAAATTTTGATTTTCGTGAAATAGCAGTAAAACATTTTATAGTATGACCGCAAATGGTCGGTAGAAAAATCAAAGGCAGTTTGTAAATTAATGGCAAAACAGTTTATTATCCTATAAGAGGTTAGCAAAGATAACTGTATTCCCGATGGACGAGAGGAGAATTAGGTAATTGTCCCAAGGAACGCGGTTCAGGTTACTCCTTAAGGTCTTAAGATTTCTGTTGGGCATGGAATCTCTGCCAAATGGAGAGTTTAGCGAGTTCAGAGTACAACTCTGAGGGAGGACGTTGATTGCTACCAGCAATCAGTCGGTTGAATCAGTAATGTACATAGTACTTAAAGCGAAAGGTACAACATTGATTGAACAACTTCGATTGAACAACATCGATTGAGCACAAGGCTTAGGATAGAGGCGACTGTAACAAGACCATAACAAAACAAGGCCGAATACAAATCCAAATCCGGAATGAGGTCCGAAACCACAAAATCCAGCGATCCAAATTCAAACATAGCCAAAATCAAATCTAACATAGCCAAAATCAAATCCAAACACTCCAATAAGCTCAGACGGCTTATTATGCTCTTAAGGGGTTACAAATAAGTAACTCGGATTTAAACGATGCCAATCGGGTCTAACCCGAACCGATGCAAATTATGGTAAAACGGAGACAGACAGAAATTCCATATAAATGAAGAAGTATAGTGGTGCCAGAAGTATTATAACGGTGCCAGAAGTATTACGGTTCATGCGGTGTTGTGATGCCAGTGTGTCGTGTGTGTGGAAGTAATATTCCATGTCCGTGTACACGCGCAAAACTTTACCATTCTGTTAGGAATTAAGCATAAACAGTTAGTACGGCTGAAGAAGGAAATTGGTACTGCTGATGAAGTTTGAAGACAAGAGCAGTTAGTACGGTTGAAGAAAGAAGTTAGTACTGTTTATGATTATTGTAATCGTGTAGAAAGATAATTATAGAAAAGATTTGGTAGATATCTTATTCGATTAGGTTGATAGTTATCTTGTACATGAATCCTTAGTCTATAAAAGGCTTGCGTAGGGTAAAGATTAGATATAGAGAAAATATACAGAATACGCATTTTTGTTAAGATTCAAGGTTGCAAACCCTAGTACTAGTTGAGAGTACTCGTATTATTATCATTAATAATATTGAATCGTTGAAGTTTATTGTGTTTCTTGTTCATTCACTGTTACATTCAAATTACACAAAACACAAATAAATAGATCTTCTAAGTGCTAGCTAGTAAATTCCGCGTGCTAGACTAGACATCATTCAAAGCATCACATCTAACACAAGGAGTGTGTATAGATCCGGTCAAGTGGTATCAGAGCCAGGTTGCTGATACTTTGATTTAGAAGATCTAGAAAAGAAAGATGGACATGGAGACACCACAGACAACAAACGTTGCTGCTAAGCTTCCAATGCTCAAACCCAATGAGTTCGACATGTGGAGACTTCGAATCGAACAGTTCTTTCAAGTACAAGATTATGCACTTTGGGAGATCATTGAAGAAGGAAACTCCTTTACACCTGTAGCAACTACAACTGTTGTTGAAGGTAAATCTGAGACTACGTTGTAGACAAAGCCAACCACTAATGAAGAGAAGGTAAAGCACAAGAATGATGTTAAGGCAAGAAGTTTGCTTCTGATGTCTATTCCCAATGATCAGTTGTTGAACTTTAGCAAGTTTAAGTGTGCTAAAAGTCTCTTTGAAGCCATTGTTGCAAGATATGGTGGGAATGAAGCCACCAAGAAAACTCAGAAGACCCTACTTAAGCAACAATTTGAGAATTTTTCTGCTACAAGCAATGAGTCTTTAGATCATATGTTTAATAGGCTTCAAAAACTGGTGAGTCAACTTGCTATTCTAGGAATTGAGATGCCTCAGGAAGATCTAAACTCAAAATTCTTAAGGAGTCTACCTTCAGACTGGGCCATGCGTGTAGTTGTCTGGAAAAACAAACCAGACATAGACACGATGAATCTGATGGACCTCTACAGCAACTTCAAGATTGTTGAACATGAAGTAAATAAGTCTGCTGGATCAAGTTCAAGTTCTGGGAATATGGCTTTTGTATCAACTTCCAATACTTCAAGCCAAGAAGAAGAAGTGCATGTTGCTGGAGCAGTTGGTACTGCTAATTCAAATCTTGGTACTGCTAGTACCTCAAGCAGTACCAGTGGACTGTTGAATGAAGATACTTATTATGCTTTCTTGACTACTCAGCACAATGGTACTATGTTGACTTATGGAGATCTTCAAGAGATAGATGGAGATGATATGGAAGAGATGGATATCAAGTGGCAGCTCTCTCTTCTTAGCATGAGGGCTAAGAGATTTTTGAAGAAGACTGGCAAGAAGATTGTCATAAACAGCAATGATGTTGCAGGGTATGACAAGTCCAAGATTGAGTGCTTCAATTGTCACAAGAAAGGTCATTATTCAAGGGAGTGCAGACAGCCAAGACAACAAGATGGAAAGAGCAGAAGCTATGGAAGCAAGTCAAGGGTTGTGGAAGTCACTGATTCAAGCTCAAAAGCCATGGTTGCTATTGATGGCTTAGGGTTTGACTGGAGTTACATTGCAGAGGAGGAAGCAGAAGCATCTACAGAGATTGCTCTCATGGCGTTTTCAGACTCTGAGGTACAAGTTTCTAAGTGTTCTAAATCTTGTGAAAATTTAAAAGAACTAGAAACCCTTAAGGAAAGATGTAATGCACAAAGAATAGAGCTAACCCAAACCTGTTTTAATCTAGCTAATCATAAGAGGACTTTAGCTGTGTTAGAAGAACAAATTATTCACTTTAGAAGCAATGAGTCTAAATTTGCTGATGATATGATCTTAATTAAAAGAGACTTAATGCTTAGGGATAATGAAATCAGTGTGTTAAAACATGAGTTAGATCAGGTTAAGAAATCCAAGGAGAACATTCAGATGAGTGTAGACACACTGGAATACACATCAAAAGGTGTTCAAAAGATAATTGAATGTCAGATCCTAAACAAAGCTAAGTCAGGTCTAGGGTACAAGTCAGTTCCACCTCATTATAGAGGAATTCCCACACCCCCAAGCATTGACCTAGAACACACAGGACTCCCTGAATTTCAACTACCAGAGCGTAATTATGGGCCTCAACCTAAGAAGGATGTAGTTGATAAACCTGTGTATGAGAGTGCAGGTGATGCCTTACTTTCTGAGGATAATTAAGGTGTCCTCAGCTAAGGACTCAGATGCTCCAACTATAGAGGATTGGACTTCTGATGATGAGAATGAACAGGCTGTGGTTAAGCTTGTTAGTGTTAAGATAGAGGAACCAAAAGTTCCAAAGATGGTTAAACCTGAAACTATTAGGCCTAGATTTAATGCTAAACCTTTTAGACCAACAGTTAGGTATGCTGAAATGTATAGAACCACAAACAAGCCTAGAGGTAACCAGAGGAATTGGAATGACCTCAAGTCCCACCAATTAGGTGATGACTTTATTTGCTATAGGAAAGCTTGTTACTCTTGTGGTAGTTTTGACCATCTTGCAGCTTTTTGTAATAAATGGGAAAAAGGATCTGCAAACCAAAGGATGAGCCTAGAAAGACCTCAACCTCTTCCTAGGAATGATAGGATGATACCCAAATCTGTTCTTTTGAAGTCTGGCCAAAGACCTCTCCAAGCTGCTAGACCAGCAGTTCAGACTGTCAGACCCATGAGACAGATTCACCCAAGTTCAACAGTTCAAGGTGCAAAAACAGCTTTCAAACAAGCACCAAAAACTGTTAATAAACCTTTTCTTCACAAAGCAGTGGTGAAAAACCAAGTTTGGAAACCTAAGGTGTCAACTGCAAAGCCAGCAGTTCATACTGCTAGCAGAGTTGTTGGTACTGGTGTCAATAACAATACTGCTAAGGGGAATATGGGTACTGGAGTAAGTGCATCAGCATGTTGGGTATGGAGACCAATTAAACCCAATAGTGCTAAGATTGTGTTAAAGAGAATGAATTATGTTGATGCTAGAGGGAAGCCTAAGTCTGTGATGGCTTGGGTTCCACAAGGAAATTAATTTTTCTTTATATGTGCAATGTTAGTTATATGCTTATATATTGTGAGACAAGTCCTTTGTAGCTTGTTTCTTTGTTGTTAGACTAACAATTGCAGGATTGGATGAAAAGCACCAAGGAATAATCAAATGCTATATGTTTTGGGCTAAATGGTGATTTGGAGTTAAGTGTGTGATCTATACACACAACAAATGGTAATTGGTTCACCATGTCTAACCCATATAAGAACCAACTAGTCCAGAGCAAACGGTATCATGTAAAGACTACTCAAATCCGTTGATGGTTGACAATTTACCAAAAATTGTATGGTTATCAGCTCACCATATCTAACTGTGAAGAGTTGACTAGTCCAAAACAAACGGCTATTGGTAAAGACATATCAAATCCGTTGATAGCTGATAGTTTGCTAAAAACTATACTTGAGCCATGTTATTTTAAATGTTTCTCAATAAGTTCATACGGCTCAACAAAATTTTTCCAGCAGTTGGTACTGCTAGTGCAAAATTGGTACGGTTCACAAGCCGTTGTAAAAATGTGTCAGTAAACAAATTTTATAGCTGTTGGGGTAAAACCGTTATTCTAAGCATACTTATAGGGATTTTTTTAGAGATAATTATCTTTTTACCATAAATTGATTTATTATATTTCCCAAGATAATTTATCTCGTACGCAAAATTCGCAAAACCCTAAGAGTATCTTTATAAACCCGATTGGCTGCATAAAACCTAAATTACACTATAAACGATCATCTTAGTGTTATAATCTTTCACTGCTCATCATTAAAATGGCTGATTTGGAATTTGTTAAGCGTCACAATCAGGTCGCGTTTTTGGAGAAAACCGAGGAAGGAGATGGACCAAAGTTTTATGAGATTGTGGACTTTCTAAACCACTCTCACATAAGGTATGCTCTGACTGTCTCTCCTACTCTTTATGTCTCTCACATCACACAGTTCTGGCAGAATTCATCTGTCTTGACTAGTGAGGATGGAGACTTACAAATAAATTCAACAGTGGATGGTGTAAATTTTGTTGTTACTGAGTCCATTATTAGGAGACATCTTAAATTAAATGACTTAGATGGTATCAACACTATGCACAACACTGAAATATGGGAAGAACTTTCTAAAATAGGGTATGATGTATCTGAACACAAATTGACTTTTGATGCGTGGTTTTGCGACCTTACAACAGGTTTTACCCCTCGAGGGATCTCAAGAGGCTTGCAATCCCCACCAGGCAGTGTACCTGACCGATGTAGTATAGTGTAGTGGCAAGTACCGGGGGATTGATCGTTCTCTAGGGGAATAGTGTCGTTAGGATTGAAAAACTACTCTAATAGGTCTAAGGGTGAGGGAAGATTCTTTTTGTATTTTTATAATTTTTTATGAAAGCAAGTAAAATCTCGGGTTTGAAGGAGTGGGCGGAATTAGTTGCTAGTCAACTAACCCAAATACTACAAATGCAAATAAAATAAAATAACTGAAAATGAAAAGGTCGTGGAACTTATATGGGGAGAAATGTGTTTACTTAGATTTCCTTACTCCCTAACTATCTTTTACCGGTTGATTAGTGTGTATTAATTGCGTGGATGACGGGTGTATTCCTTAATACCAATCGTGGGGTGGCGTACGTACTTGATGAAGTGAAAAGTGTACCGCTTTTAGGGGGTCATTTAAGCCCTAAATCGTATTTATTTGATCAAATATTGCCCTAAATCGTTCCTTTTGTCATTTTAGGTACTTTGGAGAAGAAATCTGGAAAAGGAAGCATTTTGGACGTTTTTGGAGCATAAAAGTGAAGAACACGACAAAGTCTCAAAATCGGCTGGAAAAGTACCTTTGACGGCGTCAGGGATTGTTCTAGACGGCGTCATGGCTTGGCAAAAGAGGTGGATATGAAAAATACACGAGACGCGCCAGAGAGTTTTGCAATGGAAAGTCTGACGGCGTCACCCTTTAAGATGATCAAGGCCATCACGGTTTAAGTTAAAGAGAGACGGGGTCAAGCCCATTTCTGACGGCGTCAACCTTTGATAGGCCAGAGCGGATTTTGGAGGACTAAAGAGGGACGGCGTCAGGAAGACCATCCGGGAACCCTAGACACGGCGAGGTGACGGCGTCAAGATCTACAATGTGACGCCGTCAGCCACTAAGTTCTATATATAGTTTTGCAATTTTTTGTCATTAGTGTGCAACTTGGTGAGGAGAAACCCTAAGACGAATTTTTGCCATTTTTAAGGGTTTTTATATCCTTGGATCTCCCATGTTTAATTGAAGATAAGTAATCATTTAATCAATCAATATGTCTATGTGTTGTTTGATTATATCTTGTTCTTGTCTTTTAATTAACATGCTAGGCTAGATTTATCTTGTGTTTGCTTAGATCTAATAAAACCTAACTATTGATTATTGGTTATTAGTGTGTTATTAATTGTATTGGATGATTGTTTATCGATGTTAGGCTTAAGAAAACTGGCTAACCTCCTATACGGTAACTTGCTTGAACGTCTTAAGAAACATGAACCAATGCGTACTAAGGTTTTTATGGTTGTATTTAATGCATGAGGGAATTCTAGTGACCCCATGTTTATCATATCCCCATCTTTAACTCGCCACCAGTAAAATATCCCTTATCCAACAAAACCGTGTTTATCATATCCCTACACCTAGCGTTATAACCCGTTTAAAAGCCCTCTTTGATAGTTTATCTTAGGTGCTTACGCCTAGTGGAGGAGGTTTTTGATCCTTGCCCAAGCCTATGGTAATCTATTTGCTATGACAGGTAGTGAGAGATATTATCCGTTTTCATTTATGAGATTTATTTTGATGACACCTGAGAGATGTGAGTATCTAAACACTACTTGTGAGGTGCTAGTTTGTAATCTCCGTGCTTATTATGATTAAAGTGGAACGACTATTTGTTGTAATTACTTTTATATTAGTTTTAAATGACCCCTAACTTGTATTTTGATTAGAATAAAAGCGCATTTGCTTGAGGACAAGCAAATCTCAAGTGTAAGGGTATTTGATGAAGCGAAAAGTGTACCGCTTTTAGGGGGTCATTTAAGCCCTAAATCGTATTTATTTGATCAAATATTGCCCTAAATCGTTCCTTTTGTCATTTTAGGTACTTTGGAGAAGAAATCTGGAAAAGGAAGCATTTTGGACGTTTTTGGAGCATAAAAGTGAAGAAAACGACAAAGTCTCAAAATTATGCTGGAAAGTACCTTTGACGGCGTCAGGGATTGTTCCAGACGGCGTCACGGCTTGGCAAAAAAGGTGGATATGAAAATTACTCATGATAAGCCAGAGAATTTTGCATGAAAAATCTGACGGCGTCACCCTTTGAAGTGATCAAGGTCGTCACGGTTTAAATTAAAGAGGGACGGCGTCAAGCCCACTTCTGACGACGTCACCCCTTGATAGGCCAGAGCGGATTTTGGAGCACTAAAGAGGGACGGCGTCAGGAAGGCCATCCGGGAACCCTAAAAGCGGCGAGGTGACGGCGTCAGGATCTACAACGTGACGCCGTCAGCCCTTAAACTCTATATATAGTTTTGCAATTTTTTTTGTCATTAGTGTGGAACTTATTGTGTGCAACTTTGGAGGAGAAACCCTAAGACGAATTTCTGCCATTTTTAAGGGTTTTCATACCCTTGGATCTCCCATGTTTAATTGAAGATAAGTGATTATTTAATCATTCAATATGTCTATGTGTTGTTTGATTACATCTTGTTCTTGTCTTTTGATTAACATGCTAGGCTAGATTTATCTTGTGTTTGTTTAGATCTAATGAAACCTAACTATTGATTATTGGTTGTTAGTGTGTTATTAATTGTATTGGATGATTGTTCATCGATGTTAGGCTTAAGAAAACTGGCTAACCTCCTATACGGTAATTTGCTTGAACGTCTTAAGAAACATGAACCAATGCGTACTAAGGTTTTTATGGTTGTATTTAATGCATGAGCGAATTCTAGTGATCCCATGTTAGGAGCTTCCTAGCCGGCTCGACATAGGAGTGAAGTAGGAGCTCATAGAGTTGGGGAAGTACGTACGCCACCCACGATTGGTATTAAGGAATACACCCGTCATCCACGCAATTAATACACACTAATCAACCGGTAAAAGATAGTTAGGGAGTAAGGAAATCTAAGTAAACACATTTCTCTCCACATAAGTTTTACCACCTTTTCATTTTCAGTTATTTATTTTATTTGCATTTGTAGTTATTTGGGTTAGTTTACTAGCAACTAATTCCGCCCACTCCTTCAAACCCGAGATTTTTACTTGCTTTCATAAAAATATAAAAAAATACAAAAAGAATCTTCCCTCACCCTTAGACCTATTAGAATAGTTTTTCAATCCTAACGACACTATTCCTGTGGAGAACGATCAATCCCCCGTACTTACCACTACACTATACTACATCGGTCAGGTACACTGCCTGGTGGGGTTGTAAGCCTCTTGAGATCCCTCAAGAGGTAAAACCTGTTGTAAGGTCGCAAAACCACGCATCAAGTTTTTGGCGCCGTTGCCGGAGAATAGTTATTGTTTAGGTTGAATTTTTTATTTTAGTAGGTCTACTCACTAGATTCCTTTCTAGTGAGATTTTTATTTTATTTTTCTAGGTTTTTCTTTAGTCTATCTTTTTTCTTCGTTTCTTTGTTCGTAACCATTACCATTCGACATCATGGAAGATGGTAATATCCTTGATCCCAACAACCCACCACAACAACCACCACAACCTCCTAGAGCCCGTACCTTAGGAGACTACTCCCGTCCTAGCCACCATGGCTATCGAAACACCATTGAGCTCACTCAAGGAGCCAATGTCACTCCCTTGCGATCCGACACCATCCGGTTGGTGCAAAGCGGATGCGCATTCCATGGACTTCGTTCCGAAGATCCTAACCAACATCTCAAGGACTTTCTCAAAATCGTTGATTCCATAGACCTTGATGTTGCCACTCGAGAGACGACCCGACTGCGTCTCTTTCAATTCTCTCTGCGGGACCAAGCTAGTCAATGGCTAGAGCGTCTACCCGCAGGATCCATCACCTCTTGGGATGATCTCACCACTCGTTTCCTTGCTTAGTTTTTCCCACCGGGAAGAACTACCAAGCTAAGGAATGATATCTTGATGTTCCAACAACGTCAAGGCGAAACCCTCTACGAGGCATGGACTCGATTCAAGGACTTACTCCAAAAAGTCCCTCACCATGGCATAGAACTTTGGCTCTAAATCCAAATCTTTTATGACCATATCAATCTTTCCACGAGGCAAACCATTGACCAAGCGGCTGGTGGTAAGCTACGTGATCTAAGTGCGAAACAATCATGGGCTCTCCTAGAAGATCTTGCTCTTTATGACAACGAAAGTTGGAGTGATCCCCGTGATTTGAATAAAACGGTCAAGGCAATATCCTTGCCTTCGAACAATTCAAGCACTTCCGACCGTAGGATCATAGAACTTGAAGACCAAGTCAAGTTTCTTATGAAATCCTACGAGGCTCCTAAACCTTCAAGCTAAGTGAACAAAATCACTTCTTCATGTGAATTATGTAGTGGTCCCCACGACACTCGTGATTGCATGGAACTCCCCGAACAAGCTTTTGCGGACTACGCATCCTCGCGTACCGACGGAGCGGGAGACAAGTGGTACACTTTCAAACCTGAGCCAAACCCCTACGGTGATTCATACAACCCCTCATGGAAAAATCACCCAAACCTTAGGTGGAAACAAAACCAAAACGCACAACAAACCAATTCTTCCAACCCACCTAATCGTTTCCAATCAAGCGGTTCCAACTCGAACCGCACTTTCAATAACAATCCTTCCAACAATCATGGTAGTACCAATAACTTTGAAGGATTGATGTCCCAATTTATGGCATCTCAAGAAGCTCGTTTGGCCAAGTTTGAATCCGATTTCAAACAAAAACAAAGCAAGATGACCAATAAGATTGACACTTTGTTGAAAGCCCTCAATGACCGAGAAATGGGAGCACTCCCTAGCAACACGGTCAAGAACCCGAAACTAAACGTCAACGCCATTTCATCGGTTTCGTCTCCTAGTTCTTGTCCACAATATTATTCGGTCAATTCCATGAGCTCGTGTTTCAAACAAACCCAAGTCGTTCAAAATGACCAAGAAGTTATGATATCCAAGTTGGTCAACAACATAGTTGAAACACCTCTCACTCAAAACCTTGACAATGAATTCAAGGAGCTCCACCTTGAAAGTCCGGTTATTGATGTGTTGGATGAGAAGAAGCTCAAATTAGGCGAAAAAGGGACCGCCTTTGTTCAAAACAAGCTACCTAAGAAGTTAGATGATCCGGGCTTATTTGTTCTACCTTGCAAGATCGGTAATTCGGAGGCTTATGACACATTAGCCGATCTTGGATCAAGCCTTAACCTACTTCCGTTACCTCTCTACACCTCTCTAAAACCAGGGAAACTTGAAGAAACCGAGGTGATAATAGGCTTAGCGGATGGAAGTGCTGCTTACCCGGTTGGAGTAGTTAAGGACGTGTTAGTACACATAGGAAAACTAACCATTTTAGCCGATTTCCACGTCCTTGACATGGTTAGCGATCCTACATGCCCCTTGTTAATAGGAAGAGGATTTTTGGCGACCGCTAGTGCTATGATTGATTGTAAGGAATCTAAGATAGCGATAGGAGAAGGTGATACTTGGTCAGTCTATGATGTGAAGAAGCACGCCTATGATACTAGTGAGGAACCAACACCCCATTGGTTAGAATTAAATAGGAGACCATCTAGATATGGACCTTGGATCGATAGAGACTTCATAGGACCCCAACGCCCATTTTACCTAGAAGAGGACTTTGTGGACCGAACACATATGGTAGAGCAACTCTTAGCTAGGGATACCGAGTTGGATCCATTTGAAGACCCTCTAGTTTTTAGGAAGATGATTGATTTCCTAGGAGTTTTGCCAATTAACCTGGGAATGAATAAGTGGACTCGTGAGGACGATGATCATAAGTGGGATTGGGACAAACCACCCAAAGATGGAGATGGGTCATGGCATATTAAGATGACATTGTATGACCCGGATGGAGAGAAGTTTGAAAAGACATATTGTACTAAGCGGACCAATAGGAAACTTCAATCCAAGCTTAACCCTAAAGACGTCCTCGATGACGAACTCACTTACATAGGGTAGAAGGACTTTGAGTCTAGCTACAAGACTCGTTAATAAAGAAAAGCGCTTCTTGGGAGGCAACCCAAGCGTTATTTGTTTTTTTTGTTTTTTTTTTTTTTTTATTTGTTTGTTTGATATTATTTGCTTCCGTATGTATGTTTAATTTTTATTATTATTGATTCATGTTCAAAAGTAAATTGTGAAAATGCTTTATCTTGTTTTTAACTTCGTCTTAACTACATATAAAGGTATTTTGCAAAAGATAAGTGTAAGGGAAATCCAAATCGGTTTATTATAACAAATGAACATGAATCATAATAATATTAAATTAACATACATATTAGTATTTGTTTGAGTCAAATGCTTGTATCGAGTCATGATGATGTTTTGCAGGATTTCCAGGAAGTAAGGTATAGGTTTTTCCAAAAATTTTCCGGAAACTTAACATGAGAATTCTGTTAGATTATTTCTGACGGCGTCAGGCTTTACAACCTGACGGCGTCAGGTTTTAATTTTCTGAAATTTTTGAAAGTTTTGTTTTCCTAAAAAGTTTTTATTAAATCTCTAACTTATAAACTCCAGGAATCTGCAAAATTATCATTCCACAAGCATTATATCCTTATATAGAGTTTATCCCGCCGATGTTATGTAGGTTTTCGTGTTTGTTTTCTCAGGTTTAATAGGTTATTTTGGACAAGGAAATGTTTGTAGAATCAAGCTTTCGGCGATGCATTAGTCGTGAAGCTTCAACATTCTCTTGGAAGAAGATCTAACCATGTTACCCCTATATCCACCGAACGAATCAGGGGAGTATTTGATTTCATTCTTTTACCTTAGTACTTTTACATCTTGTTATTTGAACATTGGGGACAATGTTCATCTTAAGTGTAAGGGGGGGGGGGGGTAAAAATACGATACTTTAGAGAATACAATTGCACTTGATTTTTGTTTGTTTGATGATAGATGTGTAATAAAACTGAGAGAAATACCTGTTAGGGCAATTTTAGTGCCAAATTTAAAATTTTTTATAACATTTAGGAATGAAACTTTGATCTTAATGAGCGTCTCACGGATAGGAGTTATATGACTAGCACAAAAACCGTACCACTAAAAAATTTTCCACCCCCAAATATGTGAGGTTCGCCCCTAGAATTGGTAGGGAAAGCATTTATGCTATGATGTGTGTACCGGTAGCACTTAGATTCTAGAACTTGCGTTAGGACCATTCCGAGGCCACAAGTGAGACTACATTCGTGTAGTTAGATTTACTACATGATAAGAGGCATTAGGATTAACCCATTGTTTTACACCTGTGTTTTTGTTATAATTACTTTGGCTACATTGGTCAAGTAATTCTCCCACACCCTTTGCGTTGTACTCATTTTTAGTACACGATACCCCTAGTACACCCCTCAGAGCCTATCTTTTTGTTTCGACCTTTAAGCATTTTACTTAAAGGAAGAATTTGTTACACCCCACTTAAATGTACACCCAAATCGCCTTAGCCTACCTTGTATGCACTCATCTTTAGTGCATTATTGTGACAACATTTGTTTAAACCCAAGTTAATTATCTAATTGATTACATGGTTGCTAAGTCGAGTCATATCCTTGTACATATTGTTTTGGGACGATTGGGACTCGTGGGTAAAGTACTAGTGTAATGGAGTAATGGGGAAGAACTTCATTTATTACCCCCATATGTGCTAAATATTTTAAAAGTACTCCAAGTGTTTCGATTATCTTAATTCGAGTCATTAGAATAATTATTTGTATAGTTATGTAAAAGTTCAAGTGTAAGGGGAATGCAACGCCCCTATGATGTATTATTTTGGATGGTAGGGCAAAAGTGTATGCAAAAAATAAAAAAAAAAAAAAAAAAATAAAAAAAAAAATCAAAATCAAGAAAAAAATACAAAAAAATGAGAAAAAGAAAAGTAGAAAAAACATACGGACTACCATCCCGTTTCATTTTATGTTTATTTTATGTTTTTGTTATTTTGTTTTTAGCTTAAGTCGAGTCTAGTCTTGGCTTAGCAACGCCATATTGTACATGTAATTAATCAAGATCTTTAACTCGCCACCAGTAAAATATCCCTTATCCAACAAAACCGTGTTTATCATATCCCTACACCTAATGTTATAACCCGTTTAAAAGCCCTCTTTGATAGTTTATCTTAGGTGCTTACGCCTAGTGGATGAGGTTTTTGATCCTTGCCCAAGCCTATGGTAATCTATTTGCTATGACAGGTAGTGAGAGATATTATCCGTTTTCATTTTTGAGATTTATTTTGATGACACCTGAGAGATGTGAGTATCTAAACACTACTTGTGAGGTGCTAGTTTGTAATCTCCGTGCTTATTATGATTAAAGTGGAACGACTATTTGTTGTAATTACTTTTATATTAGTTTTAAATGACCCCTAACTTGTATTTTGATTAGAATAAAAGCGCATTTGCTTGAGGACAAGCAAATCTCAAGTGTAAGGGTATTTGATGAAGCGAAAAGTGTACCGCTTTTAGGGGGTCATTTAAGCCCTAAATCGTATTTATTTGATCAAATATTGCCCTAAATCGTTTCTTTTGTCATTTTAGGTACTTTGGAGAAGAAATCTGGAAAAGGAAGCATTTTGGACGTTTTTGGAGCATAAAAGTGAAGAAAACGACAAAGTCTCAAAATTATGCTGGAAAGTACCTTTGACGGCGTCAGGGATTGTTCCAGACGGCGTCACGGCTTGGCAAAAAAGGTGGATATGAAAATTACTCATGATAAGCCAGAGAATTTTGCATGAAAAATCTGACGGCGTCACCCTTTGAAGTGATCAAGGTCGTCACGGTTTAAATTAAAGAGGGACGGCGTCAAGCCCATTTCTGACGGCGTCACCCCTTGATAGGCCAGAGCGGATTTTGGAGCACTAAAGAGGGACGGCGTCAGGAAGGCCATCCGGGAACCCTAAAATCGGCGAGGTGACGGCGTCAGGATCTACAACGTGACGCCGTCAGCCCTTAAACTCTATATATAGTTTTGCAATTTTTTTTGTCATTAGTGTGGAACTTATTGTGTGCAACTTTGGAGGAGAAACCCTAAGACGAATTTCTGCCATTTTTAAGGGTTTTCATACCCTTGGATCTCCCATGTTTAATTGAAGATAAGTGATTATTTAATCATTCAATATGTCTATGTGTTGTTTGATTACATCTTTGTTAGGATCTTTGGGAAATAAGAGTTTCTCAGTGATGGGAGGATTGTTGGGATATGAGAAATAAGGAATTTCTCATTGCTGCCGATAGTACAGATGGTTCCTGCCGATAGTGTTGCATTGCTGCTGCGGTTGGTTCCTGCCGATAGTATTGTTTTGTTTCTGCCGATAGGGTTGATTGCTGCGGATAGTTATTGTTTGTTATCCGTAGGTTTAGAAAGTTTGTTAGATTTATTTTTAGAAGAGATTGTTGTTTATCTCTTCACACGTTTTCTTGTAAGACGGGTTAGGGTTAGGGTTTCTTATTGTTATAAAAGAAACATCCCGTCCATATGTTTGAGAGACCTTTAACGATTTCAATATTCAATAACACAATTCTTAGTTCATAGTCTGATCCATAGAGGATCATTGTCCTTTATAGCTTTCTTCTTTATTATACTTGTTGTTTAGTTTCCGCATAAACACTTGTATTCCATACAGAGGTTCTTGTGTTACCAAGCTCAATCTAGCTCGAAGTACTCGATCCTACAAGTGGTATCAGAGCCTGGTGAGGATCTCTGATAAAGAAGGAAACATTGTTGAAGTGTCTCTCTTGAATCTTTTCACAATGTCGCTATCAGGTGATGGATTTGAAATGTGTGCAAGGAAGATTAGGAGTTTGTTCCATAATAAGTCTATGGAAATGCTGACTGATAAAGATGAATCCTATGAAACAAAAGAAAATATGGAAGAATATGCTCTGTTGGGATTCCCATCTCAGGTACAAAGATGTAATCCTGCTTGTCAAGAATTATACTCAACTCTTAATAATGAATACGATGACATGAAATCTAAGTATAATGACTACTTTATTAAGGTTCAAGCGTATGACAATGCAGTCAAAACATTAGAAAAACAAAAAGTTTGGTTTCAAAATAATCAGTTAGCTTATGAAGAAAAGATAAGGGTTTTAGAGAGAGACTTGAAAAACACCACTAATGAACTTAAATATTCTGAGTCTCAAAAAGCTAAGGTGGTGTTAGAGAAACAGGATTTGCAGACTAAACTAGATAATGCCTTGGCTAGGTTTGATAAATGGAAAGATTCATCTAAAAACCTAAACAAGTTAGTCGATAGTTCTATGTCTACAAAAACTAAAAGAGGTTTAGGTTATGGTAATCTGATAGGGCCAAATCAATTTTATGACCCTAATGAGTATAGTGTATTTAACCCTGAACCTGTAGACTACCAAATACCTGTTAAGTATGTGAAAGAAGGAGGAATGAATGTTGTTCCTCCACCTATCAGAGGAGTCTTTAAGCCTGTCCCTGTTCATTCAGACTCTGACAGTGACTCAAATGAGTCACAAATGGTTTATGGTCAAAAGCTAAAAGATTTACCTGAACCTAATGATTGTGTCTCTTTCTCTACAAGTGACAAGTCCTCAGAAGCAGAGTCTAAAGACTTTGTTTCATGTGACTCAAGTGAAAAATCAACCACACCCAAATATCATAAGCCCTCAAGTTCAATTGATGATAAATCTGCTTCTAAATCAGTCTTTTCAGATAACAGCTCAATTAATTCTGTTAAAAGCAAATGTGTCTCTAGTTCCACTAGTGATAATGGTGTCTACATTAAGAAAAGTTGTAGTAAGAACAAGTCTGTTAGGAAGAAGACATGTTTTGTGTGTGGTAGTCAATATCATCTCATCAAAGATTGTGATTTTCATGAGAAAAGAATGAAAGGTGGGCAACAACAGACCAGATCATTGTGGAAAAATGTTAAACAAATACCACCATATGTTCCACAAGCAGCAGGAATGAACTTTTATAGGGCTCCCTTTCCTGCTGATAGACCTGTTCCTGCTGGTTCCTCTGTTTCTGCTGATATTCAGGGAACCATTCATGCTGGTACCTCTTCATATTTTCAGAGGGATTTCAGGCATGCCTATTCTAATCAAATCTTTGGAGGGGGAATGGCTTACTCTCCATGGTATCCTTGGTAATTGTCCTGTTTGGTTAATCATGTTGTTGTAATTGTGTTTGCTGGTTTAAAGGGTGTCATTAGCCTTAGGGGAGGCTAATGCTTGTAATTTTGTCTTGTTTTTCATTCATGATTATGCTTGTGTTTCTCTAATTTTGTTTTGCAGGTTTTTCAGTGTCTTTTCTTAGTTAACTTTGTTTTGCAGTTTTCTTTATCTTAATGCTTGGAATTTAAACTAAAGACAGTGATCTTCATTCATCAAGAGAAATTTAAGAACATTCAGTTACAAGGTTCAAAAGCTACTTTTCAACATCATTCAAAACATCATACCAACCTTCATACATCAATCTATCTAAACCCTACAACCTACTCCATCTTCCCTTTACCCTTACCCATATTATCAGGCATGAACCTCCTTCCTCTCTGGCGACAGATCTCTTCATAAACATGGAGGACTGGAAGGGCTAATACCACTGGAAGTGGCTGTCTTGATTCAGGGGCTGGAGTTGAAGTGCTTGAAGTAGTTTGCCTTTGATGTGTTCTGGACCGTGTCCTTGAAGTTGGATGGCTTGGTTGTGGAGTAGGATTACTGATGAGGCGAAAAGTGTACCGCTTTTAAGGGGTCATTTAAGCCCGAAATCGTATTTATTTGATCAAATATTGCCCTAAATCGTTCCTTTTGTCATTTTAGGTACTTTTGAGGAGAAATCTGGAAAAGGAGGCATTTTGGACGTTTTTGGAGCATTAAAGTGAAGAAAACGGCAAAGTCTCAAGAATCGGCTAAAAGTTACTCTTGACGGCGTCACAATTAACATGGGACGGCGTCATGCCTTGGCAAGAAAAGTTGGATGTGAAATTTACTCATGACGGGCCAGTGAGTTAGCATGAGAATTCTGACGGCGTCACGCTTTAACTAAATCAAGGGCGTCACGGCTTAAATCATAAGGGGACGGCGTCACGTTCATGATCCGACGGCGTCAAGCCTTGATAGGCCAGAATGGATTTTTGAAGAGCTAAAGAGGGACGGCGTCAAGAAGGTCACCCGGGAACCCTAAAAGCGGCGAGGTGACGGCGTCACAATGCATAAGGTGACGCCGTCAGATCCAAAAATCTATATATAGTTTTCTAATCTTTTGTCATTAGGGAGAGCTTAGTGTGTGGAATTTTGGGATAAAACCCTAAGACGATTTTAGCTACTTTTTCAGGGCTTTTTGCCTTGAGATCTTCCATGTTTCATTGAAAGATAAGTTATCAATTAATCATTCAATATGTCTATGTGTTGTTTGATTCTATCTTATGCTTGTCTTTTGTTTAACATGTTAGGCTAATTTTATCTTGTGTTTGCTTAGATCTAATGAAACCTAGCTATTGATTATTGGTTGTTAGTGTGTTGTTAGTTGTATTGGATGATTGTTTATCTATGTTAGGCTTAAGAAAACTGGCTAACTTCCTATTCGGTAACTTGCTTGAACGTCTTAAGAAACATGAACCAAACGCGTACTAAAGGTTTTTATGGTTGTATTTAATGCACAAGCGAATTCTAGTGATCCCATGTTAGGAGCTTCCTAGCCGGCTCGACATAGGAGTGAAGTAGGAGCTTGTAGAGTTGGGGAAGTAAGTACGCCACCCCACGAATGGTATTAAGGAATACACCCGTCATCCACGCGACTAATACACACTAATTAACCGGTAAAAGATAGTTAGGGAGTAAGGAAATCTAAGTAAACACATTTCTCTACACATAAGTTTCTCACCACATTTCATTTTTGTTATTTTATTTTATTTGCATTCGTAGTCATTTGGGTTAGTTGACTAGCAACTAATTCCGCCCACTCCTTCAAACCCGAGATTTTACTTGCTTTCATAAAAACTATAAAAACATAAAAAGAATCTTCCTCAACCCTTAGACCTAATTAGAGTAGCCTTTCATACCTAACGAACACTATTCCCTGTGGAGAACGATCAATCCCCCGTACTTACCACTACACTATACTACATCGGTCAGGTACACTGCCTGGTGGGGTTGTAAGCCTCTTGAGATCCCTCGAGAGGTAAAACCTGTTGTAAGGTTACAAAACCACGCAATCAAGTTTTTGGCGCCGCTGCCGGGGAATAGTTATTGTTTAGGTTGAATTTTTATTTCTATTAGGTCTACTCACTAGATTCCTTTCTAGTGAGATTTTTATTTTATTTTTCTAGGTTTTCTTTAGTCTATCTTATTTCTTTGTACTTTTGTTTGTGACACCTTCCACTTACCTCATGAGTAACATTGGTCATTTGATCCCTGTTATTCGTGTTTTTCGCCGTGCAAATTTTCAACTACCCGTTCCCGCCCCCATAGTAGCAAACAACAACCTTTCACCCGACCACCACTTTGGTAACAATTCTGAGATGGAGGAGTCTGACCATGAGAATGACTATGTTAGTCCATTTTACTACTCAGACTCCGATGAGGATATCGGTAATGGAGAAGTAGTTAACGAGGAATGGGGAAAAGAAGAAATTGATCCCTTTAAGTATGTTGACCCTAGGACTAAGATCGAAAAGGATAGCCTCTTTAACATGCAATTCCCGTGTAAAATTGGTTATCATGATTTTTATGCTTATCTTAACTCATCTTTGCCTATGAACATTATCTCTCGCGCTAATTATAATAAAATCATGGTAGATGAGCTTGAATATCAAGGAGATAACATTGTTGCTAGGATTAAGCCACTACACGTGTTCGTAGGAAGTTTTGTGTATTTGGTGGATTTTATGGTTATGGAGAACTTAGGAGAATTTATCGATGACAAATTAACCCAAGTCATTTTTGGAGAACCCTTCAAAAGGTTGACCAACCTTGACGAAAAACTTGTGGACGGGTTAATTACATTCTCGGATGGGGATGAAGATTTTGTCTATCAAATGCCCCGAGCACATCCTAGGTTTAAGAACTACCCCATTGAAGCTTGCAATAGAATTATGCCTATCGACTTGTTAAGTGAGAATGATAAGGGGAAGGGGCTCAAATATCCACATGAGAAAAATAAGAGATACTATCATGGATGTTTGGAGCTAAATGATGAATACAAGAAAGATGAGGCAACAATTAGATGGCTCACACTCGGATACGTGAGCATAAGCGACACTAGATGAGCCTTACTTTGAGTCTAGCTACAAGACTCGTTAATAAAGAAAAGCGCTTCTTGGGAGGCAACCCAAGCTTTATTTGTTTTATTTGCTTTGTGTGTTTATTTATTTGTTTGTTTGTTTTTATTTGTTTCCGTATGTGTGTTTAATTTTTATTATTATTGGTTCATGTTAAAAACTAATTTGTGAAAATGCTTTATTTTGTTTTTAACTTCGTCTTAACTACATATAAAGGTATTTTGCAAAAGATAAGTGTAAGGGAAATCTAAATCGGTTTATTAGAACACATATGAACATGAATCGTAATAATAATAAATTAGCATACATATTAGTATTTTTTTTTTGAGTCAAATGCTTGTATCGAGTCATAGTGATGTTTTGCAGGATTTCCAGGAAGTAAGGTAAAGGTTTTTCCAGAAATTTTCCGGAAACTTAAAAATGAAAATTTTTGTCAGGTCATTTCTGACGGCGTCAGGGGTTATAACCTGACGGCGTCAGATTTAATTTCCAGAAATTTTTGAAAGTTTTGTTTTCATAAAAAGTTTTTATTAAATCTCCAACTTATAATCTCCAGGAATCTGCAAAATTATCATTCCACAAGCATTAGATCCTTATATATAGATTTTATCCCGCCGATGTTATGCAGGTTTTCGTGTTTGTTTTCTCAGGTTAACAGGTTATTTTGGACAAGGAAATGTTTATGGAATCAAGCTTATGGCGATGCATTAGTCATGGAGCTTCAACATTCTCCTTGGAAGAAGATTTAACCGTGTGATTTCACTATCCAACGAGCGAATCAGGGGAGTATTTGATTTCATTCTTTTACCTTATTTACTTTTACATCTTGTTATTTGAACATTGGGGACAATGTTCATCTTAAGTGTAAGGGGAGGGTAAAAGTACGATTTTAGAGAATACAATTGCGCTTGATTTTTGTTTGTTTAATAATAGATGTGTAATAAAACTGAGAGAAATACTTGTTAAGGCAATTTTAGTGCCAAATTTAAAATTTTTTACAACATATAGGAGTGAAACTTTGATCTTAATGAGCGTCTCACGGATAGGAGTTATATGACTAGCACAAAAAACCGTACCACTAAAAAATTTTCCACCCCCAAATATGTGAGGTTCGCCCCTAGAATTGGTAGGAAAAGCATTTATGCTATGATGTGTGTACCGGTAGCACTTAGATTCTAGAACTTGCGTTAGGACCATTCCAAGGCCACAAGTGAGACTACATTCGTGTAGTTAGATTTACTACATGATAAGAGGCATTAGGATTAACCCATTGTTTTACACCTGTGTTTTTGTTATAATTACGTTGGCTACATTGGTCAAGTAATTCTCCCACACCCTTTGCGTTGTACTCATTTTTAGTACACGATACCCCTAGTACACCCCTCAGAGCCTATCTTTTCGTTTCGACCTTTAAGCATTTTACTTAAAGGAAGAATTTGTTACACCCCACTAAAATGTACACCCAAATCGCCTTAGCCTACCTTGTATGCACTCATCTTTAGTGCATTATTGTTACAACATTTGTTTAAACCCAAGTTAATGATCTAGTTGATTACATGGTTGCTAAGTCGAGTCATATCCTTGTACATATTGTTTTGGGACGATTGGGACTCATGGGTAAAGTACTAGTATAATGGAGTAATGGGGAAGAACATCATTTATTACCCCCATATGTGCTAAATGTTTTAAAAGTACTCCAAGTTTTTCAATTATCTTAATTCGAGTCATTAGATTAGTATTTGTAAAGTTATGTAAAAATTCAAGTGTAAGGGGAATGCAACGCCCCTATGATGTATTATTTTGGATGGTAGGGCAAGAATGTATGTCAAAAAAAAAAAAAAAAAAAAAAAAACACAAAAAAAGAGAAATGAAAAATAGAAAAAAACATACGGACTACCATCCCGTTTCATTTTATGTTTGCTTTATATTTTTGTTATTTTGTTATTTCGTTTTTAGCTTAAGATCGAGTCGAGTCTTGGCTTAGCAACATTGTATAGTACATGTAATTGATCAAGATCTTTAACTCGCCACCAGTAAAATATCCCGTATCCAACAAAACCGTGTTTTCCTTTTCCCTACACCTAACGTTATAACCCATTTAAAAGCCCTCTTTGATAGTTTATCTTAGGTGCTTACGCCTAGTGGAGGAGGTTTTCGATCCTTTCCCAAGCCTATGGTAATCTATTTGCTATGACAGGTAGTGAGAGATATTTTCCGTTTTCATTTATGAGATTTATTTTGATGACACTTGAGAGATGTGAGTATCTAAACACTACTTGTGAGGTGCTAGTATGTAATCTCCGTGCTTATTATGATTGAAGTGGAATGATTATTTGTTGTAATTACTTTTATGTTAGCATTAAATGACCCCTAACTTGTATTTTGATTAGAATAAAAGCGCATTTGCTTGAGGACAAGCAAATCTCAAGTGTAAGGGTATTTGATGAGGCGAAAAGTGTACCGCTTTTAAGGGGTCATTTAAGCCCGAAATCGTATTTATTTGATCAAATATTGCCCTAAATCGTTCCTTTTGTCATTTT
The DNA here is from genome assembly GCA_021014915.2 of Artemisia tridentata subsp. tridentata. Taxonomy (NCBI): domain Eukaryota; kingdom Viridiplantae; phylum Streptophyta; class Magnoliopsida; order Asterales; family Asteraceae; genus Artemisia; species Artemisia tridentata. Next base: position 305,748,290 of record CP139505.1, on the reverse strand, counting down.
AGGTACTTTTGAGGAGAAATCTGGAAAAGGAGGCATTTTGGACGTTTTTGGAGCATTAAAGTGAAGAAAACGGCAAAGTCTCAAGAATCGGCTAAAAGTTACTCTTGACGGCGTCACAATTAACATGGGACGGCGTCATGCCTTGGCAAGAAAAGTTGGATGTGAAATTTACTCATGACGGGCCAGTGAGTTAGCATGAGAATTCTGACGGCGTCACGCTTTAACTAAATCAAGGGCGTCACGGCTTAAATCATAAGGGGACGGCGTCACGTTCATGATCCGACGGCGTCAAGCCTTGATAGGCCAGAATGGATTTTTGAAGAGCTAAAGAGGGACGGCGTCAAGAAGGTCACCCGGGAACCCTAAAAGCGGCGAGGTGACGGCGTCACAATGCATAAGGTGACGCCGTCAGATCCAAAAATCTATATATAGTTTTCTAATCTTTTGTCATTAGGGAGAGCTTAGTGTGTGGAATTTTGGGATAAAACCCTAAGACGATTTTAGCTACTTTTTCAGGGCTTTTTGCCTTGAGATCTTCCATGTTTCATTGAAAGATAAGTTATCAATTAATCATTCAATATGTCTATGTGTTGTTTGATTCTATCTTATGCTTGTCTTTTGTTTAACATGTTAGGCTAATTTTATCTTGTGTTTGCTTAGATCTAATGAAACCTAGCTATTGATTATTGGTTGTTAGTGTGTTGTTAGTTGTATTGGATGATTGTTTATCTATGTTAGGCTTAAGAAAACTGGCTAACTTCCTATTCGGTAACTTGCTTGAACGTCTTAAGAAACATGAACCAAACGCGTACTAAAGGTTTTTATGGTTGTATTTAATGCACAAGCGAATTCTAGTGATCCCATGTTAGGAGCTTCCTAGCCGGCTCGACATAGGAGTGAAGTAGGAGCTTGTAGAGTTGGGGAAGTAAGTACGCCACCCCACGAATGGTATTAAGGAATACACCCGTCATCCACGCGACTAATACACACTAATTAACCGGTAAAAGATAGTTAGGGAGTAAGGAAATCTAAGTAAACACATTTCTCTACACATAAGTTTCTCACCACATTTCATTTTTGTTATTTTATTTTATTTGCATTCGTAGTCATTTGGGTTAGTTGACTAGCAACTAATTCCGCCCACTCCTTCAAACCCGAGATTTTACTTGCTTTCATAAAAACTATAAAAACATAAAAAGAATCTTCCTCAACCCTTAGACCTAATTAGAGTAGCCTTTCATACCTAACGAACACTATTCCCTGTGGAGAACGATCAATCCCCCGTACTTACCACTACACTATACTACATCGGTCAGGTACACTGCCTGGTGGGGTTGTAAGCCTCTTGAGATCCCTCGAGAGGTAAAACCTGTTGTAAGGTTACAAAACCACGCAATCAATTACTTGATTGTGGAGCTGGCTGGCATGGGCTTAGGAGTTGATCTGATGGGATTCTTTCTTTGTCTTGGATCTTGGCCTTCACGTTGTCGATTGTCTCGACTTCGAGGGTTAGGTTTTTCACGGCTAGAGCCTTCTTGAAGATTAGCCTTGCCTTTTGGTACCGGTACTTTATAGAAGGCTGCAGTTTTCCTTTCCATCTCTTCAGTTAGCAGAGCCTCAGTTGCCTTCATCTGTTCCCTTAGCTCATCTGTAATGGGAAAATTGGGAGGGAAAGTCTCCCATTCACCCTGACAATAAACCAAGGACTTCAACTCTGATGAATTTTCATCATCAGAGCTAAAGTACTCAAATGAAGAAGGGGTAGATGGAAGAGGATCAGATGAATCCTCCTCAACCTTGGCCTTACCTCTGTTTTGAGAGGATGATGCTGTTTTGGGAAAGTAGTTTTTCCATCCTGAGTCACTGGAGGAGGAAGAATCTGATGAGATTTCAATTACTGGATTTTTAGATGAACTCATGATTTTGAAGATTTTTGGTTTGGTTTGTGATAATGAAGTAATGTGATTTGAGGATTATATAATGATATGGAGATTAGTGCAAATTTATTGGTGGTTGGTATTGAAATTTAATACGGATGAGTTATTCTTAATGACTAAGTTCGGCAGGTTGACTTTGGTCAAACCACCTCATTCCTGCCGAATGGTCAAACCTCTTATTGCTGCCGATTGACCAAGTGTTGCTGCCGATTGGTCAAACCTCCTTAAGTCGATTGGTCAATGTTACGTGCGCAGAATTGCAGCAATTTAAAGTGATATATTTAGAAACCCAACCTAAAATTGCACTTCTCTCCTCTCAATTTCTCAAAATCCTATCAAACCCTAATTTTCTCAGAAGAACCCTAGATCATTCATCCAACACAATGTCAACTCTTCGCTACAAGGATGATCATAACAAGGTTGCATACTTGGAATCGTCTTCAAAAAGTGTTGGTTATGATGAGGTGCTAGCGTTTCTTCGTGGGTCATCTATTCGCTATGCCCTCACTTATTGTCCAGTGAAGGTATATGATTCGTTGGTTAAGCAGTTTTGGGAAACAGCTAAGGTCAGACACATTGTGGGAAGGGAGGAAGACATCGTTGCTACAATTGATGAGAATGAGGTCGTCATTACGGAGGAGTTTTATTCGTGTTCAGCTTCAATTTCCTGCGGAGCATGGGGAATATGATCTTTCGAGGCAAGATATTACTGATGGTATGGCTGCTATAGGTTATCCTGTCACTTGTAGTTGTACTTTCTTGAAAAGTAAGTTGTCTCCTCAATGGAGATTTCTGATTCACACTTTGCTACAGTGCTTGAGTGTAAAGACAGGTGGTTGGGATCAATGTCCAAGTCCTATTGCGTCTGGTCTTGTTTGTTTGTCTCAGGGTAGGATATTTAATTGGGCAAAATATATTTTTGAGGGAATGGCTGAGAATATCTCTAATGGTAAAAACAGATTTTTGATGTATCCTAGGTTTCTACAAATGATCTTAGGTATACAGACCATTAACACATCCCCTAAGATAGTTAATCGGTTGACTCCTAAAATGTTTGCCCTGATGAAGATGAATTTTGTAGGCCAACATTTGCCTTTATTACCTGCCATGTTACAAAATGCCAATCCTGCTGACAACCCTGATTCTGCTGATAATGTCAGTATCCCACCATCACCCAATGAAGCTGATGCAAGTGCATCCAATGCTGCTGGTGAAGGGACTTCAGTTGCTGCTGATGCCTCTGCATCTGTTGCTGCTGATGACCCTTTACCATCATCACCTAGACCAGTGACACCTACACCTGAATCTATTGACCCTAATGAGCCCAATGAACAGACCACTACAGTTGTTTCACCTGTTGTCCTACCTTCACCCTCAATGGATATGCCCTCTGGGTCTAGGCTTTCAACTCCTAGTCCTACTAGGCAGCCGTTTAGTTATGACACCAATGCAGGGGAAGGATTTAATGTTTCTCCACCCAGATCCAATGAAGCTCCTAATACCTCAGGTATTCATGCTGGTGGAGCTGAGGATGCTGTTGATCTCACCTCTATGTCCAAGTTACTTGACAGATCTGTGAAGAAAATTGAGGCATTGGAGTCAGAACTTAAAGAGACAAAAAGGGTTTTTAGTGAGAAAGTGGAGAATTTGGAAAAGGAGCTCAGGGATTCTAATGAAGTTTTTAGTAGAACTGTCCAAGAACTAAATGAAAGGATCAGCACATTGGAGGCTAGTCATTTGCAAAAGAAAAGAAGGGTTATACTTTCTGAGTCTGAGGAAGATCAGGATGATATGATATTTGATGGGCTTAATGTGCTAGCAGTTGTTTCTCTTGATGGTGCAAATACTGAAGTACCTACCACTTCTGAGCACACTATCACTACTCAAGCTCAGGTCTCCACTGGAACAAGGACCATTGCTGCTGAAATCTCTGGTATTCCTGCTGATGTCCCTGGTGTTCCTGCTGAAGTTGATAGTATTTCTTCTGAGTCTAAGGTTCCTGATAATACTGCTGAGAGTCCACTCATTGCTGCTGAAAGTAACACCATTCCTTCTGAAGTTACTCAAAATGATGATGAGATAGCTAGACAGATCCAAGCACAAGACATTGCTGCTGAACAGGCTAGGCTAGCTCAGGTTGCTCAAGATGAGGAGCTTGCAAGGAAATTGTCTGTTGATGAAAGGAACATTGCTGGAATTATGAATAACCCAAGTTCAGAAGATCCCACTTCAGAAGAGTTCAGTGAGCAAGTTGAATACTTATTGGCTACTGACATGATTATTAGAGCTCATGGGTTTATGGTTCTTCAAATGTCAGAGTTGGATTCGGATGAAAGGTCAGATCTGCTCAAGGAATTCATCTTAAAGAAACATTGTGCATCCACTTGGAATGACTTGATGCAAAGGATCAGTGCAAGACAAAAGTCAGGCTTTAAGATGCCTACAAACAGAGATAATGTCAATTTTATGAAGGTGTATCTGAAGAATGAAGCTAACTACAAGCTAAGTGACTTCAAAGGTTGGACTGATGCTATAATCCAAAAGTTGTTCCTTGATACCTATGCAAGGATAAATTCTTCAGTTCTGACAGATATTTTACAAAGGAAGAAAAGAGAGCCTTCATTTTTAGAATCTGATGTTGCCAAGAAAATGAAGTCTGGAGAGACATTATCTGATGCATCTTTCTTTGTTCCTGCTGAAGGTTCTCAGACAGCCACATTCATTTCACCAAGTCATAATGTAGATACATCTGAGGTACCACAAGAAGGTCTTGTTTCTGATGATATTCCTGCTGCTAATGTTTCTATTCCTGCTGAACCATCTTCCTCTGTACCTATCCTTCAATATGGTCTGAGGACAAGGTAGAAGAGTCATTCTCACTACTCTTCTTCTGTGGATATTTCTGAAATGGATGATCATGATTTGATTAGGGTTGATTCTGAAAGTGATTCAGAGGGTGATTCCATTCATTCTTGGGGTCATATTGCTCATTGGGAGCTTAGATCTACTTCTGAAGGTGAAGTCAATGTTTGGTTTTCTCTTGATGGGACAGTCAAATTCTTTACATTTCTGAGGGAGATCTTGAATAAGGTTGAAAGAAAATATTTGGAGCATCTTTATAAGATAGTGGATAATCATTATCAATCTCATTCTCCTACTGGGATTGGCCTACTGCTTTGGGAGATTTACAAGTCTTGATGAATACATTGGATGGAGACAAGGCTAAATTGGTGTGGGGAAATCAATCTACCTGGAGAGTCTTTTCTTGGAGGTTATATCCATCTTCCAATGTTCATGTTGTAGAGCTCATCTCTGGCAAGTTCCTGACTATGTTTGTGGATGTTATGTATCCACTATCTGAGGGCCTTTTGAAGAGGATGCTGACACAGAAGGTTAAAGTTCCTAAGCATACAATTGGCAATGATTTAACTACAGCTGAACAATTGGTTAAATTCATCAAAGATCAACTAGCAGCTAAAGGATCATCAGCTTAAGGGGAGGATTGCAGATTAAGGGGAGGATTGAAGCTTAAGGGGAGGATGCTTCTTGTTGTTGTTGTATATTTTTCTATCTTTCTTTCTTTTGGTTTCTTTTCTTATTTTCTTTTGGTGTGTTTCTGATTTCTTATTCTTAGTTCAAAAAAAAAAAAAAAAATTATTGTGTATATTTTGTGCTAATAAGTTGGTTTTGAGCAACACCTTGCAGGTACAGTGTTGGTGTTTACACCTACACAATAAATGGTGCTCAACTCACCATGTCTTGCAGACAAGAAAGAGTTGGCTCACCATGAGGGTACGGCTCTGGTGTGATAATCAAATCCGTTGATAGCTGTAATAGCTTGCTCAAAGCTATAGGGTACTTCAACTCACCCATGGTTTATTCCTGAGAGTTGAAAATGGTTCTCAATTCACCATGGATGTAACCCTTTATGGGATCCAAAGGATTGGCTAGTCCACAAAAGTATGGTTTGTGGTAAAGACAATTGGTATCCATATTTGGTATTCAATTCACCAAGGTTCAGTTGAAACCAAAGAATTGGCTAGTCCTGAGCAAACGGCTACAGGTAAAGACAAGTCAAATCCGTTTATAGTTGCTGATTTGCTAATAAATCAGATGGTTATCAATGTACCATGGTCTAACACACCTAAACATTGGCTACTCCAGTAGTGATGGCTATTGGTAAAGAGACATCAAATCCATTAATTTTCAATGATTCACCTCTCACAGGAGTTAACACACCTGGATGTGATGAGAATAGTATGAAACTTAAGTGATTTGATGTACATATTGTCATAGTAGCAGCCAAGTCCAAGTGTATGTCACGGTGACCAGTATACATGTTTTGAAGAAGATTTCATATTCCTGCTGAACTATTGAAGTTGCTGCTGGATGCTATAGAGGTTGAAATCTTGCAAGTTATGGATGTTGCTGCTGGTTACTACTTATTGCTGCTGCTAAGTCGCAGTCCTCAAGCCTGAGAAGTTAAAGCTCTACCACTTGGAATCTTGCAGGTTAACCTAGTCAACCTCAAGATTAGGGGAGGATTGTTAGGATCTTTGGGAAATAAGAGTTTCTCAGTGATGGGAGGATTGTTGGGATATGAGAAATAAGGAATTTCTCATTGCTGCCGATAGTACAGATGGTTCCTGCCGATAGTGTTGCATTGCTGCTGCGGTTGGTTCCTGCCGATAGTATTGTTTTGTTTCTGCCGATAGGGTTGATTGCTGCGGATAGTTATTGTTTGTTATCCGTAGGTTTAGAAAGTTTGTTAGATTTATTTTTAGAAGAGATTGTTGTTTATCTCTTGCACACGTTTTCTTGTAAGACGGGTTAGGGTTAGGGTTTCTTATTGTTATAAAAGAAACATCCTGTCCATATGTTTGAGATACCTTTAACGATTTCAATATTCAATAACACAATTCTTAGTTCATAGTCTGATCCATAGAGGATCATTGTCCTTTATAGCTTTCTTCTTTATTATACTTGTTGTTTAGTTTCCGCATAAACACTTGTATTCCATACAGAGGTTCTTGTGTTACCAAGCTCAATCTAGCTCGAAGTACTCGATCCTACAATCTTGTTCTTGTCTTTTGATTAACATGCTAGGCTAGATTTATCTTGTGTTTGCTTAGATCTAATGAAACCTAACTATTGATTGTTGGTTGTTAGTGTGTTATTAATTGTATTGGATGATTGTTCATCGATGTTAGGCTTAAGAAAACTGGCTAACCTCCTATACGGTAATTTGCTTGAACGTCTTAAGAAACATGAACCAATGCGTACTAAGGTTTTTATGGTTGTATTTAATGCATGAGCGAATTCTAGTGATCCCATGTTAGGAGCTTCCTAGCCGGCTCGACATAGGAGTGAAGTAGGAGCTCATAGAGTTGGGGAAGTACTTACGCCACCCCACGATTGGTATTAAGGAATACACCCGTCATCCACGTAATTAATACACACTAATCAACCGGTAAAAGATAGTTAGGGAGTAAGGAAATCTAAGTAAACACATTTCTCTCCATATAAGTTTTACCACCTTTTCATTTTCATTTATTTATTTTATTTGCATTTGTAGTTATTTGGGTTAGTTGACTAGCAACTAATTCCGCCCACTCCTTCAAACCCGAGATTTTTACTTGCTTTCATAAAAATATAAAAAAATACAAAAAGAATCTTCCCTCACCCTTAGACCTATTAGAATAGTTTTTCAATCTTAACGACACTATTCCCTGTGGAGAACGATCAATCCCCCATACTTACCACTACACTATACTACATCGGTCAGGTACACTGCCTGGTGGGGTTGTAAGCCTCTTGAGATCCCTCGAGAGGTAAAACCTGTTGTAAGGTTACAAAACCACGCATCACTATACTACATCGGTCAGGTACACTGCCTGGTGGGGATTGCAAGCCTCTTGAGATCCCTCGAGAGGTAAAACCTGTTGTAAGGTCGCAAAACCACGCATCAAGTTTTTGGCGCCGCTGCCGGGGAATAGTTATTGTTTAGGTTGATTTTTATTTTATTAGGTCTACTCACTAGATTCCTTTCTAGTGAGATTTTTATTTTATTTTTCTAGATTTTCTTTAGTCTATCTTTTTTCTTCGTTTCTTTGTTCGTAACCATTACCATCCGATATTATGGAAGGTGGTAATATCCTCGATCCCAACAACCCACCACCATAACAACACCCACCTCCTAGAGCCCGTACCTTAGGAGACTACTCCCGTCCTAGCCACCATGGCTATCGAAACACCATTGAGCTCACTCAAGGAGCCAATGTCACTCCCTTGCGATCCGACACCATCCGGTTCGTGCAAAGTGGATGCGCATTCCATGGACTTCGTTCCGAAGATCCTAACCAACATCTCAAGGACTTTCTCAAAATCGTTGATTCCATAGACCTTGATGTTGCCACTCGAGAGACGACCCGACTGCGTCTCTTTCAATTCTCTCTGCGGGACCAAGCTAGTCAATTGCTAGAGCGTCTACCCGCAGGATCCATCACCTCTTAGGATAGATTTCACCAAAACATACGACACACATGAGGGTAGAGTTGAGCCACTTAGCTGCATGTCATGGTTAGGCCCTACCATAATACAAGATGAACACATTGGTGATCTTAATGTGATGGAGGATATAGTAGAGAACCCAAGCCCACCAAGTACCTCACAAGTCCCACCATTTTCTGAGGCATACACACCGCCCTTGACTTACCCGAAAGATGTAGAAGAGACTATAGGAACCCCAATAGAGGTAGAACCCTTGGACCAAACACAACTAGAGGATATAGGTTTGAATACTTGTAGTCATAACCTTTCTTTTAGTTATATGGAAGTTCCTAGTTTTGATGAACCGGAGCCTCAACCAAAACCGTTACCTAATCTTCGATCTTTAGATGTGAATTTAGGAATTAAAAAAGGTCCCGATCCACCCATCAAACCATGTAGTCCGGGTAATGTTAAGATTAAGGTAGTAGACTCTAAGCCTTGTAGAGAGGAAGCTGACATAGGAGTGAACCATAACCTTACATACTTACATCACCCATTCATGATTGATCACAAGAAACATTATGGGTTTAAACCGGGTTTATTAGGTCAAGATGGATTCCCAACTAGGAGTCTCTCGAAGTTGATAGAAGATGATCCCTTTCTAGGAGAAAACTTCAATTCACCCATTGACCCAATTGAACTAAGTAAGGTTATGATGATTGGATCCCACATCTTTGAGCATATAATTCATCCACCACTCTTTCCTCACGCGGCATACTTCCACCAAGATGGTGTGTATCGCTACTTTCACCCACACTTAATCCTAAGTGTAGGAAAAACCTCTCCTTTATCCGTTAAATAAAGGTAGAGTCAGGCTCGTGACTCGAACAAAAACAAGCGCTTCTTGGGAGGCAACCCAAGCTTTATTTGCTTTGTGTGTTTATTTATTTGTTTGTTTGATTTTATTTGCTTCCATATGTATGTTTAATTTTTATTATTATTGATTCATGTTCAAAACTAAATTGTGAAAATGCTTTATCTTGTTTTTAACTTCGTCTTAACTACATATAAAGGTATTTTGCAAAAGATAAGTGTAAGGGAAATCCAAATCGGTTTATTAGAACAAATGAACATGAATCGTAATAATAATAAATTAACATACATATTAGTAATTGTTTGAGTCAAATGCTTGTATCGAGTCATAATGATGTTTTGCAGGATTTCCAGGAAGTAAGGTAAAGGTTTTTCCAGAAATTTTCCGGAAACTTAACATGAGAATTCTGTCAGATCATTTCTGACGGCGTCAGGTTTTAATTTTCTGAAATTTTTAAAAGTTTTGTTTTCATAAAAAGTTTTTATTAAATCTCTAACTTATAAACTCCAGGAATCTGCAAAATAATCGTTCCACAAGCATTATATCCTTATATAGAATTTATCCCGCCGATGTTATGCAGGTTTTCGTGTTTGTTTTCTCAGGTTTAACAGGTTATTTTGGACAAGGAGATGTATGTGGAATCAAGCTTTTGGCGATGCATTAGTCTTGGAGCTTCTACATTCTCTTGGAAGAAGATCTAACCATGTTGCCACATTATCCACCGAGCGAATCAGGGGAGTATTTGATTTCATTCTTTTACCTTATTTACTTTTACATCTTGTTATTTGAACATTGGGGACAATGTTCATCTTAAGTGTAAGGGGGGGTAAAGTACGATACTTTAGAGAATACAAGTACACTTGATTTTTGTTTGTTTAATGGTAGATGTGTAATAAAACTGAGATAAATACCTGTTAGGGCAATTTTAGTGCCAAATTTAAAATTTTATACAACGTATAGGAGTGAAACTTTGATCTTAATGAGCGTTTCACGGATAGGAGTTATATGACTAGCATAAAACCGTACCACTAAAAAATTTTCCACCCCCAAATATGTGAGGTTCGCCCCTAGAATTGGTAGGAAAAGCATTTATGCTATGATGTGTGTACCGGTAGCACTTAGATTCTAGAACTTGCGTTAGGACCATTCCGAGGCCACAAGTGAGACTACATTCGTGTAGTTAGATTTACTACATGATAAGAGGCATTAGGATTAACCCATTGTTTTACACCTGTGTTTTTGTTATAATTACTTTGGCTACATTGGTCAAGTAATTCTCCCACACCCTTTTCGTTGTACTCATTTTTAGTACACGATACCCCTAGTACACCCCTCAGAGCCTATCTTTTCGTTTCGACCTTTAAGCATTTTACTTAAAGGAAGAATTTGTTACACCCCACTTAAATGTACACCCAAATCGCCTTAGCCTACCTTGTATGCACTCATTTTTAGTGCATTATTGTGACAACATTTGTTTAAACCCCAAGTTAATTATCTAATTGATTACATGGTTGCTAAGTCGAGTCATATCTTTGTACATATTGTTTTGGGACGATTGGGACTCATGGGTAAAGTACTAGTGTAATGGAGTAATGGGGAAGAACAACATTATTACCCCCATATGTGCTAAATATTTTAAAAAGTACTCCAAGTGTTTCGATTATCTTAATTCGAGTCATTAGAATAGTTATTTGTAAAGTTATGTAAAAGTTCAAGTGTAAGGGGAATGCAACGCCCCTATGATGTATTATTTTGGATGGTAGGGCAAGTGTGTATGATCAAAAAAAAAATCGAAAAAATCAAGAAAAATACAAAAAAAATGAGAAAAAGAAAAGTAGAAAAAACATACAGACTACCATCCCGTTTCATTTTATGTTTATTTTATGTTTTTGTTATTTTGTTTTTAGCTTAAGTCGAGTCTAGTCTTGGCTTAGCAACGCCATATTGTACATGTAATTAATCAAGATCTTTAACTCGCCACCAGTAAAATATCCCTTATCCAACAAATCCGTGTTTATCATATCCCTACACCTCACGTTATAATCCATGTAAAAGCCCTCTTTGATAGTTTATCTTAGGTGCTTACGCCTAGTGGAGAAGGTTTTTGATCCTTTCCCAAGCCTATGGTAATCTATTTGCTATGACAGGTAGTGAGAGATATTATCCGTTTGCATTTATGAGATTTATTTTGATGACACCTGAGAGATGTGAGTATCTAAACACTACTTGTGAGGTGCTAGTTTGTAATCTCCGTGCTTATTATGATTAAAGTGGAACGACTATTTGTTGTAATTACTTTTATATTAGCATTAAATGACCCCTAACTTGTATTTTGATTAGAATAAAAGCGCATTTGCTTGAGGACAAGCAAATCTCAAGTGTAAGGGTATTTGATGAAGCGAAAAGTGTACCGCTTTTAAGGGGTCATTTAAGCCCTAAATCGTATTTATTTGATCAAATATTGCCCTAAATCGTTCCTTTTGTCATTTTAGGTACTTTGGAGAAGAAATCTGGAAAAGGAAGCATTTTGGACGTTTTTAGAGCATAAAAGTGAAGAACACGACAAAGTCTCAAAATCGGCTGGAAAAGTACCTTTGACGGCGTCAGGGATTGTTCTAGACGGCGTCATGGCTTGGCAAAAGAGGTGGATATGAAAAATACACGAGACGCGCCAGAGAGTTTTGCAATGGAAAGTCTGACGGCGTCACCCTTTAAGATGATCAAGGCCATCACGGTTTAAGTTAAAGGGAGACGGCGTCAATCCAATTTCTGACGGCGTCAACCTTTGATAGGCCAGAGCGGATTTTGGAGGACTAAAGAGGGACGACGTCAGGAAGACCATCCGGGAACCCTAGACACGGCGAGGTGACGGCGTCAAGATCTACAACGTGACGCCGTCAGCCACTAAGTTCTATATATAGTTTTGCAATTTTTTGTCATTAGTGTGCAACTTGGTGAGGAGAAACCCTAAGACGAATTTCTGCCATTTTTAAGGGTTTTTATATCCTTGGATCTCCCATGTTTAATTGAAGATAAGTAATCATTTAATCAATCAATATGTCTATGTGTTGTTTGATTATATCTTGTTCTTGTCTTTTAATTAACATGCTAGGCTAGATTTATCTTGTGTTTGCTTAGATCTAATGAAACCTAACTATTGATTATTGGTTATCAGTGTGTTATTAATTGTATTGGATGATTGTTTATCGATGTTAGGCATAAGAAAACTGGCTAACTTCCTATACGGTAACTTGCTTGAACGTCTTAAGAAACATGAACCAATGCGTACTAAGGTTTTTATGGTTGTATTTAATGCATGAGCGAATTCTAGTGATCCCATGTTAGGAGCTTCTTAGCCGGCTCGACATAGGAGTGAAGTAGGAGCTTTAGAGTTGGGGAAGTACGTACGCCACCCTACGATTGGTATTAAGGAATACACCCGTCATCCATGCAATTAATATACACTAATCAACCGGTAAAAGATAGTTAGGGAGTAAGGAAATCTAAGTAAACACATTTCTCTCCATATAAGTTTCACAACCTTTTCATTTTCAGTTATTTTATTTTATTTGCATTTGTAGTTATTTGGGTTAGTTGACTAGCAACTAATTCCGCCCACTCCTTCAAACCCGAGATTTTACTTGCTTTCATAAAATATAAAAATACAAAAAGAATCTTCTCTCACCCTTAGACCTATTAGAGTAGTTTTTCAATCCTAACGACACTATTCCCTAGAGAAGATATCGTACTTGCCTATACTCCGTCAGTCATTGGTATTGCAACCCGGATCTGGAGTAATGTTGTAAGTCAACCGGTAAATCTAAAGCTCTACTTATCGCTATGTGAGCGGTAAAATCCTAACTACACAAATTCCCATCATTATACAATAAGAAACTAGTGATGGTCATGTTTCTTAGATGTTAAAATTACCGTATAGGAGTAGCAGTTGTTACCTAAATATAAAATCACTCAATAATAACACCAACACATAATATAGTAGATTTCATTAGATCTAAGCAAACACAAGATAATCACTAGATTTTATTAAAAGACGAACAATATCACAACATAGACATATTGAATGATTAAAGATACTTTCTTCATTACAAATGGAGTAATCCTGAAGTATAAAATTGAAAAATGGATTGTTTAGGTTTCCGACAGTTGCACACTAATGTAAAATTGAAACTATATATAGTTTAGTGGGTGAGGTTCATTTGTAGGTTGCTCAGGGGCTGTAAGACAGCGTCACGTTGTAGGCTGACGGCGTCACGTGTGAGTGACCTCAATAGCTTATCCCTTTTATATAAACCGTGAAACTTATACACTTAAGTATGTCAATTTCCATGTAAAACTCATACTTGGGGACTATTTTCCATATCCACTTTTTGCAACCTACCCGATTGGTACACTTGAGTATGTATTTTCTGCACGGAAGACTTGTCTTTCTCACTTTTATGCTAAAAACGTCAAATGACTTACTTTCCAGATTTCTATTCCAAAGTACTAAATGACAAAAGGAACGATTTGGCAAGGTTTCATAATAGAGTAGCCTTATACCCAGAAAGGCGTGTACATTCTTCGTTCATCAACTATTCAAATAGGATGACTTCTCACTCAATGGAGTTTTTTTGACTCCTTTGCACTGTTTGAGTTCCTAAAAATCCTTCTATAATATTGTTATTCTCTATTTAGTGTTACAACAAGGTTTTCAATTTTCAAAATATTTATTTAGGGATTGGCATCAATTTCCAAAATAATACTTTCTAATACCCCTTTTTTCCTTTTGAATATAAAAGAAATTTGCTTCAAAACCAACAAAGATTTTTATCCTTGCTTCACACAAGTTTTGCAAAACATCATAGCTTAAGACTTTAGCTAAGGGAACTCTTTCTGTCTACAGAAAATCTTCCAACTGATGGTGAAAGTTAGATGTATAACTATGCTCACACATTCTACTTCAAGATCTAATAGGGAAACTCCAAATACATCCTTATGGGATCAGGGAAACATCCTAATTGATTCCAATCCATGCCCTGTTCACCTCTGTACAGAATAGCTAAATGAAAGAGGAGTAGATTCACAAAAAATTGATGATTTATGTACCAACTAATTTTCAAAATTCCCTTAAGATAGAGATGTCACCAACAAAGATTTCCAGACTTAGAAAAATCTTCATGGTTACCACAATCATCTATAGGGTGAAGAACTTTGAACAGCATTGAAGATAGAGGGCAAAGATTAATTATTCTTATTGTGATCCAATTTTGTACTATTGTGGTGAGCTTTCTTCTCATAAATGGGATGTACATTAGATGGAACATGACTAGTAATAGTTCTATAGTAGGGCTTGAAGATATAAAAAGAAGATTTCATCAGCAGATTTCTTCTTAAGTTGATAATCAGTCCAATTTGCCTGATTCTTCAAAAATTTCTTCATAAAGATTGTTTGATCTTTATTAGTTTTGCCCACTTTAAAACCTCTCTTCTGACTTTCCTTCATCTTCTCAAAAATGTCAGCCAAAGCTGCTTCTTTGTATTTCTTGTTGATGAAAGATTCAAGTGCTTCAGTCTTCTCATCAGAATTGAGTGTCTTGTCATTTACTATATTTGCTGCATGACCTTTCACAATTGGATCATTGTTAATAATCCATAACATCTGTGCATCAAAGGTCTCTTGAGCAATTTGAGTATCAAGAAGAGCTTGAGCAGCTTCTTCAGCTTCTTTCTGCTCTTTCATTTCTTCAAGCATTCTTGAAGCTTCTCTAGCTTTTAGCTCTTCTTCTTGAACTCTTTTGGCCTCTTCTTCTCCTAAAGCCATCTGAATTTGCTGAGTTCTTTTCAACTTCTTGGACTTTGGCTCATCTTCAATTAGAATACCTTTGCCCTTATCCTTTGGAGTTTTATCTTGTGTTGGAGCAGAGGATTGCTCATCAGCAACTAAAATCCTCTTTCTCTTGTACACTCTCTCAGCAGATCCTTTATATCCCATAGCCAATAGCCTTTCTCTCCTGGCAGACTCTTCTTCTGCCCTAGCAGGCTCTTGCCCTGCTCCAACAGGCTCTTCATCATAAACTTGAGTTCCATCATGGAATTCAAATTGAGCCTGTTCCTCCTCTTCTTCCTCATCTTCAGACATATCCTTCCTCCCCTTTTTGGAAGAGTGATCTATCCTATCAGCATCTGACTGTGAAGAACTAGATAAAACAACCTTTGCAGACTTTTTACCTTTTAACTTCTTCACTTCACCCTCCAATCTCTTAACCCTCTTAACCAATTTGATGTTGATCTTAGAAAACCTTTCATTTTGACGTTTAAGAGCTTTCTCTAAGAACTTCACCTTGTCTTTCAACTCTTGCATTGTCTGAGGTGATTGGGTTTGTGATGTATGATGTGGGGATGGTGGTGGTGTTGCTGATGGTACTGGAGATGGTGTTGGTGATTTTTGATGTGTTTGTGAAATGAAACCATGTGAAGAACTAGATGATGGTGTATCAGCAGATGGTGTTGGTTCTTCTGGGTGTTGTGGTACCATTTCATCAAAAAGTGGAACTTCCTCCCTCTAAAACCAATTCTCATATTTGAAAATACTTTTTGAGAAAGTTTTGGTGTTTCATAAACTGAGTCTGTGGGAAGCAACACATGTTGTAATTTTCCAATGATGCATCCAATGAATCTTGGATACATCAAAAATTTTGTTTTACTATCCACATTGTTTACCAATCCTTCAAAAATATATTTAGAAAAATTGTATTTTCTGTTTGTAGCTAAGCAAATGAGAGCAGAAGCCATGTTGCCACTAAATTGCTCCCAAGAGGTTTTCTTCTGGCTCAAACAGTGAAGGATTGTGTGAATCAAAAATCTCCATTGTGGAGTAAGATGCTTTTTCAGAAAAGTGAGTTTGTTGAACTCAGCATGATACCCCATTCTTGTTAAATTTTCAAAAATTTCAGTATCTGGTAACTGACTAATACCATCAGAATCATCCAAATGAAGATGTCTTCTTATGGATGACTCAGTAAGAGTCAAATGTTTACCATCCACTTTGGCTTTTATTCTTTGTTCCCCATTTTCAGAAGTTTTAATTTTAGCAGATTCCCAAAATTGTAAAATTTGATTTTCATAAATAGTGGAATTGACTAGCAAAGCAAACCTGATGTAGGAGTTGTTCAAAAAGTCCACTACTTGATGAAATGAGGCATTATCCTCTGACTTCTCCAAAAATGCTAACTGATTGTGACGTTGAACAAAGTTTAGATCAATTGTGGAAGCCATAATGAAAATTTTGAATATGATGGTGGGATTGTTTGATAGTACTGGTAGAAGATGAAAGATGTATGTGAATTATGATAATGACTGATGAAAGAAGATATGAGAGAATTACTTTTAACCGACAATAATAAAGATTATAAAAAGAAATTGAAAAGGCGGTTAAAAAGATCTTTTATATGTGAAATATAATATAATATAATCATCAGTAATTTACATAACTACCCCAACGGCTAATTTTAACTACCAGGCCTAAAGGCTTAAAACTTTTTTCTGACAGGCTCAACGGCTATCTAGCAGTACCTTTTTATACTAGCAGTACCAATTTTGAACTAGCAGTACCTTTGAAAGTTTTAAAAAATCCCTTATAGTTTTTAGCAAACTACCAGCTATCAACGGATTTGAGTTGTCTTTACCAAAAGCCGTTTGCTTAAGGACTAGCTAACTATTTACAATTAAGTATGGTCAGTTAACAACCATATAGTTTTTGGTAAACTATCAACCATTAACGGATTTGATTTGTCTTTACCAAAAGCCGTTTGCTTAAGGACTAGTCAACTCTTAAGTTTGTGAAAAACTTGGTGAGATGAATACCAAAAGCCATGATGGCCCAAAAGATGGTGCAATTTCCTTGGATGGAGGAAATTTGAATCAGGCATTGATGCTGTGTATCTTGGATGATTGGCTCAACAAGTGAAATCACCTAATAGCATGCCTTTGAGTTGAAAACATTTCTTAGTTTGATCTAGATAGAACTTTCTCCTTGAGAAATGCTTCATCCCTTCTAGATATGTGATCTAACTATCTCTTTTTCAACTCTGCATCATCTTATATGCTCTTGTCTTTTCATAAATTGGTCTTTCTTCCATTCTGGGCTATTAATTCCTCCCCTGAGATTGTTATTTCTCCTGAAATGAATAAAACTTTTGTTGCCCCTTTTGTTTGAAAGAACTCTTGTTTTGTTATCAACCTGAAATGTGTTAGTTGCAAACCAAAAGAAACAAAGTGTAGAACACTTGATCTATAACATTTTAAGTATTCAAGCCTTTAAATGAACAAAACATAGCAATTTTGTATCAGCAGGACCAATTATGAACTAACAGGACCTTTTGACTAACTAGCAGTACCATGTTTAAAATCCAATACCAGTTAATATTATGAACAAAAACATATGATTTTCAAAGATTTATCATTCCAATACCTCCTACAAGATATTTGAATCTACCTAAATCAAAAGCTTTGGTGAGAAGGTCTGCATAATTCTTTTCAGAATCAATTTTAACAACTTGAATTAACCTTTTCTCATTGCAATCCCTTATGAAATGGTGTCTGATTTCAATATGTTTTGTTTTTGAGTGTTGAACTGGGTTTTTAATGATACAAATAGTACTGCTATTGTCAATATAAATAATGGTGTTAAGAAAATTGTACCCCTAGTCAAGCATTTGATTTTGGATCCAAAGAACTTGCCCACAACAACTTGCACCAGCAACATATTCTGCTTCAGTTGTAGAGTTGGCCACCATTGTTTGTTTCTTGCATTGCCAGGAGATTAGTCTGCAACCAAGAAATTGACATCCACCAGTTGTGGATTTTCTGTCTAGTGTTGCACCAGCATAGTCACTATCCGAATAAGCCACCAATTCAAAAGATGATTCCCTTGGATACCAAAGACCCAACCTAGGTTGACCCTTAAGATATCTAAAGATTCTTTTGACTGCTGTGAGATGAGAGATCTTGGGATGTATTTGAAACCTTGCACATACACATACTGAGAACATGATATCTGGTCTTGATGATGTAAGATACATCAAAGACCCAATCATTGATCTATAATTGTGCAAATCCATATCTTCTCCATCAGCATCTTTGATTAGCCCTTTGTCTGGATCCATTGGTGTACTTGCAACCTTAGAATCAGCAAAATTGAATTTTCTTAGGATCTCTGCTACATACTTATCTTGGCTGATAAATATGCCTTCTTTGGATTGTTTCACTTGGAGACCTAAAAAGAAAGTAAGTTCCCCCATGGAACTCATCTCAAACTTACTGTGCATAAGTTTTTCAAATTCTACACACAAGCCTTGGTTTGTTGATCCAAAGATTATGTCATCAACATAAATCTGCACTAACAAGATGTCTTTCTTTGTCCTTTTGATGAACAAAGTTGGATCAATCCTGCCTCTTTGGAATCCACTTTCTAGTAGAAAACAAGCCAATGTTTCATACCATGCCCTTGGAGCTTGATGTAGGCCATACAAAGCCTTGGTAACTTTGTAAACTTTATCTGGATACTCAGCATCAATGAAGCCTGGAGGTTGAGATACATATACTGGTTCTTCAATTTCACCATACAAAAATGCACTCTTAACATCCATTTGATAGACAGTGAAGCCTATGAATGAAGCATAGGCTAAGAAAAGCCTAATTGCTTCAAGTCTTGCAACTGGAGCAAACACTTCTTCATAATCTACCCCTTCCTCTTGAGTATATCCTTGTGCTACCAATCTAGCCTTGTTCCTGATTACTATACCCCTTTCATCCTTCTTGTTTCTGAACACCCATTTGGTTCCAATTGCCCTATGACCTCTGGGTAAATCAACCAATATCCAAACCTTCTGAATCTTGAATTGGAGAAGCTCTTCTTGCATAGCTTCCACCCAACTTGCATCATCTAAAGCTTTGTTTATGTTTTTGGGTTCAGCCTGAGATTTGAAAACATGAAAACAGGCATATATTGGAATTATCATTATTCTTTTCTTCATAAAGAGAGGAGATTAACCCTTCTTCATTTGAGGATAAGACTTGAGATAAACCAACTTGAGATCTTGTTCTAACACCAGAAGTTATGCTTCCAATCACATCATCAGTTGAGTGATCTTTGAGAATTCTAGTGTTTGGTGTTTTAGGAACTTCATATGTAGTTGGAAGATTGCTAATCCCAACTTCTTCTTGAAAAGAATCATCTATTTGAACATTCAATGGCTCAGCAGTACCAATACTTGTACTAGCAGGACCATCTGAAGAACTGGCAGTACCATTGTCATTAGCACCACTCTCTTGATTCTCTTGATTCTGAGTTCCTTGATCTTCTTCATTGCCTTCTTTTGTTGTGTTTGAAGGTCCTTCTTCATTTGAAGATAGATCCATACTTTTCCAAATTGGCATCCAGATGAAATCTTGATTTTTAGGAATTTCAACATTTTCTTCAGAACCTGCATTTTCATTAGCATTTGTACCTGTAACAGGCACATAATTCATAGATTCTGAAAGCCTATCAACATCAAACATCCAATCTGGTCCAACTCCTTTCACATTTGTAAGTTTCTCTTGAAACTCTATGTGAAGATTCTCTTCAACTAGCCTAGTGCATGTGTTAAACACTCTATAGGCCTTACTTTGCAAGGAATACCCTATCAAAAAGCCAACATCTGCTTTTCCATCAAATTTGCCTAAATGATCTTTGGTATTGAGAATAGTAACCTGACAACCAAAAGGTCTCATAAAACTTAAAGATGGTTTTCTACCAAAGAAAAGTTCATAAGGTGTTTTTCTATGTGGTTTTGTCACAAGAACCCTGTTTTGTACATAACAAGCAGTACCAACTGCTTCAGCCCAAAATGAAATAGGCAACTTAGAGTCTACTAACATAGTTCTAGCAGCCTCTATAAGTGTTCTATTCTTTCTTTCTGCTACTCCATTTTGCTGAGGTGTTCTAGCTACACTAAACTCTCTTTTTATGCCTTTTTCCTTGCAAAAGTCATCCATAACTCTATTCTTGAACTCTGTCCCATTGTCACACCTGATGATTTTGACTTTCTTATCAGATTGGTTTTCTACCTCAGTGATATAGGTTTTAAGTATCTCACTAGTTTCATGTTTAGATCTTAAGAAGAAAACCCATGAAAATCTGCTATAGTCATCAGTAACAACCAGACAATATTTCTTTCCATTCAAGCTGCACACATTAGTAGGACCAAAGAGATCCATATGAAGCATATGTAAAGCCTGAGAAATAGAGTTTTGGGTCTTGGGCTTACAAGAAGCTCTATGTTGTTTGCCTTTTAGACAGTCAACACAAGTTTGGTCGTTTTGGAAAATCTTTTTGGGTAAACCTCTTACTAAATCATATTTTGCAATAGTGTTGATTGTTTTAAAGTTTACATGACCAAGCCTTCTATGCCAAATCATAGATTCATCCAATGAGGCCTTTGCTACCAAACAAGTTAACCTTCCTTGGGATCAATGTTCTTTAAATTGACAACATACATATTGTTCCTTTTTGGAATTTTAAGAAGGATCTGACTCTCATCAGGCATCTTAAAATCAGAAGAAAGAACCATACATTCATTGTCATTAAATAGAACATTGTTCTTTTTGTCACACATTTGTGAGACACTAAGAAGATTAAACTGAAGTTCTTTCACAAAATACACATTTTCAAAATCTATTTTACTGGTTTTGATAGTACCTTTACCAGTGATCTTTCCTTTTATTCCTCCCCCAAAGGTAACATATCCTCCATCAAAAGTTTTGAAGTCTGAGAGGAATGACATGTTGCCTGTCATGTGCCTTGAACACCCACTATCAACATATCCTTGATCTTCAATATCAGTTGAATGTTCCTGCACATGAATAAACATATTAGTTTCCTTGGGGTACCCAAGCCATGACAGACTTGGGTTTGCCTCTTGCATCAATGAAGTCAAACCTTTTCAGGATTGTTGATGCCCTTTGGATTGGATTGGTTTCCAAATCCAACATGCTGAGGACTTAACAGCACTTTCCCTTTTAATCCATTGTGTGGTCTTTGGTCTATCAGTACCAATTTTGGCAATACCAATTTTGGCAGTACCATTTAGTCTAGCAGGACCTTTTGGTCTAGCAGGACCTTTGGTTTTTGGACTCCAAACTTTTGTTTTGACCACATTTATCTTTTGAATAGGATTCTTCTCAACTTTTGGTACACTTTTGAAAGTGTTTCTTGTACCCTTTTCAGTTGATTTTGTAATAACAGGCTTATGTTGTCTAACAGTATGATTATCTTTTGTAGTGTTAGACTTAACAAAACTTTTTCTGGGTTGAGTAACATTTGTTTTAGCTTTTGATTTACTCCCAGAAACCCATTTATTACAATAAGCATGAAGATGATTAAAGCTACCACAATAATAACAAGCTTTATTAAACATAACAAAGTCATCACCTAATTGTTGTGATTTAAGGTTGTTCCAATTTCTTTGGCTTCCCCTAGGTTTGTTATTACATTTTTTACAACTTTCAACTGTCTTCAAAACAGTTTTGGCTTTAGCTTTAACTTCTACTTTCTTAGGACTGGATGGTCCTACTTTGATTCCTTTAATAGGAATAGTCTCATCTTCATCATCATCAGATACCCAATCCTCAATAATTAGGACATCTGGTCTCTTCTCAGTGAGCACCTTGGAGAGTGAGACATTCTTAGCACTCTCAGAAGGTTCACCTATCACTACAGGTTTAGCTAATGGTTTTGCAACAAATTCATGTAAACCTGATGCAGCAAGATCACTACCTTGTGGACAAGGAATTCCTCTATAAGGTGGAGGACAATTATTATATCCTATCCCTGATTTTATTCTCTTATTCAACTGAGTCTCAACTATGCTCTTAGTACACTCAGAAGCATTTTCCAATTTAGTAACAGTCAGTTGAATATTGTCTCTAGCTAATGTCACTTTAGTGCACTCTGTCCTTACCATTTCTATTTCTCTATCTTTCAAAAATATTTGTCTTTGAAGAGCATTTTTAGCATCAGTAAAGGTAAGTTCATTTTCTCTATAGTGAGTGATTTGTTTTTCTAGCTTGGACATACCACACTTATGGTCAAATAAGGTTTGAATGGTTTTTCTATGTTCTAATACTTCTGTATCATAAGCTTTACTTATGATTTTTAATTCTTTAAAAGATTCACAATCATTAGGACATTTGATAATTTGTACCTCAGGGGTGGAGGAATGCCATCAAAGCCAATTCATCAGAAGTTGACTCATCTTCACCCATGAAACTCCAGTCAAAACCCATGCCATCTATAGCAACCATTGCTTTTGGCTCAGCAACTTCAACAACCTTACTCTTGCTTTCAAAGCTTCCTTTCTTCTCAAAGCTTCCTTGGTTTCTGTTGTCAAAACCCTCTACCTCTGTCATCTTGCCTCTTAGGTCTTCTACACTCTCTAGAGTAGTGACCTTTCATGTGGCAGTTGTAACACTCCACCTTTGACTTATCATAGCCAGCAGGCTCACTTCCATCTATCAGTATCTTCTTGCCAGTCCTCATCATCAACTGCTTAGCTCTAATGCTTAAAAGTGAAAGTTGCCACTTTAGGTCCATTACTTCAAGATCATCAGGATGAATCTCTTGAAGGTCTTCAAATGTTAATACAGACCCATTGTGTTGAGATGTAAGAAAAGCACACCCAATTGTTTCATCCAAAATGGACTTGGTGCTACTAGAAGTATTAGCAGTACCAAAGGTTGTGTTAGCAGTACCTTCTTCTCTGCCACCTTTGTCTTCATGATCAACCTTTGAGATGTTTGGGGATGAAACAAATGCCATATTTCCTGAGCTTGACCCAGTAGTCTTCTTAACTTCATGTTCTACAATCTTGAAATTGTTGTAGAGATCATTGAGACTCATCTGGTCAATATCTGACTTGTTCTTCCATACAATGACATGCATAGACCATTCTGAAGGTAAACTCCTAAGAAATTTAGAGTTTAGATCTTCTTGAGTTATCATCACTTCATGGATGGCTAACTGACTTGCAAGCTTCTGAAGTCTATTGAACATACTGTCCAAAGACTCATTGGTTGTGGCTGTGTGAAGTTCTCAAATTGTTGTTTGAGAAGTGTCTTTTGTGTTTTCTTGGTAGCATCATTACCACCAAACCTAGCCGCAATAGCTTCAAAGAGGGTTTTGGCATCTTTGTATTTGTTAAAAATCAGATAGTTGATCATTTGGAATAGTCATCAGTAACATACTCCTTGCCTTGAGATCATTTTTCTTCTGAATTCTTTCATCTGCATTCGATTTGGTTGGGTTTGTATTGTTGTTACAAGAGCATCATTTACTGTTGTTGTGGTGGTTTGGGGTTTAAATGAATTGCCTTGTTCAATAATCTCCCAAAGTGCATAATCCTGCACTTGAAAGTATTGTTCAACCCTGAGTCGCCACATTTCAAACTCATTTTGTTTCAGTAATGGAAGTTTAGCTGCAACATTTGTCTGAATATGTTCAACATCCATTTTTCTTTTAAATTAGTAAATATCAAGCCTAGCTCTGATACCACTTGTGGAACGTTTTGTTTGTTCTTGATTGAGATATTTATGTATTGAATGTGTTTAGCATGCGGAATCTACTACAACACACTTTAAAAGAACACAAGATGGTGAGTTTGAGTAAATGAGAGAATGCAATGAACAAATAATCACAACTTTGGTTATCACAAAACGATTCAATATTATTGATGAAATAATACGGATGATCTAAATATCACCGGGATTACAAAGTAATCTTGAATCAAAGATTGTAAAAGGATTTTTGATTCGAAGTAACTAAGTTACTTGAGAGATAGTTTGTTTTTGGTTATTTTGGTTCATAAAGATGCATGCATGAAGAAGTGACTAAGATATCCTTTTATAAGATAAGGATATCTTATTACATGTTGTCAAGTAGATGAATATAATACTATACTTTGACTATTATGGCGCCTACAATTAAATACAACTACCATGTACACTCTGATATATTCTTCTGTCACCACAGAAGACTATTCTACTTCTACATAACGTATAACAATGTACAAAGACTAATAATTCAACTAAATATCTATTACAAAATATCTAATCGACAAAACAGAAGCTTGGCAGGCTCTTCATTAGCTAGCAGTACCTTCTACCCAGAAGGTACTGGTAGAACATCTTCGTACACTACAAAATCAACTAGCAGGCTCTTCTCATCATTGGCAGGCTCTTTGACTTTGATCATTTTATTCCCAACAATTCCCCTAGAGAACGATCAATCCCCCGGTACTTGCCACTTCACTATACTACATCGGTCAGGTACACTGCCTGGTGGGGATTGCAAGCCTCTTGAGATCCCTCGAGAGGTAAAACCTGTTGTAAGGTCGCAAAACCACGCATCAGTACTTCCCCAACTCTACAAGCTCCTACTTCACTCCTATGTCGAGCCGGCTAAGAAGCTCCTAACATGGGATCACTAGAATTCGCTCATGCATTAATACAACCATAAAAACCTTAGTACGCATTGGTTCATGTTTCTTAAGATGTTCAAGCAAATTACCGTATAGGAGGTTAGCCAGTTTTCTTTAGCCTAACATCGATAAACAATCATCCAATTCAATTAATAACACACCAACAACCAATAATCAATAGCTAGGTTTCATTAGATCTAAGCAAACACAAGATAAATCTAGCCTAGCATGTTAATTAAAAGACAAGAACAAGATATAATCAAACAACACATAGACATATTGAATGATTAAATGATTACTTATCTTCAATTAAACATGGGAGATCCAAGGGTATAAAACCCTTAAAAATGGCAGAAAATTCGTCTTAGGGTTTCTCCTCACAAAGTTGCACACTAATGACTAAAAATTGCAAAAAATATATATAGAGTTTAGTGGCTGACGGCGTCACGTTGTAGAGCTTGACGCCGTCACCTCGCCGCGGCTGTAGAGCTGACGGCGTCACGTTGTAGAGCTGACGGCGTCACGTTGTAGAGGTTGACGCCGTCAGAATTGTGCTTGACGCCGTCTCTCTTTAACTTAAACCGTGACGGCCTTGATCACCTTAAAGGGTGACGCCGTCAGATTTCCATTGCAAAACTCTCTGGCGCGTCACGTGTATTTTGTCATATCCACCTCTTTTGCCAAGCCGTGACGCCGTCAGGAGCAATCCTTGACGCCGTCACGTGTACTTTTCCAGCAGCTTTGGAGACTTTGTCGTTTTCTTCACTTTTATGCTCCAAAAACGTCCAAAATGCTTCCTTTTCCAGATTTCTTCTCCAAAGTACCTAAAATGACAAAAGGAACGATTTAGGGCAATATTTGATCAAATAAATACGATTTAGGGCTTAAATGACCCCCTAAAAGCGGTACACTTTTCGCTTCATCACAAATTGACTTTTCAAAAAGGATACTTCTCACCTCAATGGAGATTTTTTATACATACCCTTTTGCGCTGTTTGAGTCCTAAAAAGACTGCTTGGGAGCAGTTCGGTAGTAATATTGCTATTGCTCTTATTTGTTTGTCTACAACAAGGTTTTCAACTTTTCAAAATTTATTTATGAGGGTATGGCATCCAATGTTCATAGCAAAACAAAGTTTCTAATGTACCCACGTTTTGTTCAAACTCTTTTGAATAAAAAGAAAAATTTGCTTACAAAACCAACAGAAACTTTTGCTACTCCTAGCCTTCAATCAAAAGTTTTTCAAAACATGGCTATGGCTAGTAGACTTTTTAAGGGGGAACCAGTTCCATTGTTTCCAGAAATGCTTCAAACTGAAGTGGGTGAAGGTTCAGCAGTTCCAACTGATCCCCATCACACATCTACTTCAGCTCCTGAAAGGACCCAACCCCAAATTCATACCACTTATAGGAGAAGGGAAACACCCAGAGTGATTCCTAGATCCTTGCCCCATGATTCACCTCTCCTAGCAGTTAACACAGCTAGAAGTGATGAGGGTAGCTCTTCACAAAAGGAATTGATGGATTTATGTACCAAGCTAGTTTCAAAAGTTGCAGCCTTAGAGGAAGAGATAAAGACCAACAAGGAGGAGTTCCAAGCACATAAGAAAAAATCTGCTCAGGTCTACAACAAATTGACTCTTAGGGTGAAGAAGCTTGAAGAGCAGTTGTCAAAGAAAAGGGAAAAGATGGTCTTGGATTCTGATGGTGATGATTCAGACTCTTCTGATGATAATGGTGGTGATGGTGATTCTTCCAAACAGGGGAGGAAATTAGTTGAAGACAAGGGAGATAGTTCTAAAGCTCAGGGGAGGCATGATGAAGGTACATATGAGGAACAATTGGATATGGGTTCTGGTAATGTTGATATGGAAATTAAAGAAGCTGCTAAGACACATAAAGAAGTTCAGACTGGTGTTCAAGAATCTGAAGCAGTTCCTACTGTTGAAGCAGTTCCAACTACTGATACAGAGCATGAGACAGTTCCAACTGGTGATACTACAGCTGAGCTAATATATGAAAGAAAAAGAGAAAATAAGGGTAAAAATCCAATGACATTAGAAGAAGCTGCTCAAGAACTTGAAAAGCTCAAAAGAGTAAAACCAAGAACTCAAGTTCAAATTGACTATGATGCAGAGGTAGCAAGGAAGATTCTAGAAAAGGATTTAGCTGATGAACAAGCTCAGATAGCTCAAGATGCAGAATTAGCAAGGAGAATAGCTGCTGATAATGTAAGGAGCATAGCTGAATTCATGGATAGGACAAGATCTGAAGATTTTAATCAAGAAGAGTTCAATGAGCAACTACAATACTTGTTGGATTCTGATTTGATTATAAAAGCTCATAGTGTGATGCTTCTTAAAGATCAGGAATTAAATGAAGAAGAAAAGTCAGAGAAGCTCAAAGAATTCATCTTAAAGACAAACAAAGAAGCTACTTGGAATGACTTGATGCAAAGAATTAGAGAAAGACAAAAGTCAGGTTACAAGACAAAGTTGCCTACCAGGAAAGAAAAAGTCAGTTTCATGAAGCACTATTTGAAGAATCAAGCAAATTACAAGATGAGTGACTTCACTGGAAGGTCAGATGCTGAGATTGAAAAGAAATTCTTTGAAACCTATGCAAGACTGAATACTCCAATCAGAGAAGACATCCAAAAGAAAAAGAAAAGAGAACCAGAAGTCATAGAATCTCAAGCTGCAAAGAAGTTGAAATCTGGAGAAGGATTGACAAATGAGGAAATCAAGAACATGATGGTAATAGTTCCAGAGTCTATAAACATCAAACCTTTAGAAGTTAAATATCCTATCATTGGTTGGGAAGTTTTCACTGATGGAAGGATGAAGGGATGGAAGATCATAAGGCTTGGTGGTATTTATGAGAGATACAAGTTGTTTGAAGATCTGCTTAAAGGCTCTGACAAAGAAGATCTTAATCAGCTGTGGAGCTTAGTAAAAGAGAAATTCAAAGTTCAAGACCCTGTTGAAGATAAAGATAAAGAGTTATGGGTGCAGCTGAAGAGAATTTATGAACCAGATGGTGGAGAATCAATGTGGAGATTTCAAGCACAAGTCAAGGATGTCACTTGGAAGTTATTTGAATCATGTGGAGTGCACAGAGTGTCTACCAAGGATGGAATAGAGATTTACATGTTGGTGGAAAAAGATTATCCACTCAGACCAGTTGTATTGATGGCATTGATGTCAGTAAAGCTTACTGTTGATGAAGAGTCTGAGATGGGAGATGATCTAATAAGGAAGATTTTCACACTTGCACAACATGTGAAAACAGGATCCAAGAGACTGATATAATAAGTGTTTGAAAGAATCCCCCTCATTTAGAAGAAGAAGCTTAATTGAAGAAACTTAGTGATTTGGGAAGAAATCATAAGTTTAGGGGAGGATTGTTAGGAATTAAGCATAAACAGTTAGTACGGCTGAAGAAGGAAATTGGTACTGCTGATGAAGTTTGAAGACAAGAGCAGTTAGTACGGTTGAAGAAAGAAGTTAGTACTGTTTATGATTATTGTAATCGTGTAGAAAGATAATTATAGAAAAGATTTGGTAGATATCTTATTCGATTAGGTTGATAGTTATCTTGTACAGGAATCCTTAGTCTATAAAAGGATTGCCTAGGGTAAAGATTAGATATAGATAAAATAAACAGAATACGCATTTTTGTTAAGATTCAAGGTTGTAAACCCTAGTACTAGTTGAGAGGACTCGTATTATTATCATTAATAATATTGAATCGGTCGCCACCTCTCCCAGGACCGGAATGATTATCCCTGCCCGATGGGTCTACATCCATCCCTGAATGTCGTCGGGTACTGTTAACTTCCCATTCACTTTTACATTCAAATTACACAAAACACAAATAAATAGATCTTCTAAGTGCTAGCTAGTAAATTTCGCGTGCTAGACTAGACATCATTCAAAGCCTCACATCTAACACAAGGAGTGTGTATAGATCCGGTCACATTCAAAAATCAAAAATCAACCCGAACATAATTCCATTATAACTACTCCCAGTATTGCAAAATTCACCTCTGAGTCGGACATAGGTGATCAGGCCATGTCCCACTGTCCCTGGTTGAATATAGGTGATCAGTCTATATTCTCCCGAGGTTCAATGAATTTTGAAATACTCAGCCTAGTTATACTAGTAATATGTCCCTTACATCCAAAATCATTCCCAAAACCATGACAAGTGTACAAACTCGATATTCAATAAAGAGATTACGCAAGGAAATAGCGTAACTCCGCGATAGGTACGGTGCATGCATAAGCATATGGAAATGCTTATAGTGAATAGCTAAAATAGGCGGATATAAAATATCCAATAGTCAGGCACACATCTCAACAAATATATCCTCAAGCATCTCATCAAACAAACTCGTCAAATATATCATGAACATCTCATCTAATATATCATCAATGAGGCTTCGGCTTAGCAGGCAGGCATATGGCGGTCATAGAGTTAAGTTTTCACAAAAGTGGTTATAGTCTAGGTTTTAAAAATATACCCAGTTCTCTATAACCTGGCTCTGATACCAATCTGTAACACCCCCAAAATATGGTCCAGCGGAAGCATACATGTCACTGGTGTGCTACTTAATTGGTATCACAACGCAAGTACAAAGAACGCTTTTTACCTCAATCATTTAGAATAAAATTCATTAACAAAAAGTGTTAAATTTACATTATTCAAAAGTAGTGCGGAAATAGGCCCATAAAATAAGTGAAGCGGTCCCAACATATATATCAGAGTCGTCTATGACCATGCCCCTTGCCAAGCGCCTCCAGAAATAAGCTATCATCTAAACCTGAAAATACATGCTAAAAGGGTCAGCTTACGCTGGTGAGTTCATAGGTTTAAGCAAAAGTATAACAGTGAACCAAGATAAGTGATTTGCTACACTGGACTAAGATAGATATAAATCACAAATTCCACATATCTCAACAATCACAAATCAACGAGTAACAATGTGATAGGGCACAATAGCCCTCTCTCATATTTGACAAACACAGTAGGGCCCTAGGATATATTTGACCTTAGCCAGGCAACACGTTATAGCAAAAGGTATCCGAGTCATTTGCTACCCTGGTCTAAGACAAATATCTAACGCATATCTAACCTTAGCCAGTCAACAAGTTATAGCAAATAAAAAACAACAGTGAGGTCCATTCAAAACAGTTTTGAATGTTTTCTCATCCCAAGGTTTCAATAAACAGTTCACGAGTAAAGGTGGGGCTGTGAAACTCACATGCATATCAGTCAATCACATAACGCCTTCAAATAACCAAATCAAATATTTCAGCAAAACAGTCAAATATTGAGTAAACAGTTCGCATATTCCAAATAAACAGTCATTGAGTTTAGTTAAAAACGAGCATGTATTCTCCCCCAAAATAGTTATAAAACGGGTAAAATTGGGGGCCATGAACTCACCTTAGCCACAACAATGCAAACATCACAACTGACACAACTGGCATCTAGAGCTAATCACAACGGTATCCAGGAGACAGGCACAATGGTACACGGAGGTACAAGCACAACGGCAACTATGACACATGGCACAACGGACTCGGCACAACCTAATAATATAAAACTGGTCTTAACGTATATCCCAATGAGCGCAAAAGTTTCCAAAAGTTAACTATTCCCATTCCCAAATATTATTCCAATTCCACTTCCAAAACATTCTCGTTATATCCATTTATTAGCGTTTGGTATCATCGTTGGTGTAGTGGTGAAAAGACGCTGACTCAAGTGTACACACACCACATTAAGTGACAATAACGGAATCATCGCGGCAAGTATGTCAAAAAGTCAAGGAGATATGACGGAAATGACTCACAAAATCACACATACAAACACACCAAGTAGTTGAAAAGATTGGTAGTCGTCAATTTTAATCCCATTACATTTTATAAAACATACATGTTTTACATATTTAAGCAAAAATTCGTCATGACTTATTCGTTCGTAGAACGCTCCAAGTCGAGTGACTTTATTAGTTTCCAAATACGTTTAGTTAATAAGGAATTATAAATATTATTGTTCGTTAGACATCATTTCCATATTGTTCATCCGTATAACAACCCACAATTTTTCAGGCTATTATTTTAATCGTGCATCTAGTTATTTTTGAAAAATAATACAAATTAAACAATTACTGACATTTACTAATGTTTAAAAATTTAAAAACGATAGGTCATCTCATTTTTCTTGAAAAACGACACCACACGCGTACCGACACCACACCAGTAAAGGTTACTTTAAAAATCCATATCTGAATCAAGAAAAATTTACTCTGTGTCAGTTTAATAAAAACGTCCCCCGAATTATATTCTTCGCGCTGAAGACAACCCGAAAATCTCGAGTGACACCGGGATTTAACGGGTCATGGAGTACAATTAATACACACAAAACAAATTTACCCCACCCTTATCCTCACAAAAACAGTCACACCTCTCTCTCCTCCCCCACTCCTCATCTGTTACTTCTGATTCCTCTGATCATCGAAATCGTCATCTCCTTTATCCATATCCTCAGATCGATAACTACAAATGGTGATGAAACAAAGTCAGGTTTTCCTTTATCCTCTTCCTTGTGTCCAAGAGAAGGACGACTGCCACTCTTTTTGTCGAGTCCGAGAGTCAACACATTGAGCCAAAGAGATGACGAAGACGAGGACCATGGCTTCCTTATTTGGCCATAGGAGCGTCTGATCTTCAGGAAAGGAGAATCAAACAACCCTTGTTTATGTGCTATAAACTCTACTCGATTCACAAGCAGCCTCCTCACATCCAAATCTCTATCAAAAATAATTATAAGGGCTGATATTCTTAAGTATTGAGTCAAGAGTGGGCGTGGATTGCTTGTCTGAATCGAGCTTGGGTGTCTTTGATTTCTGCAAATTTCCTGTCGAGTTACCCATTTGTGTAAGAACCCTAAGCCCTCTTTTGATTCTTTAATTCAACAACAAGTGTGTTTGTCATGTATTGATTCAACTTTATTTGTTAATAGATTTTTATAATTATTCGAATTGTTATTATTTTGTGGTTTTATCTCGTGTTCTGTCGAAAACAATATTTGTGGAATCAATCAATTTTAGTTATGTTATTGTTGTGGTGTGACTCAAACCGACCTAACTAAACTAATAATGAAACAAAATCTTGGCTCGGTTATGAAAGTGTTTGATCCTTTTGTTGTCCTGGATTCGTACACAGTCTCGGGTTTAAATTGTTGTGGTGAATGAAAATTTGAATGTAGCTTAAGTAAAATTAGTGTTCAAGGGTTAGAGTCTCGTTTTCCCCCTCATAAGACCTTGTCGTTCGTACCATTTCAATCACTACACGTCGTATTTATTTCGAGTCTTAGAGCCATTTTGGCTTGCGGAAAAACTGGTTCTAAACTCCTTTGGTGTATTGAATCTTGTTGCGACTAATCCTTGTTGATACTGAAACTTGATAGTAACATTGGAACCTATATTCTTTTTGAACACAGCCTTTGCCTCCTTCTGTTTGGTTTGCGTTAACAGACATCACCCCACAACTCATTTGGGTTGTTGGTGGACTTCGTCTGAGTTGGGTCTTGGTTGGGCCGCAGCCCACCAAGCGTTCCACCCATGAACAGTTTGTTGGTCTCCAAAATAGCCCAAGTCAAAGAGCAAATGTAGAACCTGTTAATATTAAGCCCACTCGAATGATAAGTTTTTGGGACACAGCCCACTCCCGACACAAAATCATGTTATACACTTGTTTCATATATAAAGCCGTCGTCACAAATCGTTTCACTAATAAAACGTGACAATCTTATATTTTAACTTCACGATCTATTTTAAATAACTACACTACGTAAATCTTATAACTTATTAACACAAGGATTAATTATTTTCAAAACATTTCTTTTATAATAATACACACACACACACACACAGATATATAATATATATATATATATATAATATATATATATATATATATATATACACACACACACACACACACACATACCATTTCTTTATTTTCTCATACTTACACGCAAACTTTGTAATATACATATTCACTTGACTATAATTTTTTTTATAATACCATCAACGTCTTACAATTATTAATCGTCCCGTTCATAATCTTTCAGTTATTGCCAAACTAAAGATTATTCGTCTTTGTATCCCGTAAGCACTTCCAAGAGCCAATACTTTCAAATGATTTAAAAAATGAATTTTAAACTTAAATGCTGCCACACCAGCAACAATAACATAAACTCACTAAAACTTTTGAACTTAAGTCTTAAACTTAGTCTGTGAACTAAAACAACGTTACTAATCTAGGTCGCGTGTTGGTGCTGAACTTTATCTGAACTATTGTAATATCTGACAACTATATGCCGAGGTGAGTATTCACAGCCCCTTTTTACCGCTTTATTATATTTGGGGTGGAATGCATGACTTAAATTTTTATTTGAACTTATGACATATATTTTTACCTTAACTCTTTGGAAATTGACTTTGAACTTTAAAATATTGTTTGAGCTTATGACTTGTTTTGAACTGTTGACGTGCCATACGCACTTAAATTTTAGTCTCCCTTGTCTACGGAGCAGGCTTGATTTAATTAGTATATATATACACACACACACACACACCATTTCTTTATTTTCTCATACTTACACGCAAACGTTGTTATATACATATTCATTTGACTATAATTGTTTTTTATAATACCATCAATGTCTTACAATTATTAATCGTCCCATTCATAATCTTTCAGTTATTGCCAAGTTAAAGATTATTCGTCTTAGTATCCCGTAAGCACTTCTAAGAGCCAATACTATCAAATGATTTAAAAAATGACTTTTAAACTTAAATGCTGCCACACCAGCAACAATAACATAAACTCACTAAAACTTTTAAACTTAAGTCTTAAACTTAGTCTGTGAACTAAAACAACCTTACTAATCTAGGTCGCGTGTTGGTGCTGAACTTTATCTGAACTATTGTAATATCTGACAGCTATATGTCGATGTGAGTATTCACAGCCCCTTTTTACCGCTTTATTATATTTGGGGTGGAATGCATGATTTAAATTTTTATTTGAACTTATGACATATATTTTTACCTTAACTCTTTGGAAATTGACTTTGAACTTTAAAATATTGTTTGAGCTTATGACTTGTTTTGAACTGTTGACATGCCGTACGCACTTAAATTTTAGTCTCCCTTGTCTACGGAGCAGGCTTGATTTAATTAGTATATAATAGTTGGAATGATGTAACGTTCAGTCATTCGCATTGTTAGTCCCCGATTGGTTTGTCGTTCGCACTCCAATTTAGACGTACCGTTCGTACGGCTCCCTTGTGCGGAGCAGTAGGTAATATGGATAACGCTATTAGAGGTCGCCCAGCCTCTCATTCCCCTGTCTACGGAATGCATATTATATATTTTAGGGGCTTTGCCGCATACATTATTATATACTGATGAGGCGAAAAGTGTACCGCTTTTAAGGGGTCATTTAAGCCCGAAATCGTATTTATTTGATCAAATATTGCCCTAAATCGTTCCTTTTGTCATTTTAGGTACTTTTGAGGAGAAATCTGGAAAAGGAGGCATTTTGGACGTTTTTGGAGCATTAAAGTGAAGAATACGACAAAGTCTCAAAATCGGCTGAAATTTACCTTTGACGG
Organism: Artemisia tridentata subsp. tridentata; assembly: GCA_021014915.2. Classification (NCBI taxonomy): domain Eukaryota; kingdom Viridiplantae; phylum Streptophyta; class Magnoliopsida; order Asterales; family Asteraceae; genus Artemisia; species Artemisia tridentata. The sequence goes on along the minus strand of CP139505.1, from coordinate 305,713,786 downwards.
CGTCAGAATCATCTCTTGACGGCGTCATGCCTTGGCAAGAAAAGTGGGATGTGAAATTTACTCATGACGGGCCAGTGAGTTAGCATGAGAATTCTGACGGCGTCACGCTTTAACTAAATCAAGGGCGTCACGGCTTAAATCATAAGGGGACGGCGTCACGTTCATGATCCGACGGCGTCAAGCCTTGATAGGCCAGAATGGATTTTTGAAGAGCTAAAGAGGGACGGCGTCAAGAAGGTCACCCGGGAACCCTAAAAGCGGCGAGGTGACGGCGTCACAATGCATAAGGTGACGCCGTCAGATCCAAAAATCTATATATAGTTTTCTAATCTTTTGTCATTAGAGAGAGCTTAGTGTGTGGAATTTTGGGATAAAACCCTAAGACGATTTTAGCTACTTTTTCAGGGCTTCTTGCCTTGAGATCTTCCATGTTTCATTGAAAGATAAGTTATCAATTAATCATTCAATATGTCTATGTGTTGTTTGATTCTATCTTATGCTTGTCTTTTGTTTAACATGTTAGGCTAATTTTATCTTGTGTTTGCTTAGATCTAATGAAACTTAGCTATTGATTATTGGTTGTTAGTGTGTTGTTAGTTGTATTGGATGATTGTTTATCTATGTTAGGCTTAAGAAAACTGGCTAACTTCCTATTCGGTAACTTGCTTGAACGTCTTAAGAAACATGAACCAAATGCGTACTAAAGGTTTTTATGGTTGTATTTAATGCACAAGCGAATTCTAGTGATCCCATGTTAGGAGCTTCCTAGCCGGCTTGACATAGGAGTGAAGTAGGAGCTTGTAGAGTTGGGGAAGTAAGTACGCCACCCCACGAATGGTATTAAGGAATACACCCGTCATCCACGCGACTAATACACACTAATTAACCGGTAAAAGATAGTTAGGGAGTAAGGAAATCTAAGTAAACACATTTCTCTACACATAAGTTTCTCACCACATTTCATTTTTGTTATTTTATTTTATTTTATTTGCATTCGTAGTAAATTTTGGGTTAGTTGACTAGCAACTAATTCCGCCCACTCCTTCAAAACCGAGATTTTACTTGCTTTCATAAAATTATAAAAACATAAAAAGAATCTTCCTCAACCCTTAGACCTAATTAGAGTAGCCTTTCATACCTAACGAACACTATTCCCTGTGGAGAACGATCAATCCCCCGTACTTACCACTACACTATACTACATCGGTCAGGTACACTGCCTGGTGGGGTTGTAAGCCTCTTGAGATCCCTCGAGAGGTAAAACCTGTTGTAAGGTTACAAAACCACGCACATCAAGTTTTTGGCGCCGCTGCCGGGGAATAGTTATTGTTTAGGTTGAATTTTTATTTTATTAGGTCTACTCACTAGATTCCTTTCTAGTGAGATTTTTATTTTTTATTAGATTTCTTTAGTCTATCTTTTTCTTTGTGTGTTTGTTCGTAATTTCCATTGACTCTTCCGTTCACCATTATGGAGTACGCGAATCCGCCATACCACCAACCACAAAGGCCATTCTACCCTATTGACATCTCGAATTTCAAACAATATCGAGATGAACCCATATATGATGCATGGACTCGTTTTAGAAATTTACTCCAAAAATTCCCTCATCATAGTTTCGCTTTAGCATCCCTAACCCGAACCTTTTACTATCGTGTTGGCCAATATGACCAAATGCGCATTGAGGATTTTGCCAATGGGGACTTTAGGGAATTAAGTGCTGAAGAAGCATGGGATGTCATAGAAGATTGTGCCCAATATTATTATAGGGTAGACAACCAAACAAACGTTAGTACAAGTCAATTGAATATAAATTTCCTGGATCATGAAACAAGTTTGTTTGGGGATGAATACATTAGTGTTGAGATACCTAAGTGGTTGTCATGTAATGCCATAGTACAAAACGAACACATAGGTGACCTTGATGTGATGGAGGATTTAGCCGAACATGATCACATTGATCAAAAAGACCTAGGTTTTGTGATTGATGACGTCGAATCTCAAGAAACACATGATGAATCTTTTGGGCAATTTGAATATAGCAGTCAGAATATTGAGGATGATCCTTATGATTCGGACATTGAAGTTGAGATGCCTAGAGAAGCACTTGAGATACTTGGTAAAATGTTAGGGTTAGATCCTACTAAAACACATGATGAGGATATAGGTGATCTTGACATAAGGAATGATGAGGTAAGTAACATAAGCCCACCAAGTACCCCACAAGTCCTACCATCATTTGAGGCATACACACCACCCGTGACTTACCCGGAAGAAGTAGAAGAGACTATAGGAACCCCAATAGAGGTAGAGCCCTTGGACCAAACACAACTAGAAGAAATAGGTTTGAATACTTGTAGTCATAACCTTTCTTTTAGTTCTATGGAAGTTCCTAGTTTTGATGAACCGGAGCCTAAACCAAAACCGTTACCTAATCTTCCATCCTTAGATGTGAACTTAGGAATTGAATTAGGTCCCGACCCACCCATCAAACCATATAGTCCGGGTAGTTTTATGTTGAAGGTAGTAGACTCTAAGCCTTGTAGAGAGGAAGCTGACATAGGAGTGAACCAAAACCTTTCATACTTACATCACCCATTCATGATTGATCACAAGAAACATTATGGGTTTAAACCGGGTTTATTAGGTCAAGATGGATTCCCAACTAGGAATCTCTCGAAGTTGATAGAAGATGATCCTTTTTTAGGAGGAAACTCAAAATCACCCATTGACCAAAATGAACTAGGCAAGGTTATGATGAAAGGAGCACACCCCTTTGAGCATATAATTCATCCACCACTCTTTCCTCACGCGGCATACTTCCACCGAGATGGTGTGTATCGCTACTTTCACCCACACTTAATCCTAAGTGTAGGGAAAACCTCCCCTATTTCCGTTAAATAAGGGTAGAGTCAGGCTCGTGACTCGAACAAAAACAAGCGCTCTTGGGAGGCAGCCCATGCTTTATTTGCTTTGTGTGTTTATTTATTTGTTTGTTTGATTTTATTTGCTTCCGTATGTATGTTTAATTTTTATTATTATTGATTCATGTCTCAAATATAAATTGTGAAAATGCTTTATTTTGTTTTTAACTTCGTCTTAACTACATATAAAGGTATTTTGCAAAAGGTAAGTGTAAGGGAAATCTAAATTGGTTTATTAGAACACATATGAACATGAATCGTAATAATAATAAATTAACATACATATCCGTATTTGTTTGAGTCAAATGCTTGTATCGAGTCATAATGATGTTTTGCAGGATTTCCAGGAAGTAAGGTAAAGGTTTTTCCAGAAATTTTCCGGAAACTTGAAATGAAAATTTTTGTCAGGTCATTTCTGACGGCGTCAGGGGTTATAACCTGACGGCGTCAGATTTAATTTCCAGAAATTTTTGAAAGTTTTGTTTTCATAAAAAGTTTTTATTAAATCTCCAACTTATAATCTCCAGGAATCTGCAAAATTATCATTCCACAAGCATTATATCCTTATATATAGATTTTATCCCGCCGATGTTATGCAGGTTTTCGTGTTTGTTTTCTCAGGTTAACAGGTTATTTTGGACAAGGAAATGTTTATGGAATCAAGCTTATGGCGATGCATTAGTCATGGAGCTTCAACATTCTCTTTGGAGGAAGATTTAACCGTGTGATTTCACTATCCAACGAGCGAATCAGGGGAGTATTTGATTTCATTCTTTTACTTTTTGCTTTTACATCTTGTTATTTGAACATTGGGGACAATGTTCATCTTAAGTGTAAGGGGAGGGTAAAAGTACGATTTTAGAATACAATTGCGCTTGATTTTTGTTTGTTTAATAATAGATGTGTAATAAAACTGAGAGAAATACTTGATTAGGGTAATTTTAGTGCCAAATTTAAAATTTTTTACAACATATAGGAGTGAAACTTTGATCTTAATGAGCGTCTCATGGATAGGAGTTATATGACTAGCACAAAAACCGTACCACTAAAAAATTTTCCACCCCAAATATGTGAGGTTCGCCCCTAGAATTGGTAGGAAAAGCATTTATGCTATGATGTGTGTACCGGTAGCACTTAGATTCTAGAACTTGCGTTAGGACCATTCCAAGGCCACAAGTGAGACTACATTCGTGTAGTTAGATTTACTACATGATAAGAGGCATTAGGATTAACCCATTGTTTTACACCTGTGTTTTTGTTATAATTACATTGGCTACATTGGTCAAGTAATTCTCCCACACCCTTTGCGTTGTACTCATTTTTAGTACACGATACCCCTAGTACACCCCTCAGAGCCTATCTTTTCGTTTCGACCTTTAAGCATTTTACTTAAAGGAAGAATTTGTTACACCCCACTTAAATGTACACCCAAATCGCCTTAGCCTACCTTGTATGCACTCATCTTTAGTGCATTATTGTTACAACATTTGTTTAAACCCAAGTTAATTATCTAGTTGATTACATGGTTGCTAAGTTGAGTCATATCCTTGTACATATTGTTTTGGGACGATTGGGACTCATGGGTAAAGTACTAGTTTAATGGAGTAATGGGGAAGAACATCATTTATTACCCCCATATGTGCTAAATGTTTTAAAAGTACTCCAAGTTTTTCAATTATCTTAATTCGAGTCATTAGAATAGTTATTTGTAAAGTTATGTAAAAATTCAAGTGTAAGGGGAATGCAATGCCCCTATGATGTATTATTTTGGATGGTAGGGTAAAAGTGTATGTAAAAAAAAAAAAAAAAAAAAAAAAAAAAAAAAAAAAAAAAAAATCGAAAAAATCAAGAAAAAATACAAAAAAATGAGAAAAAGAAAAGTAGAAAAAACATACGGACTACCATCCCGTTTCATTTCATGTTTATTTTATGTTTTTGTTATTTTGTTTTTAGCTTAAGATTGAGTCGAGTCTTGGCTTAGCAACATTGTATAGTACATGTAATTGATCAAGATCTTTAACTCGCCACCAGTAAAATATCCCGTATCCAACAAAACCGTGTTTTCCTTTTCCCTACACCTAACATTATAACCCATTTAAAAGCCCTCTTTGATAGTTTATCTTAGTGCTTACGCCTAGTGGAGGAGGTTTTCGATCCTTTCCCAAGCCTATGGTAATCTATTTGCTATGACAGGTAGTGAGAGATATTTTCCGTTTTCATTTATGAGATTTATTTTGATGACACTTGAGAGATGTGAGTATCTAAACACTACTTGTGAGGTGCTAGTATGTAATCTCCGTGCTTATTATGATTGAAGTGGAACGATTATTTGTTGTAATTACTTTTATGTTAGCATTAAATGACCCCTAACTTGTATTTTGATTAGAATAAAAGCGCATTTGCTTGAGGACAAGCAAATCTCAAGATTAAGGGTATTTGATGAGGCGAAAAGTGTACCGCTTTTAAGGGGTCATTTAAGCCCGAAATCGTATTTATTTGATCAAATATTGCCCTAAATCGTTCCTTTTGTCATTTTAGGTACTTTTGAGGAGAAATCTGGAAAAGGAGGCATTTTGGACGTTTTTGGAGCATTAAAGTGAAGAATACGACAAAGTCTCAAAATCGGCTGAAATTTACCTTTGACGGCGTCAGAATCATCTCTTGACGGCGTCATGCCTTGGCAAGAAAAGTGGGATGTGAAATTTACTCATGACGGGCCAGTGAGTTAGCATGAGAATTCTGACGGCGTCACGCTTTAACTAAATCAAGGGCGTCACGGCTTAAATCATAAGGGGACGGCGTCACGTTCATGATCCGACGGCGTCAAGCCTTGATAGGCCAGAATGGATTTTTGAAGAGCTAAAGAGGGACGGCGTCAAGAAGGTCACCCGGGAACCCTAAAAGCGGCGAGGTGACGGCGTCACAATGCATAAGGTGACGCCGTCAGATCCAAAAATCTATATATAGTTTTCTAATCTTTTGTCATTAGAGAGAGCTTAGTGTGTGGAATTTTGGGATAAAACCCTAAGACGATTTTAGCTACTTTTTCAGGGCTTCTTGCCTTGAGATCTTCCATGTTTCATTGAAAGATAAGTTATCAATTAATCATTCAATATGTCTATGTGTTGTTTGATTCTATCTTATGCTTGTCTTTTGTTTAACATGTTAGGCTAATTTTATCTTGTGTTTGCTTAGATCTAATGAAACTTAGCTATTGATTATTGGTTGTTAGTGTGTTGTTAGTTGTATTGGATGATTGTTTATCTATGTTAGGCTTAAGAAAACTGGCTAACTTCCTATTCGGTAACTTGCTTGAACGTCTTAAGAAACATGAACCAAATGCGTACTAAAGGTTTTTATGGTTGTATTTAATGCACAAGCGAATTCTAGTGATCCCATGTTAGGAGCTTCCTAGCCGGCTCGACATAGGAGTGAAGTAGGAGCTTGTAGAGTTGGGGAAGTAAGTACGCCACCCCACGAATGGTATTAAGGAATACACCCGTCATCCACGCGACTAATACACACTAATTAACCGGTAAAAGATAGTTAGGGAGTAAGGAAATCTAAGTAAACACATTTCTCTACACATAAGTTTCTCACCACATTTCATTTTTGTTATTTTATTTTATTTGCATTCGTAGTAAATTTTGGGTTAGTTGACTAGCAACTAATTCCGCTCACTCCTTCAAACCCGAGATTTTACTTGCTTTCATAAAAATATAAAAACATAAAAAGAATCTTCCTCAACCCTTAGACCTAATTAGAGTAGCCTTTCATACCTAACGAACACTATTCCCTGTGGAGAACGATCAATCCCCCCGTACTTACCACTACTCTATACTACATCGGTCAGGTACACTGCCTGGTGGGGTTGTAAGCCTCTTGAGATCCCTCGAGAGGTAAAACCTGTTGTAAGGTTACAAAACCACGCACATCATATACCTAGTCCTTAAATGTGAACATAATGAACTTGTGTGTTTGACTATAATGGTTGTGAAACCATAGGTTACAAGTCTTGTATGGGCAGGACTTGTAACTGAATGGTTTGACACGGTCTCTACACGATGAACTTTTTCTCAAAACTTTGGACTTCTTTTGAATAAAACCTGTATACTCACCAACTATTTTCATAGTTGACCCGTTTTCTCATGCATTTCAGGTGATCGCCAGTAAGTGTATTTTAAGAAGACATTAGCATTAAGGAGTCTTCATCTATCACATCTAGTTGGATGAAATAAAATGTTATCTTTTGGAAACAAACTTTTATGTTTCAAATGCCGCTGTTGGCTAAAACAATGTTGTATTAATGTACTGTTTCTTTAAATTTAAATTATGGTATTGTTCTATATCACTTTGCGCTGTATATTGATTTCGTAGCACCCCAGGACCCGAATGCTTCCGCAATGCCACATTTTTTGGGGTGTTACATATTGGTATCAGAGCCAGGTTGTTATAGAGAATGCCGATTTTTCTAAAATAAAAATCGCAACTATAACCAGAATAAAGTTTTCTTAAAACACCAAACATCATACGAGTTGACTAGTCCGAGCATTGCATCGTTACTCCTCAATTATGCATAGCCTGGTCACCTATGCCTAATTCAGGAAGAATCATGCTATGATGGGAGTAGTAGTCTCGGATCATGTTTGGTCGGTTCTTAAAATTCAGTCACCTGAAATTGCATCGGGCGTGTGTGTGTGCATCGCATATTTGCATCCGTACTTGTGCATTAAACCCTATAGGCAGACATCTATCTTTAGAGTTGAGTACACCTTGTTCCTATCATCCTTGCCTTGTTTTGTTATGTTGCTTGATAGGCATTAAGTACTTTTGTCATGGCATGCTTTGTTCTATTTCGATACGATAAGTCTTTGTACATTTCTCAGTTTCGGTTGCAGTCCATTGTCCTGACGAACCTTCACCGACTACCATCTTATATTTACCCACTTATCAAGGCCCTTACTTGCGACCGATCCCGAGGAACGAAACTTCTAAACCCATGAGAACTACTTACTTAACATCGTCTTCTCGTTCCTTACGACCGTTGGAATCTATATACTATTATTCAAGAGGATGCGATATACATCCTTAGCTACAACATTGTTTGCATTGTTCATGACGTCATTTGTGATGATCCTTGTGCTCTGAGCATAATGCTAGCGTACCGTTATTTTTCTCGTTCATATCTCTGAACCATACATTTCTTTTCAGACTATTGACCACTTCATAAAAAACAGCTAAATTTTTGGATACTTCATCTCTTGCATACTATTTTAGAATTTTAATGAAGACCGGAGATGAAACACCTAATCCTTCTTTACTCGCTAGACACTTGATTTCTACTAAATGTCTTAAACTCAGTAAAAATTCTTCACGTATCTCAGAACTGATTTATTTTATCGCTCCAAAATTTTTGAAAACTTTCTTCAAAGCCTATTTATATAATCTTTTGAACAAAACTTCTCCCTGTCACCTTTATTAATTTTCCTTAAAACGGTTCATTTACTTTGACAATACCTTTGACCTTATCATTAAGTTATACCATAAATATAAATTTGTTCAGTCTTGAGCAACCCCCAAACCTTAATTAAATTTTCAAAAATGTTAAGCTTTTTAACAACTCTTAACTTAATTTCACGACAGTTCTTGTTTGATGAGTTGTGAGATTAAGTTAAAGTTACTACTTAACTTAATATTTTAAAGAATTTTGCTCAAGAATGGACACTACTTACTATGTTCAAATCTAGTCACTCAATTTTTACAATTGAACTGTCTATCTCGTCACACTCAGCAGGACATGTATGGATAAAGTTGTCGTAATTACAACCATTTTATTTTAGTACTATCTCATTTTGGTGCAGAAATTATTTTCACATCCCAATTTTAAGTCTCCCCTGTTCGGAGCAGTGCAAAGTCTCCCTTGTTCAGAGCTGTCTTGATTAACGTGAGACCTAACATCATAAGCCTTGACTGAACTTCTAGTCTTCTTGCTAGCCTAAATTATCAATATTCGTTGATTTGATTTGGCTTAGACGATTCCAAACTTGAGCCAAACCTTCAAGAGGCCTTCAACTAAGATGTTAAAATCTTCCCTTCTGACAACTTGTTTCCAGCTTGATCTAGCGACAGTTCTTGTTTGATGAGTTACGAAAATCAAGATAGAATCAAGTTGTTACTCAAATCTGTTCAACGTAAACTCATGACAGTTCCCGGTTAGGGAGTTGTGAGATTAAGTTAGAAAACACTAACTAAAGGTCACCTGAGGGCTAAGCTCGAGAATGGAAAAGTTGACCGTCAAATCTAACCGCAAGGACGAACGTCAGTAGAGTGGACGAACTAAATCTCGAGGACGAGATTTCTTTTAAGGCTGGTAGACTATAACAACCCGCAATTTTTCAGGCTATTATTTTAATCGTGCATCTAGTTATTTTTGACAATTAATACAAATTAAACAATTAATGACATTTACTGATGTTAAAAAATTTAAAAACGAGAGGTCATCTCGTTTTTCTTGAAAAACGACACCACACGCGTACCGACACCACACCAGTAAAGGTTACTTTAAAAATCCATATCTGAATCAAGAAAAATTTACTCTGTGTCAGTTTAATAAAAATGGCCCCCGAATTATATTCTTCGCGCTCACGACAACCCGGGAATCTCGAGTGACACCTGGATTTAATGGGTCATGGAGTACAATTAATACACACAAAACAAATTTACCCCACCCTTATCCTCACTAAAACAGTCACACCTCTCTCTCCTCCCCCACTCTTCATCTGTTACTTCTGATTCCTCTGATCATCGAAATCGTCATCTCCTTTATCCATATCCTCAGATCGATAACTACAAATGGTGATGAAACAAAGTCAGGTTTTCCTTTATCCTCTTCTTTGTGTCCAAGAGAAGAACGACTGCCACTCTTTTTGTCGAGTTCGAGAGTCAACACATTGAGCCAAAGAGATGACGAAGACGTGGAACATGGCTTCCTTATTTGGCCATAGGAGCGTCTGATCTTCAGGAAAGGAGAACCAAACAACCCTTGTTTATGTGCTGTAAACTCTACTCGATTCACAAGCAGCCTCCTCACATCCAAATCTCTATCAAAAATAATTATAAGGGTTGATATTCTCAAGTATTGAGTCAAGAGTGGGCGTGGATTACATGTCTGAATCGAGCTTGGGTGTCTTTGATTTCTGCAAATTTCTTGTCGAGTTACCCATTTGTGTAAGAACCCTAAGCCCTCTTTTGATTCTTTAATTCAACAACAAGTGTGTTTGTCATGTATTGATTCAACTTTATTTGTTAATAGATTTTTATAATTATTCGAATTGTTGTTATTTTGTGGTTTTATCTCGTGTTCTGTCGAAAACAATCTTTGTGGAATCAATCAATTTTAGTTATGTTATTGTTGTGGTGTGACTCAAACCGACCTAACTAAACTAATAATGAAACAAAATCTTGGCTCGGTTCTGAAAGTGTTTGATCCTTTTGTTGTTCTGGATTCGTACACAGTCTCGGGTTTAAATCATTGTGGTGAATGAAAATTTGAATGTGGCTTAAGTAAAATTAGTGTTCAAGGGTTAGAGTCTCATTTTCCCCCTCATAAGACCTTGTCGTTCGTACCATTTCAATCACTACACGTCGTATTTATTTCGAGTCTTAAAGCCATTTTGGCTTGCGGAAAAACTGGTTCTAAACTCCTTTGGTGTATTGAATCTTGTTGCGACTAATCCTTGTTGATACTGAAACTTGATAGTAACATTGGAACCTATATTCTTTTTTAACACAACCTTTGCCTCCTTCTGTTTGGTTTGCGTTAACAGACATCACCCCACAGCTCATTTGGGTTGTTGGTAGACTTCTTCTGAGTTGGGTCTTGGTTGAGCCGCAGCCCACCAAGCGTTCCACCCATGAACAGTTTGTTGGTCTCCAAAATAGCCCAAGTCAAAGAGCAAATGTAAAACATGTTAATATTAAGCCCACTCGAATGATAAGTTTTTGGGCCGCAGCCCACTCCCGACACAAAAAATCGTGTTATACACTTGTTTCATATATAAAGCCGTCGTCACAAATCGTTTCACTAATAAAACGTGACAATCTTATATTTTAACTTCACGATCTATTTTAAATAACTACACTACGTAAATCTTATAACTTATTAACACAAGGATTAATTATTTTCAAAACATTTCTTTTATAATAATAGACACACACACACACACACACACACACAATAATATATATAAATTATATATATATATATATATATATATATTATATACACACACACACACACACACACACACACACATACTAATACCATTTCTTTATTTTCTCATACTTACACGCAAACTTTGTAATATACATATTCACTTGACTATAATTTTTTTTATAATACCATCAACGTCTTACAATTATTAATCGTCCCGTTCATAATCTTTCAGTTATTGCCAAACTAAAGATTATTCGTCTTAGTATCCCGTAAGCACTTCCAAGAGCCAATACTTTCAAATGATTTAAAATATGACTTTTAAACTTAAATGCTGCCACACCAGCAATAATAACATAAACTCACTAAAACTTTTGAACTTAAGTCTTAAACTTAGTCTTTGAACTAAAACAACCTTACTAATCTAGGTCGCGTGTTGGTGCTGAACTTAATCTGAACTATTGTAATATCTGACAGCTATATGCCGAGGTGAGTATTCACAGCCCCTTTTTACCGCTTTATTATATTTGGGGTGGAATGCATGACTTAAATTTTTATTTGAACTTATGACATATATTTTTACCTTAACTCTTTGGAAATTGACTTTGAACTTTAAAATATTGTTTGAGCTTATGACTTGTTTTGAACTGTTGACGTGCCGTACGCACTTAAATTTTAGTCTCCCTTGTCTACGGAGCAGGCTTGATTTAATTAGTATATAATAGTTGGTATGATGTACCGTTCGTACATTCGCATTGTTAGTCCCCGATTGGTTTGCCGTTCGCACTCTAATTTAGACATACCGTTCGTACGGCTCCTTTGTGCGGATCAGTAGGTAGTATGGATAGCGCTATTAGAGGTCGCCCAGCCTCTCATTCCCCTGTCTACGGAATGCATATTATTTATTTTAGGGGCTTTGCCGCATACATTATTATATACCTAGTCCTTAAATGTGAACATAATGAACTTGTGTGTTTGACTATAATGGTTGTAAAACCATAGGTTACAAGTCTTGTATGGGCAGGACTTGTAACTGAATGGTTTGACACGGTCTCTACACGATGGACTTTTTCTCAAAACTTTGGACTTCTTTTGAATAAAACCGGTATACTCACCAACTATTTTCATAGTTGACCCGTTTTCTCATGCATTTCAGGTGATCGCCAGTAAGTGTATTTTAAGAAGACATTAGCATTAAGGAGTCTTCATCTATCACGTCTAGTTGGATGAAATAAAATGTTATCTTTTGGAAACAAACTTTTATGTTTCAAATGCCGTTGTTGGCTAAAACAATGTTGTATTAATGTACGGTTTCTTAAAATTTAAATTATGGTATTGTTTTATATCACTCTGCGTTGTATATTGATTTCGTAGCACCCCAGGACCCGAATGCTCCCGCAATGCCATATTTTTGGGGGTGTTACAGTCCGTTACGGCTCAAATACATTAAATTCATTTCGAGTCTAATGTACTGTAGTCGTTTCGCGTCCCAATAGTCTAATAATGTCCAAAGTCCGATAATATTCCAAATCCAACAATATACCAAGTTTCAATATATATATTTCAAGTTCCGGTATTGCAAAAATTCCAAAGTATACCGAATACCAATCAACGACCAAAATAAATAAATAACCCAACCAGTCCAAGTAATATTATAATCTACGGGTCACGTGTCTCGAAATGTCCAACAACCCCTCGTGGTTTCCGTTTTATTAAAAATCAATACGTATTTAACTCTTTTAATTCTCTTTATAATTGTTTCCTTTTTGTCTAAGTCGAAACAAACGCACAATGTTTTTCACACACGGGTTGTTTTCTCTTTCGAATCACGTCCACTAATTATCTACGGGTCAAACTAAAAGTCAACATGTCAATATGTCCAAGTATCATGTCTATAATAACCAAGTGTAGGCAAACTGAGGCCCTCCCGAGACCACAAGGTATCGGCTAGACCTCGTTATGGCCGAAACATCACAAGTCTAAGTCTAAATCAAGCTCAATATATCAACAAAATCATCATATATCCATACGGACCGTAACTAACCTACAGCTCGTGTTCAATACCATCAAGTCTCAAATATCCACAAGTATACCACAAACCATACAGACCAAATAACTTACCTAGCCGAGACCATAAGGTCTCGGTTGTGAGTCATGTCGCGTACCAGTGAACTAGACGGACAAAACAAATACCCAAATCCTACTCAAACACAAGACATAACCAAAACTAATCCATAAATCTTTTGGGTCTCAGCCCAAACTCGTTACCACACGAAACCAACAATAAAGAAAATTAAACAAGCTCAATAAGCCACAAAATAAGCTTGATAAGCCACGACATCAGCTCGATAAGCCATAAAATCAGCTCGACCGTGAGCTTACGCTCACGGTATCAAAACCCTCGACACAAACTAGACTCAAAACGATGATACCAAAACATTTCACCCCCGTTTTTATTATTAAAAATTCGTTTTAAACCTACACCGATTCATACGTGTGGTGAATCGGTGTTTCTATTAATCTTTATCACCCGATCTATGTTTATCTTTCACTTACCAAACGAAAAACTAAATAACAAGGCGGCGATGGCGAGTGGTCTTCACGAATGGCTCACGATGGTGGGATATAAGGTGAGTGTGGTGATAGTTGGTGTGGAACCGGCGGCGTGTGTGGGTGGTTGGCCGGAGAGGGGTGGCCGGAACAGGGGGGCTGCCGGAAAATGTGCGGAGCCATAACCCTAGATTGGTTATAAAAAGGTTTATGTAGGCTAGGTTAAGGTTTAGGTAAACCCTATGGACTAGTCATGCAACCCTAGGAATCTTAGGGGTTGGTGGGGAAATATTACTACAGGGACCATAGTTGTAATTTCTGCTATCTTTCATGAAATGAGGCTCGGGGCTCATTTCGACTAGTAAACGGTTGATTCAAGACACGAGAATTTCGCCATCTCGCTCAGAATAATATTTCCAATAAAAATGACTATTCATACGCCTCGTTTCTCACTAATAATAAAATAATCAAATCAAAACGTTGTGTGGAAAACTAGAAGGGGGTTGAATAGTTTTACCGGTTTTTAATTCTTGTTAAAAACTTTACTTTTGGAAACCTTGATTCGAATCTTATGTGTAATCAATCAACACCAATATGAACACTACACTGTACTAACTAATATAAACTATAAATGAAGTATAAAGATGGAAAGATCTAACCGGGACACAGAGATTTATAGTGGTTCGGTCACGAAGCTCTTCTTCGCCCTACTCCACTCCTCGAGTACCACACTCGAGAGTTTCAAGCACTATGTCAACAAAACCTCCCTTCAGGCGGAGAAAACCGTACAATGTCGCTTATCTTGTTTTCCGACACTAAGCTAGATGTCGAGTGCTAATCTTAGCTAGCACCAATCTACCACGATCTACCCGATCCTTTCTACTTCACACAATTAACAAACTAGACTCGATCTACCCTTGATCCACTTGATCAATCACACAAGCCCACAAGCTTCAAGTGATCTCCAAGATCTCACAAGATCACAATGATCAACTCTCACTTGACTCAATCTACCATATCTACCCTTGATCCACTTGATTAATCACAATAGCTCACAAGCTATAAGAGATATTCAATATCTCTATAAGATCACAATGATCTTCTCTCACAAACTCTTAAAAAAAATGATCTTGATGTATACAAGAATACAATCAAGTGTGTAACAAATGTTACAAGTGCTCTAACTACAACTACAACACTTTGTATCTACTTGGATACCTTGTGTTCTTCTCTTGCACTTGAAGAGGAATGAAGAGGATCTCTAAGTTGAATGATTGGATCACTCTTAAACAAAAGAAAAACTAAACTAAATGATCAAGAATAGAAAATGTGATAAGGGTATTGAACTCAGAAAGTTCTATGTGAAAAAGGATGCCCAAAAACTATGAAGTGAGCTGGTATTTATAGGCAGAAAAAATATGGTCGTTATGAAGGCACAACTCCACTAAATCACACACGGTACCACTAAATTTAGTGGTACCGTGCCAGAAAAAAATGCTCCTCTTTTTGTCTTTTGTGGTGAAAACTTATTTGGGGAAGTTTGGAGCTGACTTTTTGGGGGGGGGGGGGAATAACTGTTATGATATTTGAACTTATTTTTCCATTAAAAATTTTCTTGATTATTCAAAAATAATTTGTAAAGTATATATTTGAAAAAATATTTTGTCACATTAAAAATGTGAAGTCTTAAACACAAATTTACTTCTTTGATCATTTGTCAAGTTGTAAATTTGTTTGTTCTTACCTAGAGTGATTTACGTAGAAATGGGAACTTTCGATTAAAAACTTGTTTCCGTTAATTTTAACGTAACGTGTTTTCACATTTTGTCATCCTCAAAACGTGAAGTTACCGAAAGGTATAAATAACGTTTTTAGAACATTATTTGCATCAACACGTTGGTTGTGCCAGTACGCGTTGTGCACGGTTTCCACGTTTCATGAGATAACTTCACTTTTTAGAGTCAAATAAGCTCGGAAAGGTTCGTAAATGAAGAACAGAGATAACCTCGTATAAAAATACGTCTGGAAAGTTACGGGTTGTCACAAATACCCACTTCACTATACTTCTATTCTCAAAAAAAAAAAAAAAAAATGTCGGGATGTGGCGAGAGTTTTTTGAACTTAATGGGGTTTGGAAACATTTTCCCAAACCCGAACGCCGGATCTTCTTCAGACCCTAACCCAAACTCACATAATTTGACACCCGAGCAACAACAACAATTGTTGTTGATGTGGCAACAAAATTTCCAACAAAACACACCTCAATTCGAGCAACAAACACAAACTGTAGCAACCGTGAATTTTCCAGGTATTTACTTAACATTTAAGACTCAAAATAATTTATTTTAGAAATTACATATTTCTCTTGCGTATAACTTGTATCTAAACTGCACGAATCAAGAAAACGATACCACACGCATACCGACACCAGATTAGTAATGGTTCAAATTTTTAATTCATTTTCGGAGTCAGTAAAATTTACTTGATGTCAGTTTTATAAAAACGACTCTAGATTTATGTTTTTCACATTTATGTAAAACCGAGGTACCACGATTTCACCTCAACTCCACAGAACACGGGGTACACAAAATACAATTAAAACACTTATAATATTATAAAAACACACCCACACCTACACATGATTTATCTTATCCCTTCCTTGAATATAACCCCCCCATCCATCCATATTCATTCTATCTCTCCTGGTTCTTTTCCCCAACTCCCCAAAACAAATTCTGATCAATCACTATCAAAAAAATTACGGATCAACATGCTGCTATACTCTCATGGTGTTGTCATTCTCACTAGCCATCCCCTAGAAGTCAACAAGTATCGATAGTCAAGTGACTCGGATTGAAAATGATCTTTGCTGAAATTGGATGATCTACAATCCCCTATGTTCTAAAGTATAACCAAAAGACTTCCTTAATGTTTTTTTTTATGGGCTATACGATCCCAGTGGATCCACATACTCCTCATCTACAACTAATCGGTCGCAAGAGGAAGGAGTTCAAAGGTAATTGAGAACCGAAGGTGTGTGGGTTTGCTTGGAGATCGGGTCCAGTCCGTGTTCTAAAATCAGTGTTAATCGATTTGGATTGTAAGCTCTTGAAACTATTGTCTTTTATTGTATTCGATCCTTGTTATGTTAATGAAATCTGTTATTTAGTTTTGTGGAAATCTTTGATTTTAGTTTAAGAATGAGGTTGTGTTGTACTGTGGTGTGGTAGCAAGTAAAACCGAGAATTTGAACTGAAAACAATCACTAAGTATTGGCTTAGGATAGGAAGTGTGTTGTGTTCGAATCCTTGAGTTTATGTTAAGTTCACATCTCGTCTGTGGTTGTGTGCATCCTGTGTTTGTGCTCATGTGCGGGCCTGTATTCCTGGATTTCTCGAATTTGTTTGCTTTTGTGCTCGGTCTTATGTGTGAACTTAGGTCCGAATAGTGTTGGATTAGTGATTGTATTCGAGTTTTTTCTGAGGTTATGCTCATGTTGTGTTGTGTCTAGAATCGTGGGTATAACACCCATAGATTGTGTTGAAAGTTATGAGATTTGGTTGTACCATGAGACAAGGGGCCGTGGATTGTGGTCACTCGAGCTCGACTCGAGCCTTGACTGGGTTTACCCTTGTCCTTGGGTTCGACCATCCTGGTTGTTAAAACATCCATGGGGCGTTGTGCTTACCCACTCGAAGTAAAAGGGTCTCACACCCTTCTAATAAGAGCACCTTTGTGTTGTGTCCAGTCGGGTTCACATATTCGAGTCCTTTATTCGCTCGTCTTACACAAGAAAACACTTGAAATTATATGTTTGTTCCAGACTGTGGTTACTGAATTTCTTCCCGTCATCTTAAGATGAGTCGAACCCTCCAAAAATCCCTCCAATGTTAATTACAAACTCTTGTTGAAATTGGGTTACTCGAAGTAGATATGTAAGAGTGGACTGAGTTGTGTGTTTTTAAAAAACATGAGAGTGTTGATTGAGAAAACAAACCTTACAATACAGAATTGGGCCGAAGCCGATAAAATTCTCCGGTCATATATTCAATCCGTGAAGAGTCAGACTGTATAATCAAATGTTGGGCCACAACCCAACTCGTCAAAACCTTAATATAATAACAAATCGACTAATTATCGCCTCGATACACATCGCTAAAACCTAACCTCTCGATGTATATCTAGATCTTACAACATATTTATTTAACATGATTATTATTTCTAACAATTCAACTTAATTTATAAACCAAATGGATTTGTCGTGACGAATAATTAACAATTACATGTAAAAGAAAACTCACTCATAAATTTGGTTACATATAAACTTGAAATGTTTTGTCAAAACTTATATAAATTTACTAGGTTATGAACAACTGTTTTTACACACAAACCTTATAACTATTGCTAGCACGAAAATGGTTTATTACCAAAGAGGATATACTTGGATCATTAAAATTTTGTTAAATGACATAAACAATGGTAATAAAATTTCAAACGTAACATCATCTTTACAAACAATATATATATACACACACTTAGTGATATATACTCACCTAACAATAATATTCCAATATCTCGTTAACGTCTAGTATTGTCATAATCACTATTCGTTCATCGCCTTTCGGTTATTGTCCAATCGGAATCTTAGTCGTCCTTGATATTTCCTTGTCATACACTTATGCACTTCCAAGAGCCAATACCTACAAATATTTAGGAAACTGTTTTAAACTTAAATGTTGTCACACCAGCAACAACAACGTAAACACTTTAAAACTTTTGAATTAAATTCGTGGAGTCTTAAACTTGGTCTGTGAACTAAAACATGCCTTACTAATCTAGGTCGCGTGTCGGTGCCGTACACTATTGTTACTTGATTTATTCAATTCAGACGACTATTTCTGAGATGAGTTCTCGTAGCCCCTTTTTCATTATGTTTTCCTTGGGGGAAAATGGTACTCAAATGATATTTTAACTTTTTTCATGTTTTTGGACAATTTGTGTGTTTTGATTGCAATATGTGCCTTACTGTGTGTATTCAGACTGTGTGACTTAGCTTGAACGTGCGAACTGTTTTGTGATGCATTGTGAGTAGATCATTTTGGGAATATGGCACCCAGTAGATCATTTTGGGAATATGGCACCCAGTAGATAATTTTGGGAATATGGCACCCAGTATATCATTTTGGGAATATGGCACCCAGTCTATGTGTGGATCAATTATGCGTGTTTGTAGTATGAGGTTCAGTTGTTGCTAGTTTGTGATCTTTGTTATGTGCTCACGTTTGTATATCTTGCTCACTATTGTCCTACGCCTTTATTCACAGCTTCGTGGTTTAACATCTAAACCTACGAGCTCACCAACTTTATGTTGACGTTTCCTAGTACCATTTTCAGGTGTTATTGAAGCTGCTTAGAAGGTTTAGTATTGACTGACTTAGCAGGACTTAGTCAAGACCCTTCCGGGTTATAACTCGTGAAGATGCATTTAGTTATTGCTTAGTGATGTTGTTTAGCTTTGAGACTCATGACGATTTGGATATTTATACTCATCCCAGTTGTGGGAGTTGTGACTATTATCTGTTTTATGTATTACATTTAGTATTTCTCTATTGTGACACCTTGTGTTCTTGACAATGAGGTCATACCCAGTAAATGCCTTTCCACTGCGCCATTTTTGGGGTGTGACAGATTGGCATAAGAGCCTTGGTTATAGAGAATTAGGTGGTTTAACCTAGACTATAACCTAAGAATCCTCATATAGTTTGCATAATAGGAATTATGTGCGCGACTTCGTCTGCTGGCATCTATCGGACATCTTTACGCGTTACTCGATCTACTCGCCTTGTCTCGTCTTATAGAATGACATCGGTGATGATGATGATAATAGAATGTGGCATGATGTTGTCATAAAAATGCCTGGCCAACGTTTTTATGAAAACATGATGCGATGTGAACTTATCAAATTCACGGATGTCCATTAGGAGCCGTCATACGTCATAGAATTAGGACACGTCTATTGATCGCGTCAACAATCCCGGAAACAACGGTGGTAGAAAGGACAACGTGGAGAACGACAACACTAACAAAAATGGTAAGGATGGAAACGACAACAATGTTAACAAGGGGGTGTACGTACAAGGAGTTCACGGCATGCAACCAATTGAATTTGATGGAAATGGAGGAGCGTTGGCGTATACTTGATGGGTTGAGAAAATGGAGTTAGTGATGGACATGAGTGATTGTGCGGATCGCTAGAAGGTGAAGTATGTCTCATGTTCATTGGCAGAAAGGCCCTGACCTGGTGGAACACGCAGATCCAGGCCAGAGGAAGAGAAACTGCCATAGGTATGACTTGGGATGACTTTAAGATGTTGTTGAAGGAGAAATACTGCCCGAACAATAAAATGCAGAAGATCGAAAATGAGTTCTGGAACTATGCCATGGTAGGAGCTGATCATATGGCTTATACGGATCGATTCCATGAGCTTGCTAGGCAAGTACCTCACATGGTCACTCCTGAATTCAAGAGAATTGAGAGGTACATCTATGGTTTGGCCCCTGAGATTCGCAGGATAGTGAAAGCGACTGAGCCCCCTACCCTTCAGAGCGCGATACTGAAATCTGCAACCTTAACAGATGAAATGGTTGAGAACGGGACATTGTCCAAGAGCGGTGATAAGAGGAAGATCGTGAGTGAGACAAGTAAACAAGGAGGTGCAAATGATGAAAATAAGAAGGCGAAATGGGGGAAAAAAGATTTGTGGCAACGAGCTCGGGCCGTAAGGGATATGATGGTCCTCACCCTAAGTGTGCCAAATGTAACTACCATCACCCGGAGACTAAACCCTGCCTTGTGTGTTTCAACTGCAATCAGAATGGTCACATTGCAAGGGATTTCCGAGCAGTAGCCATGCAGGCGACACCGATTAATGTCATTTACCCACGGACATGTTATGAGTGCGGGAGCCTGGATCATTTCTGAAACACGTGTCCTAAGCTGAATAGGGCACACGGGCAAGTGCAGAATAACCAGAATCAGGCCTTAGTGACTAATGGAAACACTGGAAACAATGGAAACCCAGCTCGTGGTCGGGTATTTGTGAAGAACGTTGAAGAAGAACGCCAGGACCCGAACCTCGTGACGCGTATGTTCTCCTTAAACGGGTATTAGACTATCATACTGTTTGATTTCGACGTCGATTATAGATTTTCTTCCACTTAGTTCATGCCTTTGTTAAAGGCGAAGCTAAGTGTCCTAGCTCTTAGCTATGAGATTGACATAGTGTATGACCAAAAAGGTAGAAACCGATAAGATAGTTAAAATTTCCACCACCTGGTAGCAAGACCTTTGAGTGCTGAAATGACACCCGTTCATTTTTGGGCAACCCCAAACTTTAACTAAAAATTTTCTTTTTCTTCAAAAAAAAATAAATAAAAAAAAATAAAAATAAAATGGTAAGCTTTTTAACAACTTTTAACTTAATTTCATGTCAGTTCTTGTTTGATGAGATGTGAGATTATGTTTAAAGTTACTACTTAGCTTAAAATTTTTAAATAATTTTGCTCAAGAATGGACGAGGCGTTTCATGAAGCCTAATCACTCGATAGTTACTACAAACCGCCTATTTCAGTGCGCCTAGTAGGACGAGTAGAAACCCAAAGATACCTCGCGTGCTTAAAAATTACCTGGAGTACTTCGTAAAGACCTAACAAGATTTACCCCTCCTTGAAGAATTGAGATATGGTATGTGCTTATTCACATACCTTTTATTTGCCAAATTAAGACCAAAACGACCAAAAACTAACCATAAATGCCAAAGATATTGTGTTTTTGTGTTTGTTTCTATGCAGGTACGGATATCGTGAAAAAAAAAGACAAAATCAAGTAAAAACCGGGAAAACGAGCACGAGATATGGAAAAGATATTTACAGCCGATGCCGGGAAGTTTTATGTCAATCAAGTCCTCAGAGTCTCACCAAATGACAAGAATGACCCTTGGATTTATTTTGGAAAATTGGCAAAATCAGCCCCTAAAATTTTAAGAAAAATACACAATTGGTCCTTAGTCTTCACTTTACATAAATCCTTAAACCTTATACCCGGATCTATTATTTATCCAAGTCCAATATTAAATAAACCCACCAACCCACCTTAATACCCACAGCCCACTTATCAAATCCAGCCCACAAAACCCCAACCCGAACCCAAAACTAAAACCCGGTCAAAACAATGAGTTAACTCCGGTCAAAAAAATAAACACGCGCCCCCGAATTCATCCTTTAACCCAGAAAATTACTGTGCAAAGAACCCTAGTTACCCAACCTTCAAATTAACAGTGACTAAGGGCATCAATGGTACTTCACAAAAGACCTGACATGTCAGAGGGAATGTCTGTCACATGGATTGCCAGCATGGACGATTGGAAGCATGTGATTGGTGGTGACACCTCATTGATTTCAATCCAAGGGCTATAGATGGATATGATGACAAGATGGTAAATCAAGGGCTATGATTAGAAGCTGAAGGCTATAAACAGAGCCCCTCACCTCACGAATGAAAGCTGTTAGATAGTTAGATTATTAGGTTTAGGAGTAGGGTAATGTAGCTTATTGTAGTTTAGTATTACTGCTTTTCGTAATTTCCTTTCAAGTTTTCATAAGTTTGTACTCATTTCAAGTTTTAAATAAAAGTCAAAGTTTGGTCAAATTTGCTTATTTCTTCTGTTACTGCTTATTCAGTTAACTCTCAACTTTTTGTTTCCATTTTTCGCTTTTTAAATTTATTAGATAAGGTTTAGTTGGTTGGTTCACCTATTGCTTTTAAAATTCTCAAAATAGCTTAAATAAGCCAACTGCTTATCTAGCTTATTCAGGTTCTATACTGGTGTTGTTTCCTTTTGTTTTTATCTTAAATTAGTCTGAAATGATTTTCAATTTAATGTTATAGTTTAGAAAATGATTTTTCAACTTAAAACTTCAAAGTAAGGAGTTACTAGGGTGTTTGGGATTAGGGACTGTTTGTAACACCCCTAATTTGGTTTGTGGCAGCGGAAAAATAACTAGGGTGTTACGGTGAGGATCTGATGAGGCGAAAAGTGTACCGCTTTTAAGGGGTCATTTAAGCCCGAAATCGTATTTATTTGATCAAATATTGCCCTAAATCGTTCCTTTTGTCATTTTAGGTACTTTTGAGGAGAAATCTGGAAAAGGAGGCATTTTGGACGTTTTTGGAGCATTAAAGTGAAGAAAACGGCAAAGTCTCAAGAATCGGCTGAAAGTTACTCTTGACGGCGTCACAATTAACATGGGACGGCGTCATGCCTTGGCAAGAAAAGTTGGATGTGAAATTTACTCATGACGGGCCAGTGAGTTAGCATGAGAATTCTGACGGCGTCACGCTTTAACTAAATCAAGAGCGTCACGGCTTAAATCATAAGGGGACGGCGTCACGTTCATGATCCGACGGCGTCAAGCCTTGATAGGCCAGAATGGATTTTTGAAGAGCTAAAGAGGGACGGCGTCAAGAAGGTCACCCGGGAACCCTAAAAGCGGCGAGGTGACGGCGTCACAATGCATAAGGTGACGCCGTCAGATCCAAAAATCTATATATAGTTTTCTAATTTTTTGTCATTAAGAGAGAGCTTAGTGTGTGGAATTTTGGGATAAAACCCTAAGACGATTTTAGCTACTTTTTCAGGGCTTTTTGCCTTGAGATCTTCCATGTTTCATTGAAAGATAAGTTATCAATTAATCATTCAATATGTCTATGTGTTGTTTGATTCTATCTTATGCTTGTCTTTTGTTTAACATGTTAGGCTAATTTTATCTTGTGTTTGCTTAGATCTAATGAAACCTAGCTATTGATTATTGGTTGTTAGTGTGTTGTTAGTTGTATTGGATGATTGTTTATCTATGTTAGGCTTAAGAAAAATGGCTAACTTCCTATTCGGTAACTTGCTTGAACGTCTTAAGAAACATGAACCAAACGCGTACTAAAGGTTTTTATGGTTGTATTTAATGCACAAGCGAATTCTAGTGATCCCATGTTAGGAGCTTCCTAGCCGGCTCGACATAGGAGTGAAGTAGGAGCTTGTAGAGTTGGGGAAGTAAGTACGCCACCCCACGAATGGTATTAAGGAATACACCCGTCATCCACGCGACTAATACACACTAATTAACCGGTAAAAGATAGTTAGGGAGTAAGGAAATCTAAGTAAACACATTTCTCTACACATAAGTTTCTCACCACATTTTATTTTCAGTTATTTATTTTATTTGCATTCGTAGTAAATTGGGTTAGTTGACTAGCAACTAATTCCGCCCACTCCTTCAAACCCGAGATTTTACTAGCTTTCATAAAAATATAAAAACATAAAAAAGAATCTTCCTCAACCCTTAGACCTAATTAGAGTAGCCTTTCATACCTAACGAACACTATTCCCTGTGGAGAACGATCAATCCCCCGTACTTACCACTACACTATACTACATCGGTCAGGTACACTGCCTGGTGGGGTTGTAAGCCTCTTGAGATCCCTCGAGAGGTAAAACCTGTTGTAAGGTTACAAAACCACGCAATCAAGTTTTTGGCGCCGCTGCCGGGGAATAGTTATTGTTTAGGTTGAATTTTTATTTTATAGGTCTACTCACTAGATTCCTTTCTAGTGAGATTTTTATTTTATTTTTCTAGGTTTTCTTTAGTCTATCTTATTTCTTTGTGTGTTTGTTCGTAATTTCCATTGACTCTTCCGTTCACCATTATGGAGAACGCGAATCCACCATACTACCAACCACGTAATTCACCCACTCCATATGACATCTTGATGTTTAAACAACATAAAGATGAACCTCTCTATGATGCATGGACTCGTTTTAAATATTTACTCCAAAAAGTCCCTCATCATAACTTCGATTTTTGGTCCCTAACTCAAATCTTTTACAATCATGTCGACCGACAAGCCCAAAGGGACATTTACCATATTGCCGGCAGGGATATTAGGGAATTAAGTGCTGAGAAAGCATGGGAAGCTATTGAAGAGTGTGCCCAATATTATTATATAGTAGACAACCCAACAAACGTTAGTACAAGTCAATTGACCACAAATTTCTAGGATCATGAAACAAGTTTGTTTGGGGATGAATATGTTAGTGTGGAGATACCTAAGTGGATGTCATGTAATGCCATATTACAAAACAAACACATAGGTGACCTTGATATGACGGAGGATTTAGCCGAACATGATCACATTGATCAAAAAGACCTAGGTTTTGTGATTGATGACGTCGAATCTCAAGAAACACATGATGAATCTTTTAGGCAGTTTGAATATAGTAGTCAGAATATTGAGGATGATCCGTATGATTTGGACATAGAAGTTGAGATGCCTAGAGAAGCACTTGAGATACTTGGGAAAATGTTAGGGTTAGATCCTACTAAAACGCATGATGAGGATATAGGTGAGCTTGACGTAAGGAATGATGAGGTAAGTAACATAAGCCCACCAAGTGCCCCACAAGTCCTACCATCATTTGAGGCACACACACCGCCCGTGACTTACCCGGAAGAAGTGGAAGAGACTATAGGAACCCCAATAGAGGTAGAACCCTTGGACCAAACACAACTAGAGGATATAGGTTTGAATGCTTATAGTGATCACAACCTTACTCTTAGTTCTAGGGGATTTCCTATTTTTGATGAACCGGAGCCTCAACCAAAACCGTTACCTAATCTTCCATCCTTAGATGTGAATTTAGGAATTGAAAAAGGTCCCGATCCACCCATCAAACCATGTAGTCCGGGTAGTCTTAAGTTTAAGGTAGTGGACATTAAGCCTTGTAGTGAGGAAGACAATATAGGAGTGAAAAATTACCTTACATGTCTACATCACCCATTCATGATTGATCACAAGAAACATTATGGGTTTAAACCGGGTCTATTGGGTCAAGATGGAGTCCCAATTAGGAGTCTCTCGAAGTTGTTAGAAAATGATCCCTTTTTAGGAGAACACTTTAACTCACCCATTGACCAAAGTGAACTAGGTAAGGTTATGATGAAAGGAGCACACCCCTTTGAGCATATAATTCATCCACCACTCTTTCCTCACGTGGCATACTCCTACCGAGCTGGTGTGTATCGCTACTATCACCCGCACTTAATCCTAAGTGTAGGGAAAACCTCTCCTTTATCCGTTAAATAAGGGTAGAGTCAGGCTCGTGACTCGAACAAAAACAAGCGCTTCTTGGGAGGCAACCCAAGCTTTATTTGCTTTGTGTGTTTATTTATTTGTTTGTTTGTTTTTATTTATTTCCGTATGTGTGTTTAATTTTTATTATTATTGATTCATGTTCAAAAGTAATTTGTGAAAATGCTTTATCTTGTTTTTAACTTCGTCTTAACTACATATAAAGGTATTTTGCAAAAGTTAAGTGTAAGGGAAATCTAAATCGGTTTATTAGAACACATATGAACATGAATCGTAATAATAATAAATTAGCATACATATTAGTATTTGTTTGAGTCAAATGCTTGTATCGAGTCATAGTGATGTTTTGCAGGATTTCCAGGAAGTAAGGTAAAGGTTTTTTCAGAAATTTTCCGGAAACTTAAAATGAAAATTTTTGTCAGGTCATTTCTGACGGCGTCAGGGGTTATAACCTGACGGCGTCAGATTTAATTTCCAGAAATTTTTGAAAGTTTTGTTTTCATAAAAAGTTTTTATTAAATCTCCAACTTATAATCTCCAGGAATCTGCAAAATTATCAGTCCACAAGCATTATATCCTTATATATAGATTTTATCCCGCCGATGTTATGCAGGTTTTCGTGTTTGTTTTCTCAGGTTAACAGGTTATTTTGGACAAGGAAATGTTTATGGAATCAAGCTTATGGCGATGCATTAGTCATGGAGCTTCAACATTCTCTTTGGAGGAAGATTTAACCGTGTGATTTCACTATCCAACGAGCGAATCAGGGGAGTATTTGATTTCATTCTTTTTACTTTTTGCTTTTACATCTTGTTATTTGAACATTGGGGACAATGTTCATCTTAAGTGTAAGGGGGAGGGTAAAAGTACGATTTTAGAGAATACAATTGCGCTTGATTTTTGTTTGTTTAATAG
Organism: Artemisia tridentata subsp. tridentata; assembly: GCA_021014915.2. NCBI lineage: Eukaryota > Viridiplantae > Streptophyta > Magnoliopsida > Asterales > Asteraceae > Artemisia > Artemisia tridentata. The sequence goes on along the minus strand of CP139505.1, from coordinate 305,686,983 downwards.
TAGATGTGTTATAAAACTGAGACAAATACCTGTTAGGGCAATTTTAGTGCCAAATTTAAAATTTTTTACAACATATAGGAGTGAAACTTTGATCTTAATGAGCGTCTCACGGATAGGAGTTATATGACTAGCACAAAAAACCGTACCACTAAAAAATTTTCCACCCCAAATATGTGAGGTTCGCCCCTAGAATTGGTAGGAAAAGCATTTATGCTATGATGTGTGTACCGGTAGCACTTAGATTCTAGAACTTGCGTTAGGACCATTCCGAGGCCACAAGTGAGACTACATTCGTGTAGTTAGATTTACTACATGATAAGAGGCATTAGGATTAACCCATTGTTTTACACCTGTATTTTTGTTATAATTACGTTGGCTACATTGGTCAAGTAATTCTCCCACACCCTTTGCGTTGTACTCATTTTTAGTACACGATACCCCTAGTACACCCCTCAGAGCCTATCTTTTCGTTTCGACCTTTAAGCATTTTACTTAAAGGAAGAATTTGTTACACCCCACTAAAATGTACACCCAAATCGCCTTAGCCTACCTTGTATGCACTCATTTTTAGTGCATTATTGTTACAACATTTGTTTAAACCCAAGTTAATGATCTAGTTGATTACATGGTTGCTAAGTCGAGTCATATCCTTGTACATATTGTTTTGGGACGATTGGGACTCATGGGTAAAGTACTAGTATAATGGAGTAATGGGGAAGAACATCATTTATTACCCCCATATGTGCTAAATGTTTTAAAAGTACTCCAAGTTTTTCAATTATCTTAATTCGAGTCATTAGATTAGTATTTGTAAAGTTATGTAAAAATTCAAGTGTAAGGGGAATGCAACGCCCCTATGATGTATTATTTTGGATGGTAGGGCAAGAGTGTATGCAAAAAAAAAAAAAAAAAAAAAAAAAAAAAAAAAAAAAAAAAAAAAATCGAAAAAAATCAAGAAAAATACAAAAAATGAGAAAAATAGAAAAAAACATACGGACTACCATCCCGTTTCATTTTATGTTTATCTTTATGTTTTTGTTATTTTGTTATTTTGTTTCTAGCTTAAAATCGAGTCGAGTCTTGGCTTAGCAACATTATATAGTACATGTAATTGACCAAGATCTTTAACTCGCCACCAGTAAAATATCCCGTATCCAACAAAACCGTGTTTTCCTTTTCCCTACACCTAACGTTATAACCCATTTAAAAGCCCTCTTTGATAGTTTATCTTAGGTGCTTACGCCTAGTGGAGGAGGTTTTCGATCCTTTCCCAAGCCTATGGTAATCTATTTGCTATGACAGGTAGTGAGAGATATTTTCCGTTTTCATTTATGAGATTTATTTTGATGACACTTGAGAGATGTGAGTATCTAAACACTACTTGTGAGGTGCTAGTATGTAATCTCCGTGCTTATTATGATTGAAGTGGAACGATTATTTGTTGTAATTACTTTTATGTTAGCATTAAATGACCCCTAACTTGTATTTTGATTAGAATAAAAGCGCATTTGCTTGAGGACAAGCAAATCTCAAGTGTAAGGGTATTTGATGAGGCGAAAAGTGTACCGCTTTTAAGGGGTCATTTAAGCCCGAAATCGTATTTATTTGATCAAATATTGCCCTAAATCGTTCCTTTTGTCATTTTAGGTACTTTTGAGGAGAAATCTGGAAAAGGAGGCATTTTGGACGTTTTTGGAGCATTAAAGTGAAGAAAACGGCAAAGTCTCAAGAATCGGCTGAAAGTTACTCTTGACGGCGTCACAATTAACATGGGACGGCGTCATGCCTTGGCAAGAAAAGTTGGATGTGAAATTTACTCATGACGGGCCAGTGAGTTAGCATGAGAATTCTGACGGCGTCACGCTTTAACTAAATCAAGAGCGTCACGGCTTAAATCATAAGGGGACGGCGTCACGTTCATGATCCGACGGCGTCAAGCCTTGATAGGCCAGAATGGATTTTTGAAGAGCTAAAGAGGGACGGCGTCAAGAAGGTCACCCGGGAACCCTAAAAGCGGCGAGGTGACGGCGTCACAATGCATAAGGTGACGCCGTCAGATCCAAAAATCTATATATAGTTTTCTAATTTTTTGTCATTAAGAGAGAGCTTAGTGTGTGGAATTTTGGGATAAAACCCTAAGACGATTTTAGCTTCTTTTTCAGGGCTTTTTGCCTTGAGATCTTCCATGTTTCATTGAAAGATAAGTTATCAATTAATCATTCAATATGTCTATGTGTTGTTTGATTCTATCTTATGCTTGTCTTTTGTTTAACATGTTAGGCTAATTTTATCTTGTGTTTGCTTAGATCTAATGAAACCTAGCTATTGATTATTGGTTGTTAGTGTGTTGTTAGTTGTATTGGATGATTGTTTATCTATGTTAGGCTTAAGAAAACTGGCTAACTTCCTATTCGGTAACTTGCTTGAACGTCTTAAGAAACATGAACCAAACGCGTACTAAAGGTTTTTATGGTTGTATTTAATGCACAAGCGAATTCTAGTGATCCCATGTTAGGAGCTTCCTAGCCGGCTCGACATAGGAGTGAAGTAGGAGCTTGTAGAGTTGGGGAAGTAAGTACGCCACCCCACGAATGGTATTAAGGAATACACCCGTCATCCACGCGACTAATACACACTAATTAACCGGTAAAAGATAGTTAGGGAGTAAGGAAATCTAAGTAAACACATTTCTCTACACATAAGTTTCTCACCACATTTTATTTTCAGTTATTTATTTTATTTGCATTCGTAGTAAATTGGGTTAGTTGACTAGCAACTAATTCCGCCCACTCCTTCAAACCCGAGATTTTACTAGCTTTCATAAAAATATAAAAACATAAAAAAGAATCTTCCTCAACCCTTAGACCTAATTAGAGTAGCCTTTCATACCTAACGAACACTATTCCCTGTGGAGAACGATCAATCCCCCGTACTTACCACTACACTATACTACATCGGTCAGGTACACTGCCTGGTGGGGTTGTAAGCCTCTTGAGATCCCTCGAGAGGTAAAACCTGTTGTAAGGTTACAAAACCACGCAATCAGGATCGAGGTTTAAATTTCAGAAAACGGCCCGGAAGGGGTGTTTTGAAAGTTATATGTCATTCAAAATAGTATTCTTGATACAAAAGTGAAATATTTGATTTGAAAATCCCATAAAAAGATGTAATAATTTGAAAGGAATGACATATTTGATTTTTACACCATTTAAGTTATCAGAGTAAAAGATGCCCGCTCCGTGTCTTGTCCTGCTCCGTTAATTACCTGAGATAAGAGTGTGTGATATGCTTAAAATGTCTCAAGCTAAAAATATGATATATCTATAATATTGTGTTGATTCTTATATCAATCGACTCAAAGTATTACTTTCTCAAAATATGCGGAATGATATGCAAAGTGAATCACTAAATTCTAGTTAAATAACAAGTACTAAATGATGCATAACTAAAATAAAACATGCATATGAGATGAAGGGTGTAAAATGAAAAATAAACTAAGAATGTCAAGTGAAATTAAATAGGTCCTTGTTCTTTTCAGATTTTATCCTTCTTAGTCTAACTGTGGTTGCGTTACGTCGTCAGTCCTCGGTTAAATCCAAAGTCCATAATAGTCCAAAATTTGTCCATATGTCCATATAAGGCTCGGAGTTCAATGGTATGTCAATTTAAGTCCTTTGTCAACTGTTTTCACAGCTTCAGTCCATAAGTTTCTCAGGTTGGCAGTTTTGGTCCTTCCGGTTAGTTCGCGTTACATTTTTAGTCCAAAAGTATAGAAATGATAAGGAAAAGTTATGCGACTTTTTATAAGTTGTTTTTAAGATTTTTAAAGCTTATTTTTCTAGCTTATTCGGTTGTTTGCTTATTTCTACACATTGGGCCTGTTAACGAGCCACACCCTAAGCCCGATATTACCTTTAGTTATTTCTTATCATGGTTTTATGCGGACTTGTTTAGGTTGTTTTAAAAAGTCGTAACTTATTTATTTTTACAAGGTTTCTAAACGAAAAGTGTAGTTGATTACTTGGCGTAATAGGTCGTGTAAAAACAAGGTGTGGTTGTTAATTCGGATTTTAAGAAACATGGCCATTTTTAGGGCGACTTAGAATGCATTTTCCACAGTAAACACTTAGGATTTATTCCAAGTGTTTTCAGTTTCATTTATACGTCTTGAAGTATGATGCAAGTGACTCGAATGTTGCATGTATGATATGTTAAACGTGTGCTAGTAGGGTGTGAGTATGTTTCTAACAGGTCGTATGAAGAAGTCGTATAGTCATTTAGTTAGGTAGTGAGATGTGAACGTGACTGACTAGTTTATTTGAGTTGTTTTTAATGAGTGAAATGCTTAGTATAATCCTAAGCGTCTTCGAGTTTTAGTCACACCGGAGATTTTATCTAGCATGCATGCATGGCAAGCATTTAAACCTACAAATGTTGTGAGGTGACTGTTGAGATTCCACAAGGGAAGTTCGACAGAGTGCATAATTTATTCTAAATGATATGGACACAGTGACATGTATATTAATGTTTATACATTCGAATAAAATGATGCATGATAAGTGTAATATATTAAACGTGTACTTGAGGTGTGTGAAGGGTTTCTAAATCTTTCTTAGTGGGGTTGTCACTTTTTGTGAATTCATAACAATATGTAAAGCGACAGATGTGTTCGAATGTAAAATGAAAACATGCATGAATGTTTTTGTGTGTACGTGGGAAATGAAAACGAGAGGGTTAGTAGTTACTTACTACACCTTTGAAAAGGTGGTGGAGGCTTGAGAGAATGGACTGTGGTACGTGGGATATGGGCAGGAACATCAGAATTCGAACTATACTCGTTTAGCTCTAAGTGCTCCCTTCGACTTGTAGAAGTTTACCCCGATCGAATACCCAGCTTCTGGTCATTGTGGGTTTGGCGAAATGGAGTAAAAAGGACTTAGGAATGTGTTGTGTATGCATGTGAGTGAGAGTGTGAGAGATAGGGAAGGGATAGTGAAGTTCGGTTGCTAGCACAAGGACGAATTGAAAAAGCAGCATGCTCAGGCCATCTTCTCACTTGTTTTGCTGCCTGGTTTGAGACAGCAGTTACTAGACTTTGATGGTGATTAGTGAGAATGAAAGGGAGGGTGAGGTAAGTAGTGTAGGTGGCTAAAGAAGAGTAGACTATATACTAGAATTTTACACGTTTCTTATGACTAGAAGACTTCAAATCAATCATTTGTTTCTGCTGTAGCCAAATGGACACCTATGTCCTTTCTACTGTCAATGCTAAATATCTAGGAAGTTTGGTAGCATTTGTATTTTTGTTGTTGGATTATGCTTGGGTTCGACTGGTATTCATTCTTATACTCATAGGATAGTGCGAAATGGGTTTTGTAAATGGCAATTCTTTCTGTTGTTCGAAGTAGTTTCTAAACGTTTCATTATGTCAAATATTATCATGGACTCGTGAGGAAAGTCAAGGTGCAATGTGGTTGAGGTTTATAGTTGTTGTGTTCATTCGTTTGGGTGTGGAAAAGGAACGAGACCACTATATTAATGTTTGACTCCTAGGTCTAGGATTTGGCACAAATAAAGTTTGGCGGGTGGTGATTAAGGCGAGGTAAAAATGTCTCTAGGTCAGGTTTGAAAATGTAAAGTAGACAAGTCGTTTTGGGAGAGTTTTCTGATTGTCGAGCTATGCATGAGTTACTAAAGGAAATTGGGTTTTGAAAGTTGGGCCGTGTGGTAGGAAATTGTGTATAGTAGTGTTGGGCCTGATGGTCCGGTTGGTTTGGAGCTTGGTTTAGTTTGTATTGTATAACATGGTTTGTGAAATTATATGTAGTAAATTTAACAGTAGTGTTAGTTAGTGAAATATGTAAAAATATGTTTAGAGTAGATTGTGTGATTAGTGATAACTAAATAGTATTTAGTGAGATTTGTAATGTGTGATTTATGATATATTAGTTCTTGTGAAGTGATTACGTTTCATAATATAAGTCGTGGTTTAATGTTGACATTCGGTAATTGTTGTGGTGTTGTGTCGTGGTAGGAATAAAAGTTTAAATTTCCCCATAAAAATGGGTTTGGTTAAACGGTAAGTCGAGGTTATTATTAATTAACAGAGATTATCGGAACGGATTTTCGTAGGATCTTACAGTATCTACCCCTCAATTTTGAACTTCGTCCCGAAGTTCAGTCTGTGATAGGTGTTGAGAAAATGTGGGGTTCTGAGGTGAGGGTTTATAGAAGATGTTGTCGAGAGATTTCTTATTTGACTAACCAAAGGCGAGATTTCAACTAGATTTATTTGTACTAGACTAAATAGATTCAAATGTTTGGCCAATAATTTAATTTATGGGCTACGAATAGTGAAAGTAACGACCGAGAGTAGGAAGTATTTAGTACTTAATGTTTAGTGTTCTAACGGTCGAGTCTAGGGGATTTTTAATGGTAGTGGTTTGAAATTTTAATGATCGTGAATAGTAAAATAACTGTTGAACCTAAGACCTTGATAGATCTACGAGCACTCTTGGATCGATAGTAATGTTTATGTAATCACAAACACACTAATAGAAAGTCTCTAATACTTGTATAAAGCGGAATATAAACACAAGCAAGAACACGAATAACTAAGAATGATTGATCCTCTATGGATCTTTTATTGATACTAAGAACTTGTTTTTCTAAACTCGTACATAATACATAATGATGCGTTCCTTTTATAGACAAGGAACCCTAAACAACCCTAAACCGTTTCACAAGAAACGTATAATCTAAAAACTATCTAAGATATGCAATATCACTTTCTAAATAAACTCATGCATATCCTAACTAATAACATAATACGCGGAAACTATCAATCAGCAGAAACACATTCCGCACAATCTATACTTCGGCAGAAACAATCTTCAGCAGAATCTTTACTTCCGCAGAAACATTCTTCAGCAGAATCCAATACTTCAGCATATTCATCAGCAGTAACCATCAGTAGAATTCTTCTTTAGCAGAATTCCCAACAATCCTCCCCTAATCTTGAATTTGACATGGTTAAGTTCAAGATTTTTGATAGATCTTCCACACTTCAGAATAAGAGGATTGAATTCGAACATCAGCAGCAAAGAATCAAAGGAACCATATCTCTATGAATGGCAAAACTTTAAACTTCAGGTCTTTGCAGCAACAAATGACATAATGTACATCAAAACATATTAGTTTCATACTATTCTCAGCACATCCAGGTGTGTTAACTCCTGTGAGAGGTGAATCATTGAAAATAATGGATTTGATGTCTCTTTACCAATAGCCATCACTACTGGAGTAGCCAAATGTTTAAGTTCGAAAACTATGGTACACTGATAACCATCTGATTTATTAGCAAATCAGCAACTATAAACGGATTTGAGATGTCTTTACCTGTAGCCATTTGCTCAGGACTAGCCAATTCTTTGGTTTCAACTGAACCTTGGTGAATTGAATACCAAATATGGATACCAAATGTCTTTACCACAAACCATACTTTTGTGGACTAGCCAATTCTTTGGATCCCAGAAAGGGTTACATCCATGGTGAATTGATGACCATTTCAACTCTCAGCAATTAAGCACGGGTGAGTTGAGTACCCTATAGCTTTGAGCAAGCTATTATAGCTATCAACAGATTTGATGTGTCTTTACCAAAGCTGTACCCTTTGGACTAGCCAACTCTTTGATGGACACAAGTCACACCTGGTGAGTTGATAACCATCAACAGAGTTATACAACAAACCTGCATAAAAGTTAGTACAAATACAAAAGTTTTTTTTTTTTTTTTTTTTTTTTTTTTTTTTTTTTTTTTTTTTTTTTTTACTAATAAGGAAATAAGAAAGAAATGAAATAAAGAAATAAGAAAATATACAAATAATACATAATACTAGAATCAAGTAGAAGCTTGTTGTTCCAGAAGCTTGGACTTGATGAACCCAACCAATTGTTCAGCATGTGTCCTATCATTAGCAACTGGATTTGGAGGAATTTCCAACTTCCTTTGAAGCATTCGATTCATCAGTGTCATGGACAATGGATATTGTTGATCAGAAAACATACATACTCTTATCCCAGACTCAGTCTCCACTACATGGACATTGGGAATGGGATAAAATCTCCAAGTATCAACTTTCCACCTATGGGAATTCTTCCAAATCGAATAGCCTTTCCCCTGTGGAGTTTGGGAGTCAAAGAGAACTTGAAGATCTCCCAATAGATATAAGCCTGCACCTTGTGGAGTATGTATAGCATAATACTCAGTGACCAACTTGTAAAGAGTCTGCAGATCTTGCCTATCCACCAAATGAAGAATTTCTTGCAAGAAAGTGAAATTCTTATAGGATTGATCTTGCCTGTAGATAGTATTAAGTTGTCCATCTGTGATAGTCCATCTGATCAACACATTATATGATCCTTCAGGAAAAGTTTCAGAAGATCCTTCTTGAATAAATGTATCATCAGTAGCTTCTAGGTTCACTTGCTTTGAAGAACTCCCATGTGAGATCTGAGGACCTGCTTAGCCAATCTAATTGATCTTCTACTTGCAATATGCTTGCCTATATGTGCCATTCTCTTCTTCCTTCTACCAGGGATGTAAATCCCCATAGAAACATCTTCAGTAGCAATAGAAGAAGTATCTTCAGTAGGAATAGGAGAACTTGGAACAGAAACCCCTGGTACATGTAATCTCTCAGCCATTTCCCTGGCTTGTTTACCCTTAGCAGCTACCTGTTCAGCTTGTTTAACCTTTTCTGCATTATAATTTGACAATGATGAATCTTCATGATCAGCAGATGTTGCAGCAAAAGGTTCAGCAGAATTGGGTGGAGCTTCAGAAGAAACAGGAATCCCAGATGATTGTTTCTCAGAAGCTTCATCAGCAGAAATGGTAGGAGTAACAATAGGCTCAGCAGATTGTAAGTCTGCAGGAGTATCTTCAGCAATATCAGTAGAAGGACTCAGATGTACTTGATCTCCAGTAGAGGAAGTACCTATCTCCACTTGCTTCAGTCTTTTGGTACATGGAGCTTCCATACTATCAGCAGTCCTCTTAGGTTGAGTAGCAGAAGAGTGAATAGACTTCATAATCTGATCATAAATTCTATTCAACTCAGAATCAGATAAAGCCCAAACTTGCTTCTTTGTCAAACCATAGCTATACACAGAAGTATACTGATTATAGACCACATTCCTCCTATATTGTCTCTTTTCTGCTTCAGTCTGGGGTCTATCTCTCTTAGCTTGTGCTTTCTGAGCAGCAATAGCCTTCCTCCTTTCGGCTGCAGCTTTCTTCCTCTATTGCCCAAGAGCTACCATTTGTTCAGCAAAGTTATTACTATCAAAGTTAGCTCCTAAAATACTTTGAGCCAAATTGGGATTGGATGCAGCTTGGTGAGTATAAGTGTCCCATTGTGCATCAGTAAAATGAGCTGATTGCTCATCTAGCTCTCTTTGCCTTTCTGGAGGCAAATTTGAAGCAAATTGATCTGTCATCTGCTTTGCTAAAGCTTGACTCTTCACAAGATTCTCATATTCTTTAAACAACCTATCTTGCTCCTTTCTTTCTTCTGCACTAACAAGATCTGTACCAAGATCTTCTCCAACCACCCTTCCTTGCTTATTTCCAGAAGTATCCACACTAGTAACTCTGTCAATATCTTCAGTAGAAACTCCAATAGAAGCATTAGCAGAAACATGTTGAGTTGAAGATTCAACATGTGGAGCATAAACTTCATCAGTAGTATCTAAGACAAAGGTTCTTCCAGCAACAAACACTTCAGCAGCCACTTTAGAAGATGTAACATCAGCAGAAGCCACATGATCATCATCAATATGTTCTTGAGCAACTGACAAACTTGGCAGTGTAGTTTCCTTGCTCAAGTACTGTCTTCTCCTCTTTCTGTAGAACTTAATCTGATCCCTTTGTTGAGAGGATTCAGCAGCTTTAGTTGAATGAGTAGAAGTCTGCTGAGCAGCTTCAGCCAATAAAGCAAGATGATCCCAATAACTATCCTCCTGCTCATCATCAGATGCAAACACAAACTTCCTCTTCTTTTTCTGCCCAAGTTTATCCTCTAATTCTTGAACCCTTCTTTTCAGCACCACAATCTCATCACCAAGTGATGATTTAGTATCTGCAAGTTCCTTCTTCAACTTCTCAATTTCTTGAACATTCCTGTTGAATAAAGTATACAGAGAAGTGAGAGTAATAGGGTCCTCAGCTCCACCAGCAGATGTCTCAGTGGTAAAGGGAGCTTCATTGGGCCTTTCAGAAGAAACATTTATATTCTCAAAATTAAAAGTGTTCTCATCTATTGGGTCTCTAAAGGGGCTAGGTGTGGACAGTCTTGGAATCTTATCTTCAAGAGGTGTAGGAATATGAGTATCAAGAGACTGAATTGTCTCCTCAACCTCAGGAACAAGCTCTACAGGAGCTTCATGAGAGTGTGATGGAACAGGTGAAGGTGTAGGTTGGTCAGTAGAAACAATAGGTACTTCAGCAGTTAAGGATGGGCCCTCATCCCTTCCTACTGATGGAGTACCATCAGCAGTATTGGGAGCTGGTGGAGCATCAGCAGCAATGCCCTCATCAGCATCATCATTGCCATGTGGCAACATAGCTGGTAGCAGAGGGTGATGCTCCCCAACATAATGAGTTTTCATAGAAGCAAACAACTTGGCACTAAGGGCTCCTATGGGATAATGTCCTCTATCCTGGGTATTTATGTCTAAGATTATCTGTAGAAACCTAGGGTACATTAAAAACTTATGCTTTTTCTTTTGAATATTTTCTACCAAATTATCAAAAATAAACTTAGAAAAATTATAAGTTAAACCCTGTGAAAGACACACTATACCACAACCCAGTTGAGTAGAAAATTGATCCCATCCTCCGGATTTGTTGCTGATACATTGAAGTAATGTGTGTACCAAAAATCTCCACTTGGGACAAAATTTATTCTTCAGCCACATAGTCGTATCCACACTTTGATAACCCGACTGCTCTTAGACCAGTAGAATCTCTTCAGTGTTAGTGTGATAAACCCCATTTTCATCATCCAACTGCAATCTTTCCATAATCAAAGCTTCAGTCACCACATACTCAGTTCCATCAATCTTTGCAACTATCTCTGTATCAGACCGCTTCTCAGCAGATGCCCAAAATTGTTTTACCAAAGATTCATGTACTATATCCGGATAATGAGTCAAAGCAAAATGAATCTTTGATCGCTTTAAGAAATCAACCATAGGGTCATATATGTCCTGTCCCTTCGCTTTTCCCAGAAAAGCAACTTTATTGTGATCCTTCTTGAATTGTAGGGCCTCCATTGAAGAAATTATGAGAGAATGGAGAATAGGTTTAGATTGCTTGAAGAGGGAATTAGATGTTTTGGGCGAAGATTATATGAATAGGTTATAAATAGAAGTTACCCAATTCTGGTCAAAATTTATCGGAACTAATTGTTGACCTTATCTGACGTGTAAAGTAACTTCACCATTCAAAATCAACCCTTCAGCAGAAATGATGGTCAATCTGCTGAAGCGAAAAGTCAATCAGCAGAAACAACTCAAGAGAATAATATCTTCGGTAAAGATCTTGAGTTTTAATTTGCCACCCAACTCGCATTAATTAGCATTACCACTTGACTTCGCCTATAAAATAACCCCAATTCACAATCCGCACCTACCAATTAACCCTAACTAACCATCAAACCTTTTGTTAACCTAAACCATTCATCAGCACAATGACAAACCAACCAGAAGTAGTTGATCTGACATCTGAATCATCAGCAGATTCAGCAGACAACCTTCCTCAATCATCCACACAACCTTCCCATAGAAGGTATGGTATCACCAAAGAACAAGCCCGCAAGAAAAAGCATGATGTGGGTGCTTCAAGCAGACCGCACACTCCACCCAAATCTCCATCATCATCATCATCAGAGGATAATCGTCCTCTATTTCGATATCCCTACCAAGACGAGCCACCTACAAGGAAGTCCCATTTTCTTCCTTCTTCAGAAGATGATAGTGTGGTGGATCCAGATGATTCACCTAGGGGCTCTGATGACTCCACAGAGCGTCTTGAGCCAATCTTCAATAGATTGGTAAGAGAGGAAGAGGAGAGGGAAGCAGCACCAACCATGGAAGAGAATCCCCAACCTTCACAACCCCAACCAAGGCCACACACCAGAAATCCACCACTCCCTAAGACAAGGGAAGTGGTTATTGGTCTTCCTGCTCCAAGGACTGGTGTTTCAAACCATAGAGACACAGGAAAGAGCAAGGGTGCAGAGGTGACTGGAAAGGGAAAGGGTAAAATGGAGTAGGTGATGATGAGATGTTGCCAAGGACCAAAGATATAAAACTAGGTTCTTCAGCATCTTCAATCATGTCTGTTAGTCTTCCTGGTGCATCAGTAGATGATAGGAACTAGTGTCTGTGTAGGTTATCTTGTATAGGATTGGTCTTGTTGAAATTGAAGTTGTTTGTAAGCTGTAATTTCTTTTGAATGAATGAACAACTTTTCTTTGATTATTACTTGAACTCTGTTTCAGTACTTCCATTCAGCAGAAACACTCTTTAAGCTTACTTGACCATGTCCCATTAATCTTGGTGAACATCAACTTAAGATCATCAATATCAAGGCAGTTCTGCAAAACAGACACATAACAGCAAACAAACCAAACCATACAAACTAAAATTACATTAGTGGATTAGTGTGTTAGCAAACATAATCAATAATCTACAAAATATTACAAACTATACAACCACAATCCTCCCCTGAGGCATATGCCTCCCCTGAGGCCTATGCCTCCCCTCAAACATAGCATTTAAGGGTTAACCATCCCAATATGGACCACTAAGTGTTGAAACCTAGGTCCATCAAAAGCTTTAGTCAGCAAATCTGCCACATTATCATCTGTGTGAATTTTAAGCACCTTAATCAAATGTTTGTCATATGCATCTCTTATAAAATGGTGCCTTATCTCAATATGCTTAGTTCTATTATGAAAAACTGGATTTTTAACTATGCATATGGTACTTTGGTTATCAATAAAAATTGTGGTATTCATGAAATTAAACCCATAATCCAACAATTGATTTTGTATCCAAAGAACCTGTCCACAACAATTGGCAGCAGCAACATACTCTGCTTCAGTAGATGAGGTAGCAACAATGGTTTGTTTCTTGCATTGCCAAGAAATCAACCTTCTTCCAAGAAATTGGCAACCTCCAGTTGTGGATCTCCTATCCAGATTTGCACCAGCATAATCACTATCACTGTAAGCTTCCAACTTGAAAGGAGACTCTTTTGGGTACCAAAGACCTAACTTGGGTTGGCCTTTGAGATACTTAAAGATCTTCTTTACTGCATTCATGTAGGAAGTGAGTGGTGTGACCTGATGCCTAGAACAAGCACTCACAGCAAATGTGATGTCTGGCCTGGAAGCTGTCAAGTACATCAATGAACCAATCATGGACCTATATAGGTGAACATTCACTGCAGGATCTGGTTCAAGATTATTCTTTGGTTTGGGAGCTTCATAAGGAGTAGTGGCAGTTCTGACATTTTCCATATCAAACTTCTTCAAGATATCTTGCACATATTTATCCTGACTTATAAAGATGCCATCTTGTTTCTGCTGAACTTGTAAACCCAAAAAGAAAGTTAGCTCCCCCATAGCACTCATCTGAAACTCTCCTTTCATCAATTCCTCAAACTCCCTGCACCAAGCCTCTTTAGTGGAGCCAAAGATAATGTCATCCACATAAACCTGCACAAGAATTATATCCCTGGAATTCTTCTTAATGAAGAGAGTTTTGTCAATAGCACCTCTCCTGTATCCATGCTTCAGCAGAAATGCAGAAAGCCTAGCATACCAAGCTCTTGGTGCCTGATGTAGTCCATAGAGAGCTTTTACAACCTTGTAAACATGCTTTGGATGATCTAGGTCTTCAAAACCTTTGGGTTGAGTGACATATACTTCCTCTTCAATTTCTCCATACAGAAAAGCCCCTTTCACATCCATCTGATATACCATGAAACCCATATAAGAGGCATAAGCCAAGAAGATTCTAATGGCCTCAACTCTAGCTACTGGTGCAAAAACCTCAGTATAATCAATTCCTTCCTCTTGTCTGAACCCCTGAGCCACTAACCTTGCTTTGTTTTTGACCACAATACCCCTTGCATCTCTTTTATTTTTTAAAATCCATTTTGTCCCAATAGCAAATTTCCCTTCAGGTAGTGGTACTAATATCCAAACCTTCTGATTCTTGAATTGAAGCATCTCATCTTGCATTGCTTCAAGCCAATATGAATCTTCAAAGGCTTGAGCAACACTGGTTGGCTCCACTTGAGAAAGAAAGCAAGCAAACAGACAATGCTTAAAGTCTGTGTGATTGTTCCTTTGCTGATTTGACACATAGGAAAGAAAAGCAACTTGACCATACTTAGAACCTTTCACAGTACTTCTAGTTCTAACAGGTGCCTGAGGATCACCAAGTATATTGGATTGAGGATGAGCAATGTTGATCCTTATGGTAGCATTGGGGTTGACATCAATTGTGGTGTCAAGATTGTTCACATTAGGTCCAAAATCACTATCATAGGAGGCTGAGTTGAAGATACCAGCTTTGGGTTGGTGATTTCCAAGATCTGAAGGACCTGGAAAACGTGTATATGGCTCTTCAAGATCAGTGGACACACTAGGAGAAATGGGAGAACCTTCAGGAGAACTGTCAGCAGAATTGGTGATGTCAGGGGAAACAGAAAGCCTATCAGCAGAATTCGGGTTTCCACTGACTGATTGTGCTAACTCCACATCAATTCTTTCAGCTTCTTGCTTGGCTACATGCTCCTGCTTCTTAAGTCTAGCAAGATCCTCTGCATAGTGTGACTCATCTTCAAGCTCATCAGAAGTAACTTTGGAGCTATCACCTGCAAATTGGTTAGGGAGAAAAGGAGGGAACAACAATAGGGTGTTCATCATGCTCAGAATCACTATCTGAGTCACCATCCATGTTACCAACTTTGTCTTCGGGAGACTCTTGAGAACCTGCAGATTGGTTAGCCACATATCTAGTATAGCCCAAATAATCAGTTAAGTAATCCAGGTCAAAATACCAAGCATGACCTTGACCCTGAACATTAGGCTTATCTTCTAGGAATCTCAGGTTAAGGGTCTCCTCTATCTTTTTAGCATTTAAATTATATACCCTATAAGCCTTACTATGTATTGCATAACCCACAATATACCCCTCATCAGCTTTCTCATCAAACTTTCCTAGTGGATCACTAGTATTCAAAATAGTCACTTGACAGCCAAAAGGTTTAAGGTAATGAATATTAGGAACTTTCCCAGTGAGAAGTTCATAAGGTGTCTTAAAATGAGGTCTAGTGATGGATACCCTGTTCAAAACATAACAAGCAGTACTTACTGCTTCAGTCCAAAACATAGTGGGTAACTTAGAGTCTGCAAGCATGGATCTTGCTGCCTCTATTAAGGTCCTATTCTTTCTCTCAGCCACCCCATTTTGCTGTGGGGTTCTTGGATTGCTATAGTCCCTTTTTATCCCCTTAGACTGACAAAGTTCTATTAAAACAGCATTTTTGAACTCTGTCCCATTATCACACCTAATACCTTTAACCTTTTTGTTTAGCTGGTTTTCAACAAGGGTAATGTATTCTTTTAAAATTGGAGATGTTTCATCTTTAGTTCTCAAGAAGAATACCCAACAAAACCTGCTATAGTCATCAGTGATTACCAGGCAGAAGCATTTGTGATCAATACTTCTGATTTGAGTTGGACCAAAAAGATCCATATGCAGCAACTGAAGAGGTTCTGAGATAGTTCTTACAGCAGTAATGGCTTTGTATGAGGCTCTGTGTTGCTTCCCTTTGTTGCAGGCAACACAATTGTGTTCATTGGTGAATACTTTGGAGGGAAGCCCATGAACTAGACCAAGCTTAGAGAGTTTGTTTATGGTCTTGAAATTAACATGAGCCATTCTTCTATGCCACTTTGTAGACTCATTCAGTGATGCTTTAGCCACCAAGCATGTCAGATCACCTTCAGGTTGGACTTCATTTAAGTTGAATGTGTATAAGTTGTGGCTTCTGGGAACTCTCAGCAGTATTGTGGTATCTTCTGGAAGCTTGAAGTCTTTTGAGAGTACAAGACATTCATCCTCAGAGAAGAAGACCTTGTTCTTTGTATCACATATTTGTGATACTGAGAATAAGTTGAAGTGTTGCAGTTCTTCCACATAGAGCACATTCACAAAATCCAAGTTAGGTGTTTTGATGGTTCCATACCCAGTGATTTTGCCATCTCCTCCACCAAAAGTCACATTGCCTCCTCCTTGAATGGTTACAAAATCATGCATCAAATCTCTGTTTCCTGACATACTCCTGGAACAACCACTATCTACAATGCCTACATCTTTACTTTTCAAAGGATGATCCTACATATACAACAAAATTATACAAATGTTAGTACACTTTGGAGACTCAAGTCATTTCTGACTTGAGCCTGCCTTGTGGATCATAGGAATTAGGCCATGTAGATGTATAAGATCCACCATTGTTCTTGGACCTGCTATGAAATTTAGGTCCCTTGTGAGTCCAAAAACAACCTGCTGAGGGCTTAACAGCAGTATCCCAAAATCCCATACCCATATACATTGGGTCAATATGGTTAGGCCAATAACCATTCTGAAAATATGAACTAGTGGGTTGCACAAATGGTCTATCAACATTTCTTCTCCTAGTAGACTTAGAATGTCTATCAGCAGAATGTCTATCAGCAGAATTGCTGGCCCTATGAGTTGCTTGTGGAACATATGGTGGAATATTCTGAACATTTGTCCACATTGGTCTTGGTTTAGTCTGACCAACACCCATTCTTTGCTCATGAAAATTACAATCCTTGATTAGATGAGATTTACTTCCACACACAAAACATTTCTTCTTTTTAGAAGATTTATTAAAAGAAAAAGATGTTCCATTACAAGTAGAATTATTCAAATCACTAACAGAAACAGGATTGTTTTTGACACAATAAGAAACATTATTTTGCAAAGAATTAAAAGACAAGTCTTCAGAAGAAACTGTCTTGGACTTCACATCCTCAGCAGCAATTCTAACAGGCTTGTAGGGAGTCTTGGGTGTAGACTTAGGAGAGGTCTTGGGTGAGGTCTTGGGAAGGTCTGACTTTTCACTTGAATCACAACTGGTAGTAGACCCTTGGTCAGAGGATATGTCACTAGAAGAACAAGAGACATAGTCAGTAGAATTAGAATCAGGGTCTGGCAAGTCATTTGACTTTTTGCCATAAAGATGGTGTGATCCATCAAAGTCTGAGGTGGTGTTTGTAGTGGGCATGAATTCTCCCCTAATAGGTCCGGGCACAGCATGTAATTTTCCTTCTTTAACAAAGTTTGCTAAGCCTGCTGGTGTAGATTTTCTCATATCAAACCTAGCCTCTAACCCAACATATTTTTTAAAACCAAGACCTATACTAGAGTTTACAGGTTGACTATTATAAAGACAGTTATTTAGCTTATCTCCTGACATTAACCAAGTTTTATGAGTAGCTACTTCCTTGTCTAATTTCTCTTTTAGTTCCTGATTTTCTAACTCTAGTTCAGCCTTTTTCTTTTCACAACATTTTAATTCATTTGTGGAGCACAACAAATCTCTTTCTAACACCCCTATCTTTTCTTCATAGGCAGTCTGATTCTTCTGAAACCAAATTTGTTGTCTTTCTTTAGTTTTTAAAGCCTGTTTGTAAGCCTCAACTTCAACATAACATTCATTATATTTAGGTTTCAATTCATCATATGCCTTCTTAAGTTCATTATATCTTTCACTACAACCAAAAACACAATTTTGTACCTGAGAGATGCCCATTAAGGCAACTTGATCATGTTGATCCTCTGTAGTATAGTATGCCAGTAATCCACTCTGTCCAGCAGTGATTGCGTGGTTTTGTAACCTTACAACAGGTTTTACCTCTCGAGGGATCTCAAGAGGCTTACAACCCCACCAGGCAGTGTACCTGACCGATGTAGTATAGTGTAGTGGTAAGTACGGGGGATTGATCGTTCTCCACAGGGAATAGTGTTCGTTAGGTGTGAAAGGCTACTCTAATTAGGTCTAAGGGTTGAGGAAGATTTTTTTTATGTTTTTATAGTTTTTATGAAAGCAAGTAAAATCTCGGGTTTGAAGGAGTGGGCGGAATTAGTTGCTAGTCAACTAACCCAAAATTACTACGGATGCAAATAAAATAAAATAACAAAAATGAAATGTGGTGAGAAACTTATGTGTAGAGAAATGTGTTTACTTAGATTTCCTTACTCCCTAACTATCTTTTACCGGTTAATTAGTGTGTATTAGTTGCGTGGATGACGGGTGTATTCCTTAATACCATTCGTGGGGTGGCGTACTTACTTCCCTAACTCTACAAGCTCCTACTTCACTCCTATGTCGAGCCGGCTAGGAAGCTCCTAACATGGGATCACTAGAATTCGCTTGTGCATTAAATACAACCATAAAAACCTTTAGTACGCGTTTGGTTCATGTTTCTTAAGACGTTCAAGCAAGTTACCGAATAGGAAGTTAGCCAGTTTTCTTAAGCCTAACATAGATAAACAATCATCCAATACAACTAATAACACACTAACAACCAATAATCAATAGCTAGGTTTCATTAGATCTAAGCAAACACAAGATAAATTTAGCCTAACATGTTAAACAAAAGACAAGAATAAGATAGAATCAAACAACACATAGACATATTGAATGATTAATTGATAACTTATCTTTCAATGAAACATGGAAGATCTCAAGGCAAAAAGCCCTGAAAAAGTAGCTGAATTCGTCCTAGGGTTTTTTCCCAAAATTCCACACACTAAGCTCTCTTTAATGACAAAAGATTAGAAAACTATATATAGATTTTTGGATCTGACGGCGTCACCTTATGGAGTGTGACGCCGTCACCTCGCCGCTTTTAGGGTTCCCGGATGACCTTCTTGACGCCGTCCCTCTTTAGCTCTTCCAAAATCCATTCTGGCTTATCAAGGCTTGACGCCGTCAGCTCGTGAACGTGACGCCGTCCCCTTATGATTTAAGCCGTGACGCCCTTGATCAAGTTAAAGCGTGACGCCGTCAGAATTCACATGCTATTTTCACTGGCTTATCATGAGTAAATTTCACGTCCAACTTTTCTTGCCAAAGCATGACGCCGTCCAGAGTAAATTGTGACGCCGTCAAGAGTAACTTTTAGCCGATTTTTGAGACTTTGTCGTTTTCTTCACTTTTATGCTCCAAAAACGTCCAAAATGCCTCCTTTTCCAGATTTCTCCTCAAAAGTACCTAAAATGACAAAAGGAACGATTTAGGGCAATATTTGATCAAATAAATACGATTTAGGGCTTAAATGACCCCTTAAAAGCGGTACACTTTTCGCCTCATCAAATACCCTTACACTTGAGATTTGCTTGTCCTCAAGCAAATGCGCTTTTATTCTAATCAAAATACAAGTTAGGGGTCATTTAATGCAAACATAAAAGTAATTACAACAAATAATCGTTCCACTTCAATCATAATAAGCACGGAGATTATAAACTAGCACCTCACAAGTAGTGTTTAGATACTCACATCTCTCAAGTGTCATCAAAATAAATCTCATAAATGAAAACGGATAATATCTCTCACTACCTGTCATAGCAAATAGATTACCATAGGCTTGGGAAAGGATCGAAAACCTCCTCCACTAGGCGTAAGCACCTAAGATAAACTATCAAAGAGGGCTTTTAAATGGGTTATAACGTTAGGTGTAGGGAAAAGGAAAACACGGTTTTGTTGGATAAAGGATATTTTACTGGTGGCGAGTTAAAAATCTTGATCAATTACATGTACTATACAATGTTGCTAAGCCAAGACTAGACTCGATCTTAAGCTAATGATAAAATAACAAAAACATAAAATAAACATAAAATAAAACGGGATGGTAGTCCGTATGTTTTTTCTATTTTTCTTTTTCTCATTTTTTTGTGTTTTTCTTGATTGATTTTTTTTTTTTTTTTTTTTTTTTTTTTTTTTTTTTTTGATCATACACTTTTACCCTACCATCCAAAATAATACATCATAGGGGCATTGCATTCCCCTTACACTTGAACTTTTACATAACTTTACAAATACTAATCTAATGACTCGAATTAAGATAATCGAAAAACTTGGAGTACTTTTAAAATATTTAGCACATATGGGGGTAATAAATGATGTTCTTCCCCATTACTCCATTACACTAGTACTTTACCCATGAGTCCCAATCGTCCCAAAACAATATGTACAAGGATATGACTCGACTTAGCAACCATGTAATCAACTAGAAAATTAACTAAGGGTTTAAACAAATGTTGTCACAATAATGCACTAAAAATGAGTGCATACAAGGTAGGCTAAGCGATTTGGGTGTACATTTAAGTGGGGTGTAACAAATTCTTCCTTTAAGTAAAATGCTTAAAGGTCGAAACGAAAAGATAGGCTCTGAGGGGTGTACTAGGGGTATCGTGTACTAAAAATGAGTACAACGCAAAGGGTGTGGGGGAATTACTTGACCAATGTAGCCAACGTAATTATAACAAAATCACAGGTGTAAAACAATGGGTTAATCCTAATGCCTCTTATCATGTAGTAAATCTAACTACACGAATGTAGTCTCACTTGTGGCCTTGGAATGGTCCTAACGCAAGTTCTAGAATCTAAGTGCTACCGGTACACACATCATAGCATAAATGCTTTTCCTACCAATTCTAGGGGTGAACCTCACATATTTGGGGGTGGAAAATTTTTTAGTGGTACGGTTTTTGTGCTAGTTATATAACTCCTATCCGTGAGACGCTCATTAAGATCAAAGTTTCACTCCTATATGTTGTAAAAAATTTTAAATTTGGCACTAAAATTACCTTAACAAGTATTCCTCTCAGTTTTATTACACATCTATTATTAAACAAACAAAAATCAAGCGTAATTGTATTCTCTAAAATCGTACTTTTACCCTCCCCTTACACTTAAGATGAACATTGTCCCCAATGTTCAAATAATAAGATGTAAAAGCAAAAAGTAAAAGAATGAAATCAAATACTCCCCTGATTCGCTCAGTGGATAATGAAATTACACGGTTAAATCTTCCTCCAAAGAGAATGTTGAAGCTCCATGACTAATGCATCGCCATAAGCTTGATTCCAAAAACATCTCCTTGTCCAAAATAACCTGTTAAACCTGAGAAAACAAACACGAAAACCTGCATAACATCGGCGGGATAAAATCTATATATAAGGATATAATGCTTGTGGAATGAAAATTTTGCAGATTCCTGGAGATTATAAGTTGGAGATTTTAATAAAACTTTTTATGAAAACAAAACTTTCAAAAATTTCTGGAAATTAAATCTGACGCCGTCAGGTTATAACCCCTGACGCCGTCAGAAATGACCTGACAAAAATTTTCATTTTTAGTTTCCGGAAAATTTCTGGAAAAACCTTTACCTTACTTCCTGGAAATCCTGCAAAACATCATTATGACTCGATACAAGCATTTGACTCAAACAAACACTAATATGTATGCTAATTTATTATTATTACGATTCATGTTAATTTGTGTTCTAATAAACCGATTTAGATTTCCCTTACACTTATCTTTTGCAAAATACCTTTATATGTAGTTAAGACGAAGTTAAAAACAACATAAAGCATTTTCACAAATTAGTTTTTAACATGAACCAATAATAATAAAAATTAAACACACATACAGAAACAAATAAAAACAAACAAACAAATAAATAAACACACAAAGCAAATAAAGCAAATAAAGCTTGGGTTGCCTCCCAAGAAGCGCTTTTCTTTATTAACGAGTCTTGTAGCTAGACTCAAAGTAAGGCTCATCTAGTGTCTCTTATGCTCACGTATCCGAGTGTGAGCCATCTAATTGTTGCCTCATCTCTCTTGTATTCATCATTCAGCTCCAAACATCCATGATAATATCTCTTATTTTTCTCATGTGGATATTTGAGCCCCTTCCTCTTATCATTCTCACTTAACAAGTCGATAGGCATAATTCTATTGCAAGATTCAATGGGGTAGTTCTTAAACCTAGGATGTGCTCGGGGCATTTGATAGACAAAATCTTCGTCCCCGTCCGAGAATGTAATTAACCCGTCCACAAGTTTTTCGTCAAGGTTGGTCAACCTTTTGAAGGGTTCTCCAAAAATGACTTGGGTTAATTTGTCATCGATAAATTCTCCTAAATTCTCCATAACCATAAAATCCACCAAATACACAAAACTTCCTACGAACACGTGTAGTGGCTTAATCCTAGCAACAATGTTATCTCCTTGATATTCAAGCTCATCTACCATGATTTTATTATAATTAGCGCGAGAGATAATGTTCATAGGCAAAGATGAGTTAAGATAAGCATAAAAATCATGATAACCAATTTTACACGGGAATTGCATGTTAAAGAGGCTATCCTTTTCGATCTTAGTCCTAGGGTCAACATACTTAAAGGGATCAATTTCTTCTTTTCCCCATTCCTCGTTAACTACTTCTCCATTACCGATATCCTCATCGAAGTCTGAGTAGTAAAATGGACTAACATAGTCATTCTCATGGTCAGACTCCTCCATCTCAGAATTGTTACCAAAGTGGTGGTCGGGTGAAAGGTTGTTGTTTGCTACTATGGGGGCGGGAACGGGTAGTTGAAAATTTGCACGGCGAAAAACACGAATAACAGGGATCAAATGACCAATGTTACTCATGCGGTAAGTGGAAGGTATCACAAACAAAAGTACAAAGAAATAAGATAGACTAAAGAAAACCTAGAAAGAAAGAAAAAAAAATAAAATAAAATAAAAATCTCACTAGAAAGGAATCTAGTGAGTAGACCTAATAGAAATAAAAATTCAACCTAAACAATAACTATTCCCCGGCAACGGCACCAAAAACTTGATTGCGTGGTTTTGTAACCTTACAACAGGTTTTACCTCTCGAGGGATCTCAAGAGGCTTACAACCCCACCAGGCAGTGTACCTGACCGATGTAGTATAGTGTAATGGTAAGTACGGGGGATTGATCGTTCTCCACAGGGAATAGTGTTCGTTAGGTGTGAAAGGCTACTCTAATTAGGTCTAAGGGTTGAGGAAGATTCTTTTTTATGTTTTTATAGTTTTTATGAAAGCAAGTAAAATCTCGGGTTTGAAGGAGTGGGCGGAATTAGTTGCTAGTCAACTAACCCAAAATTACTACGGATGCAAATAAAATAAAATAACAAAAATGAAATGTGGTGAGAAACTTATGTGTAGAGAAATGTGTTTACTTAGATTTCCTTACTCCCTAACTATCTTTTACCGGTTAATTAGTGTGTATTAGTTGCGTGGATGACGGGTGTATTCCTTAATACCATTCGTGGGGTGGCGTACTTACTTCCCCAACTCTACAAGCTCCTACTTCACTCCTATGTCGAGCCGGCTAGGAAGCTCCTAACATGGGATCACTAGAATTCGCTTGTGCATTAAATACAACCATAAAAACCTTTAGTACGCGTTTGGTTCATGTTTCTTAAGACGTTCAAGCAAGTTACCGAATAGGAAGTTAGCCAGTTTTCTTAAGCCTAACATAGATAAACAATCATCCAATACAACTAATAACACACTAACAACCAATAATCAATAGCTAGGTTTCATTAGATCTAAGCAAACACAAGATAAATTTAGCCTAACATGTTAAACAAAAGACAAGAATAAGATAGAATCAAACAACACATAGACATATTGAATGATTAATTGATAACTTATCTTTCAATGAAACATGGAAGATCTCAAGGCAAAAAGCCCTGAAAAAGTAGCTGAATTCGTCCTAGGGTTTTTTCCCAAAATTCCACACACTAAGCTCTCTTTAATGACAAAAGATTAGAAAACTATATATAGATTTTTGGATCTGACGGCGTCACCTTATGGAGTGTGACGCCGTCACCTCGCCGCTTTTAGGGTTCCCGGATGACCTTCTTGACGCCGTCCCTCTTTAGCTCTTCCAAAATCCATTCTGGCTTATCAAGGCTTGACGCCGTCAGCTCGTGAACGTGACGCCGTCCCCTTATGATTTAAGCCGTGACGCCCTTGATCAAGTTAAAGCGTGACGCCGTCAGAATTCACATGCTATTTTCACTGGCTTATCATGAGTAAATTTCACGTCCAACTTTTCTTGCCAAAGCATGACGCCGTCCAGAGTAAATTGTGACGCCGTCAAGAGTAACTTTTAGCCGATTTTTGAGACTTTGTCGTTTTCTTCACTTTTATGCTCCAAAAATGTCCAAAATGCCTCCTTTTCCAGATTTCTCCTCAAAAGTACCTAAAATGACAAAAGGAACGATTTAGGGCAATATTTGATCAAATAAATACGATTTAGGGCTTAAATGACCCCTTAAAAGCGGTACACTTTTCGCCTCATCAAGCAGCTTCATCATTCTCAGGTTCATGCACATTCCAGTTGATATGATCATCCAGAGTGATCAAAGCTCCAGCTTTCCCAGCTTCCACTTGTTTCTTCTGATAGGTAGTATATCTAACCTCATCACCTGCCTTCCTATCCTTGCATTCTCTTTTGAAGTGACCCATCTGTCCACAAGTATGGCATTTGATCTTCATCCTGTCAAATCTAGCTGGATCTCCTCCCTTGTAATCAAAATTTCTCCCAGACTTCTTTTTAAACCTTTCGACATTCAAAGTGAGCATGGCCACCTGCCACTTCAAGTTCATCTCTTCCAAATCCAGAGGATCTAATTGATCAAAATCCTCAAAAGCAAGTTGCTGCTGATGATCATAATCAGCAACAAAAGAGTGAAGTACATCTTCCAATACACTACTAGACTGTGGTTTGGAAATTGGTCTGTTGTTGGCGTAAGAAGATGATACTGAGGAGCTAGGGCTTGAAACTTGATTCATCTTATTGGAGGTGGTGCTAACAAATGCTGAGTAGTTAGGAGTGGATGCACGAATGGGACTTCTAACATCAGGCTCAAGAGTCTTAAGCTTGTTGTAGAGATCATCAAAAGATAGCATATCCAGTCCACCTTTAGCTTTGAGTGCAATGCTCACTTGCAGCCAAGATGGAGGTAAAGATCGTAAGAACTTTGCATTGCAATCCTCATTGTCTGGCCTGGCCTGCAGCTGATTCAATTGGCTCAGAATCTTATGAAACTTATCATACCCCTTGTGAATACCTTCTTCCTCAGAGATTTGGAATTCTTGAAACTGCTGTTTCAGCATAGATTTCCTCATTCTCTTCGACTCCTCATTCCCACCAAACCTAGCCTTGATGGCCATCCAGATATCCTTAGCATCCTTTATGTAGTGAAAGTCACCCATATGATCATCTGGAATAGCCTGAAGGAGAATAGTTCTAACTTTATTCTCTCTCTGAACAGCTAGAATCTCTTCAGCAGTTTTAGGACCAAGGATGGTAATCTTGCCATCAGCATCTTCGGTGTGCCTTTTCAAACTATTTCCATTCTTGACAACTTCCCAAAGATTCCAATCAATATTTGTGATCCAGTTCTGCATCTTCATAGCCCATAATTCATACTCTTCCTTCTTTAGATATGGGAACTTTGCATTGCTGTTGGTGAGATTGAGTTGTTGCATAGATGAAGTTGTGGTGTTATGGTTGTTGTTATTGTTGACTTCGGATCCATCTTCTGATCCAGGCATTGTTTTGGTTGTTTTGATTGATAGGGTGTGGAAGAAAAGATGTTCTTAGTATCACAGAGACTCTCCCGAGGCTCTGATACCACTTGTTGAACCTAAGACCTTGATAGATCTACGAGCACTCTTGGATCGATAGTAATGTTTATGTAATCACAAACACACTAATAGAAAGTCTCTAATACTTGTATAAAGCGGAATATAAACACAAGCAAGAACACGAATAACTAAGAATGATTGATCCTCTATGGATCTTTTATTGATACTAAGAACTTGTTTTTCTAAACTCGTACATAATACATAATGATGCGTTCCTTTTATAGACAAGGAACCCTAAACAACCCTAAACCGTTTCACAAGAAACGTATAATCTAAAAACTATCTAAGATATGCAATATCACTTTCTAAATAAACTCATGCATATCCTAACTAATAACATAATACGCGGAAACTATCAATCAGCAGAAACACATTCCGCACAATCTATACTTCGGCAGAAACAATCTTCAGCAGAATCTTTACTTCCGCAGAAACATTCTTCAGCAGAATCCAATACTTCAGCATATTCATCAGCAGTAACCATCAGTAGAATTCTTCTTTAGCAGAATTCCCAACAATTGTTGAACCTAAGACCTTGATAGATCTACGAGCACTCTTGGATCGATAGTAATGTTTATGTAATCACAAACACACTAATAGAAAGTCTCTAATACTTGTATAAAGCGGAATATAAACACAAGCAAGAACACGAATAACTAAGAATGATTGATCCTCTATGGATCTTTTATTGATACTAAGAACTTGTTTTTCTAAACTCATACATAATACATAATGATGTGTTCCTTTTATAGACAAGGAACCCTAAACAACCCTAAACCGTTTCACAAGAAACGTATAATCTAAAAACTATCTAAGATATGCAATATCACTTTCTAAATAAACTCATGCATATCCTAACTAATAACATAATACGCGGAAACTATCAATCAGCAGAAACACATTCCGCACAATCTATACTTCGGCAGAAACAATCTTCAGCAGAATCTTTACTTCCGCAGAAACATTCTTCAGCAGAATCCAATACTTCAGCATATTCATTAGCAGTAACCATCAGTAGAATTCTTCTTTAGCAGAAATTTTAATGATCGTGAATAGTAAAATAACGGGTACTTTCTCCACTTATATTCCCTATTTAAACCCTATCCACTCTTTTCCCCTCTTTCACTTTTCCGCTCCGCTCCTTTCCATTCATCTTCATCCCTTCTTCAACTTCATCTTTTTCAAAAATTTTAACATGCCGCCGATCATCATCCTCCTTGCCATCGTATACATTGTTTTCGTCGCCGCTTATTTGGCTTTCTCCCCTGATGAAAACTCCGACTACTACATCGCATCTCTGGTGTTCATCGTACCTCTCACGATTTTAGCGATCAATGTGGATAAGATTTTGGGGTGAGGATCTCGGGCTAGTGTGGTTAGAATGTAGCTTTGTTATGTGTCGATGTAACCTTTAATGAATGTGGAATAAAATGTTGTTTAGTTGTAAATCTCGATATAGCTTTTAATATTTTGTTATATTTATGGCGCAGAATAATCAAGGTGCTTCATCCTATGGTGGCTCTTGCTATCGTTGGGTTGGTGGGGGTTGTTGTTTCTATGGTGGGTCAACCGATTGAAGATTGTATGCCTTATATTGTGTTTATTGTACTGTTAGCACTTCCGATGTTAATCATTTCGCTATGTATTAACTTCCGTGGTTTCAAATAAAATTTATGTTATTTGTGTTTTCCATAGATTGTTGTGAATTCTTATAGTTTCTAGTTTCGTATTGTTCTCGACTTCGTATAATAGAGTGATGGGGGATAAGTGTAGATCTGACTGGGGTTGGTTAAAAGTGAGGTGTATGAACAAGTTATTTTGTTTCGAGATTATGTTTTTGGAATGAAAATGGGTATTCTATCGCATTTTTGAAAATACACATGATTCATAATTTTTGAAAACCACAAATTTATGGTGTAAACTACTCGTTAAACAAAAAGTTTGTAGATTTTTAATAATGAGAGTTTCGGACGAGAACTTGATGAATGTAAAAATAGTTGTTGAACTTTAGTTTTTGTAAAGAAAAACTTATTAGATAAAGTCTTAAGTGATAACACAAAATTGGTTTGCTTTATATATAAAACCGTGTCTTACGTTAATAGCTTGTTTGTATTTATTTTTCAAGTATTCAAGTTGTTAGTTATGTGTGGGAGTCAGGAGAGGGAATCAATATACCATAAGATGGAATGTGTTGTAGTAAAAAAATCATTTTGTTTCTTAGGGTTGTTAATCGTTGTTGGGGGCAAAAAAAAAAGTACGAAAGTTGGTTTGTTTTGGTTGTAGTTAAGTCCACAACGATGAAATATGACCAATTAACTAGACAGGGTTTCGTTTGAGTTTGCTGGGGTTGTTGGGAACAAAGTATTTAAGCAATATATGATTTTTGTTGAAGCCATTTTGAGAACATGACAGTCGGGCTGAGCTTTGAGGATAACTTTGGTCATCACATGATCGAGTAACTGGAAAAGATTTGTTACGCATGATTTATTGGTAAGTGCCTAATTGAGACGTATAAAAATATTGGTAGGTTGTTAAGTGAATAATCCAAAGTAAGCGGGTGATTGCGTGGTTTTGTAACCTTACAACAGGTTTTACCTCTCGAGGGATCTCAAGAGGCTTACAACCCCACCAGGCAGTGTACCTGACCGATGTAGTATAGTGTAGTGGTAAGTACGGGGGATTGATCGTTCTCCACAGGGAATAGTGTTCGTTAGGTATGAAAGGCTACTCTAATTAGGTCTAAGGGTTGAGGAAGATTCTTTTTATGTTTTTATAGTTTTATGAAAGCAAGTAAAATCTCGGGTTTGAAGGAGTGGGCGGAATTAGTTGCTAGTCAACTAACCCAAATGACTACGAATGCAAATAAAATAAAATAACAAAAATGAAATGTGGTGAGAAACTTATGTGTAGAGAAATGTGTTTACTTAGATTTCCTTACTCCCTAACTATCTTTTACCGGTTAATTAGTGTGTATTAGTCGCGTGGATGACGGGTGTATTCCTTAATACCATTCGTGGGGTGGCGTACTTACTTCCCCAACTCTACAAGCTCCTACTTCACTCCTATGTCGAGCCGGCTAGGAAGCTCCTAACATGGGATCACTAGAATTCGCTTGTGCATTAAATACAACCATAAAAACCTTTAGTACGCGTTTGGTTCATGTTTCTTAAGACGTTCAAGCAAGTTACCGAATAGGAAGTTAGCCAGTTTTCTTAAGCCTAACATAGATAAACAATCATCCAATACAACTAACAACACACTAACAACCAATAATCAATAGCTAGGTTTCATTAGATCTAAGCAAACACAAGATAAAATTAGCCTAACATGTTAAACAAAAGACAAGCATAAGATAGAATCAAACAACACATAGACATATTGAATGATTAATTGATAACTTATCTTTCAATGAAACATGGAAGATCTCAAGGCAAAAAGCCCTGAAAAAGTAGCTAAAATCGTCTTAGGGTTTTATCCCAAAATTCCACACACTAAGCTCTCCCTTAATGACAAAAAATTAGAAAACTATATATAGATTTTTGGATCTGACGGCGTCACCTTATGCATTGTGACGCCGTCACCTCGCCGCTTTTAGGGTTCCCGGGTGACCTTCTTGACGCCGTCCCTCTTTAGCTCTTCAAAAATCCATTCTGGCCTATCAAGGCTTGACGCCGTCGGATCATGAACGTGACGCCGTCCCCTTATGATTTAAGCCGTGACGCCCTTGATTTAGTTAAAGCGTGACGCCGTCAGAATTCTCATGCTAACTCACTGGCCCGTCATGAGTAAATTTCACATCCAACTTTTCTTGCCAAGGCATGACGCCGTCCAGAGTAAAGTCTGACGCCGTCAAGAGTAACTTTCAGCCGATTCTTGAGACTTTGCCGTTTTCTTCACTTTAATGCTCCAAAAACGTCCAAAATGCCTCCTTTTCCAGATTTCTCCTCAAAAGTACCTAAAATGACAAAAGGAACGATTTAGGGCAATATTTGATCAAATAAATACGATTTCGGGCTTAAATGACCCCTTAAAAGCGGTACACTTTTCGCCTCATCAAATACCCTTACACTTGAGATTTGCTTGTCCTCAAGCAAATGCGCTTTTATTCTAATCAAAATACAAGTTAGGGGTCATTTAATGCAAACATAAAAGTAATTACAGTAAATATTCGTTCCACTTCAATCATAATAAGCACGGAGATTACATACTAGCACCTCACAAGTAGTGTTTAGATACTCACATCTCTCAAGTGTCATCAAAATAAATCTCATAAATGAAAACGGAAAATATCTCTCACTACCTGTCATAGCAAATAGATTACCATAGGCTTGGGAAAGGATCGAAAACCTCCTCCACTAGGCGTAAGCACCTAAGATAAACTATCAAAGAGGGCTTTTAAATGGGTTATAACGTTAGGTGTAGGGAAAAGGAAAACACGGTTTTGTTGGATACGGGATATTTTACTGGTGGCGAGTTAAAGATCTTGATCAATTACATGTACTATACAATGTTGCTAAGCCAAGACTCGACTCGATCTTAAGCTAAAAAAGAAATAACAAAATAACAAAAATATAAAGCAAACATAAAATGAAACGGGATGGTAGTCCGTACGTTTTTTTCTATTTTTCATTTTCTCATTTTTTTGTGTTTTTTTTTTTTTTTTTTTTTTTTTTTTTTTTTTTTTTTTTTTTTTTTGACATACATTCTTGCCCTACCATCCAAAATAATACATCATAGGGGCGTTGCATTCCCCTTACACTTGAATTTTTACATAACTTTACAAATACTAATCTAATGACTCGAATTAAGATAATTGAAAAACTTGGAGTACTTTTAAAACATTTAGCACATATGGGGGTAATAAATGATGTTCTTCCCCATTACTCCATTATACTAGTACTTTACCCATGAGTCCCAATCGTCCCAAAACAATATGTACAAGGATATGACTCAACTTAGCAACCATGTAATCAACTAGATCATTAACTTGGGTTTAAACAAATGTTGTAACAATAATGCACTAAAGATGAGTGCATACAAGGTAGGCTAAGGCGATTTGGGTGTACATATTAGTGGGGTGTAACAAATTCTTCCTTTAAGTAAAATGCTTAAAGGTCGAAACGAAAAGATAGGCTCTGAGGGGTGTACTAGGGGTATCGTGTACTAAAAATGAGTACAACGCAAAGGGTGTGGGAGAATTACTTGACCAATGTAGCCAACGTAATTATAACAAAAACACAGGTGTAAAACAATGGGTTAATCCTAATGCCTCTTATCATGTAGTAAATCTAACTACACGAATGTAGTCTCACTTGTGGCCTTGGAATGGTCCTAACGCAAGTTCTAGAATCTAAGTGCTACCGGTACACACATCATAGCATAAATGCTTTTCCTACCAATTCTAGGGGCGAACCTCACATATTTGGGGTGGAAAAAATTTTTTAGTGGTACGGTTTTTTGTGCTAGTCATATAACTCCTATCCGTGAGACGCTCATTAAGATCAAAGTTTCACTCCTATATGTTGTAAAAAAATTTAAATTTGGCACTAAAATTGCCTTAACAAGTATTTCTCTCAGTTTTATTACACATCTATTATTAAACAAACAAAAATCAAGCGCAATTGTATTCTCTAAAATCGTACTTTTACCCTCCCCTTACACTTAAGATGAACATTGTCCCCAATGTTCAAATAACAAGATGTAAAAGCATAAAGTAAAAGAATGAAATCAAATACTCCCCTGATTCGCTCGTTGGATAGTGAAATCACACGGTTAAATCTTCCTCCAAAGAGAATGTTGAAGCTCCATGACTAATGCATCGCCATAAGCTTGATTCCATAAACATTTCCTTGTCCAAAATAACCTGTTAACCTGAGAAAACAAACACGAAAACCTGCATAACATCGGCGGGATAAAATCTATATATAAGGATATAATGCTTGTGGACTAATAATTTTGCAGATTCCTGGAGATTATAAGTTGGAGATTTAATAAAAACTTTTTATGAAAACAAAACTTTCAAAAATTTCTGGAAATTAAATCTGACGCCGTCAGGTTATAACCCCTGACGCCGTCAGAAATGACCTGACAAAAATTTTCATTTTAAGTTTCCGGAAAATTTCTGGAAAAACCTTTACCTTACTTCCTGGAAATCCTGCAAAACATCACTATGACTCGATACAAGCATTTGACTCAAACAAATACTAATATGTATGCTAATTTATTATTATTACGATTCATGTTCATATGTGTTCTAATAAACCGATTTAGATTTCCCTTACACTTATCTTTTGCAAAATACCTTTATATGTAGTTAAGACGAAGTTAAAAACAAAATAAAGCATTTTCACAAATTAGTTTTTAACATGAACCAATAATAATAAAAATTAAACACACATACGGAAACAAATAAAATCAAACAAACAAATAAATAAACACATAAAGCAAATAAAACAAATAAAGCTTGGGTTGCCTCCCAAGAAGCGCTTTTCTTTATTAACGAGTCTTGTAGCTAGACTCAAAGTCACGTACATTACGTGACTCCATCATCGGTCACGGTTCCTAGGCCATCCTCCTTCGATCCTCTATCAAAATCACTTTCATAGTAAAGGTATTTCGGGTCCACGTGATCAAAAGGATTGTTTCGGTATTTAGAACTAAGTTCCTTATCGTGCTTAAAGAATCCGCTTGACAGGTCAAAAGTGTCCTTACATCCCCTTCTCACATCATCATCACATAACACGAGTTGGGAACTTAACCTATCGAGCCCTTTATAATCATTCTCCATGAATTCTCTCATCTTGTAAGGCGTTTGGTACGAGATTTCCCTAATCCCATCGGTGAAAGTCATGATCCCATTGAGCTCGTCCACAATCAAGCTTGTGGCCTGGCAAAAAGGTGCCCCAAAAACAACTTGTGATAACCTGGGATCGATGTACTCTTCGATATTATCGACGATTGCGAAGCTCATAGTGAATGTCATATTTCCTACAAACACCTGTACATCATCATCTATGCCGATGTCGTCCTTCCCTTTATGAATCATCCCCCATCTGCAAATGTTGTTATAATGAAACAAGGACATCACATTTTTGGGTAAACATGTGTCAATGTAGACATTATAAAAATGCTTGTGACCAATCATGCAAGGTATTTTGAGATTATTTGGATCATGTCGCTTAATTCGGCCAGGCCTTCTACCGTGTAACCCCCATGTGTTGCTACTCGCTGATGGTTGATACTCATACACTTCTTCACAGCCATCCCGAAAAATCACTTTCCTGACACCATCGGTAAATAATGCACTCCTATCATCCTCATCGAGTATCACTCCCGTTGCTTTTATGAATGGTTTGCCTAGAACAAGGCCAGTTAAGGGTGGGCTGATGATAGGGTTCATGTTATTAATTACAGTTAACTCGATATGAAAGAGGAACTTTTCTATCACAATTGGTACCCTCCTTATTACCCCGATGATATTAGACCCTTCATATTTGACTTGTTCAGTGAAGGCTTCATTATATAGAGAAAGGGATATTGCGCTTATAGAAGAGTTGGGGTTTATGTAGGCATCTTTTATAAACTTTTTCCTAGTGGTGCAAGAAATCTTAAAGACCCTAGGAGCGCCATCCTCTATTCTCTCTCCGAATCCCATAGGCGACCTTGCTGTGCCCCTCTCAAGTTCCTCTACCAGGGGGCGGTCCAGCAGTCCTGCAAGCCCATGAGGCATTTCGGATTTCTCTTCCGAGCCCTCCTCATCACTCACCTTTATTGTACTCGAGTTCTTTGGTGAGTCTAGATAGTAGTCGGGCGCCTCGGGTTTCTTTTCGGGAACTTCACCCTCCATTTCATTGTCCACATTCTTGGCTGTTTGTTGGTCCAGATTTGGTTTAGGAACAGGTATTGTTGTAATGGTGTTCACGAAGTGGAGAGGTTTCGAAGGGGTATGAGTATCTCCTGTTTTTTTTTCGTTTTGTGATATGTATTTGAAGAGTTTACTAGGGTGCTTGATTTTTACAGGAGGGGGTGTTTGGTGGTTACCGTAACAGATTTGATCTCATTAACTCGTGCCAACTCACAATTTGACCTGCCAGCAAGGCGATCATTGATAACCTTTAACAGGTTATCAACCTTGTTGTTCATATCAACTTGCTGTTGTCTGAATTGATTCTCAAGTTTGGAAAGCTGTGTTTCTTGAGAGAGAATGAATTTTTGCAGTGATTCCTCGCGATTTTGTTGTTTATGCGTGTGTCGCTGAGGATAATGTTCAGACCAGGTGAGCGGGGTAGAGTCATTGAATGATACGCTACGAGTTTGGTTCCAACTAAAATTTGGCTTATTCTTCCATGCCTCATACCCATCTTCGGAATTTTTGGGCCCATAATTAGTGGCGAGCCACTTATCTCCCGCCTTATCGATTCGCGAGGATGCGAATTCTTTGAAAGCCTGTTTGGGAAGTTCCATGCAATCATGAGTGTCGTGGGGACCACTACATAATTTACATGAAGAAGTGATTTTGTTCACTTGGCTTGAAGGTTTAGGAGCCTCGTAGGATTTCATGAGAAACTTGACTTGGTCTTCAAGTTCTATGATCCTACGGTCAGAAGTGCTTGAATTGTTCGAAGGCAAAGATATTGCCTTGACTGTTTTATTCAAATCACGGGGATCACTCCAACTTTCGTTGTCATAAAGAGCAAGATCCTCTAGGAGAGCCCATGATTGTTCCGCACTTAGATCACGTAGCTTGCCACCGGCCGATTGGTCAATGGTTTGCCTCGTGGAGAGATTGATATGGTCATAGAAGATTTGGACTTGGAGCCAAAGTTCTATGCCATGGTGAGGGACTTTTTGGAGTAAGTCCTTGAATCGAGTCCATGCCTCGTAGAGAGTTTCGCCTTGACGTTGTTGGAACATCAAGATATCATTCCTTAGCTTGGTAGTTCTTCCCGGTGGGAAAAACTGAGCAAGGAAACGAGTGGTGAGATCATCCCAAGAGGTAATGGATCTTGCGGGTTGACGTTCTAGCCACTGACTAGCTTGGTCCCGCAGAGAGAATTGGAAGAGACGCAATCGGGTCGTCTCTCGAGTGGCAACATCAAGGTCTATAGAATCAACGATTTTAAGAAAGTCCTTGAGATGTTGATTAGGATCTTCAGAACGAAGTCCATGGAATGCGCATCCACTTTGCACCAACCGGATGGTGTCGGATCGCAAGGGTGTGATATTGGCTCCTTGAGTGAGCTCAATGGTGTTTCGATAGCCATGGTGGCTAGGACGGGAATACTCTCCTAAAGTACGGGCTCTAGGAGGTGGTGGTGGTTGTTGTGGTGGTGGGTTGTGGGGGTTAAGGATATTACCATCTTCCATGATGTCGGATGGTATGGTTACGAACAAAGACACGAAGAAAATAGATAGACTAAAGAAAACCTAGAAAAATAAAATAAAAATCTCACTAGAAAGGAATCTAGTGAGTAGACCTAATAGAAATAAAAATTTCAACCTAAACAATAACTATTCCCCGGCAGCGGCGCCAAAAACTTGATTGCGTGGTTTTGTAACCTTACAACAGGTTTTACCTCTCGAGGGATCTCAAGAGGCTTACAACCCCACCAGGCAGTGTACCTGACCGATGTAGTATAGTGTAGTGGTAAGTACGGGGGATTGATCGTTCTCCACAGGGAATAGTGTTCGTTAGGTATGAAAGGCTACTCTAATTAGGTCTAAGGGTTGAGGAAGATTCTTTTTATGTTTTTATAGTTTTATGAAAGCAAGTAAAATCTCGGGTTTGAAGGAGTGGGCGGAATTAGTTGCTAGTCAACTAACCCAAATGACTACGAATGCAAATAAAATAAAATAACAAAAATGAAATGTGGTGAGAAACTTATGTGTAGAGAAATGTGTTTACTTAGATTTCCTTACTCCCTAACTATCTTTTACCGGTTAATTAGTGTGTATTAGTCGCGTGGATGACGGGTGTATTCCTTAATACCATTCGTGGGGTGGCGTACTTACTTCCCCAACTCTACAAGCTCCTACTTCACTCCTATGTCGAGCCGGCTAGGAAGCTCCTAACATGGGATCACTAGAATTCGCTTGTGCATTAAATACAACCATAAAAACCTTTAGTACGCGTTTGGTTCATGTTTCTTAAGACGTTCAAGCAAGTTACCGAATAGGAAGTTAGCCAGTTTTCTTAAGCCTAACATAGATAAACAATCATCCAATACAACTAACAACACACTAACAACCAATAATCAATAGCTAGGTTTCATTAGATCTAAGCAAACACAAGATAAAATTAGCCTAACATGTTAAACAAAAGACAAGCATAAGATAGAATCAAACAACACATAGACATATTGAATGATTAATTGATAACTTATCTTTCAATGAAACATGGAAGATCTCAAGGCAAAAAGCCCTGAAAAAGTAGCTAAAATCGTCTTAGGGTTTTATCCCAAAATTCCACACACTAAGCTCTCCCTTAATGACAAAAAATTAGAAAACTATATATAGATTTTTGGATCTGACGGCGTCACCTTATGCATTGTGACGCCGTCACCTCGCCGCTTTTAGGGTTCCCGGGTGACCTTCTTGACGCCGTCCCTCTTTAGCTCTTCAAAAATCCATTCTGGCCTATCAAGGCTTGACGCCGTCGGATCATGAACGTGACGCCGTCCCCTTATGATTTAAGCCGTGACGCCCTTGATTTAGTTAAAGCGTGACGCCGTCAGAATTCTCATGCTAACTCACTGGCCCGTCATGAGTAAATTTCACATCCAACTTTTCTTGCCAAGGCATGACGCCGTCCAGAGTAAAGTCTGACGCCGTCAAGAGTAACTTTCAGCCGATTCTTGAGACTTTGCCGTTTTCTTCACTTTAATGCTCCAAAAACGTCCAAAATGCCTCCTTTTCCAGATTTCTCCTCAAAAGTACCTAAAATGACAAAAGGAACGATTTAGGGCAATATTTGATCAAATAAATACGATTTCGGGCTTAAATGACCCCTTAAAAGCGGTACACTTTTCGCCTCATCCAAAGTAAGCGGGTATGAGTCGATTAGATTAGAAATAAATCTTAAGTTCTTAAGCTTAATTAGAGTTGGGTTCGAGTATTAATGATAAACAAGGGTGCGTTGGATTGTTGTTAGCAATAGGTCGAGAATAAATGTTTCAAGGATAAGTTTAGTTTGGCGAATGTTGAACACATGTTCCATGACATATATGGTTACTAGGTAGTTTCGAGATCATCGAAATTTCGTATAATGCCTAAGAGTTTCGAGAGGACGTTAGCAGGTTCACAATTTCCTAGAGAATGAGTAGTCAAATCGTATGGAAAGTGTTATTTGTATGTGGCATGTTCATGATTTTTAAGTCATGGTGAGGCGTGTTTAACGCGATTTGTTCCTGCCTCTTGCGTTGAATTGCGAAAAACAAAGTGAATATTTTATTTATCACGTATCTCAGAGCTAGTTGCTAGTTTTAATAGATACAGATTTTGAAAGTTTTACCGTTTGAATACAAACGGTTATATTTCTTAAAATAATTGGAAATATATATATATATATATATATATATATATATATATATATATATATATATATATATATATATATATATATATATATATATATATATATATATATATATATATTTTAAACCCTTATAAATACCATTGGCCTGCTTGTGTTACCCATACACACACAATCAATGGCTTGTAAGTTACCACATACCGCTGAACAAATTCAACTGTACATCAAGGCAGAAACTGAGGGTAGTGACGTGGATCATCAAAATGCTATTGTGAAGGTCATTTTGCAGTTTGAGGCTACGAAGCAACTGAAACGACGGCTTAGGGAAAGCTACGCCATGTGCACAGACATTTCAGAGGGTAGGAAGCATGTGATTGACACGTTTTTGTATAATGAGTCTTGTAAGGATGCTGCTGTCATCGAATCGCTGTGGTCTTGTGTTCATCAAATAGATGACCAGATTTCCAACAAGGTTCGTTGGAGCTTGGAAGAGAATGTTGAAGCTGCTAGGGTTGAACATCAACAACAACAACAACAACAACAACAACAACAACAACAGCGACAAAATCCACCACCACTACAACAGCAACAACAACCACAACTACAACAAGGTGCATCAAGTTCATCTACACCAAGGGTGGTTGTGCAACAACAACATTTGCCTCATCTGGATCATTTCCAGCCAAGTTTCGAGGAGAATGTGGCAGTTGATGATGGTGGTTGGACTCCTGACATGGAGCGGGAGCTGAGCAGGTTGGAAGCTCAATGGGAAGAGGAGAAATTGGCGAGCTTTGATCCTTATGATGACGGTTATTATTCCAACAATTCTCAAACCTGGGATCACCCAGACTACCTTTGAAGTCTAGTTTTATGTTGATGTGATGTTTTAATTCAGTATCGTTTGTAATGTTTAAGTATTTCCGTCAAGTTTATTTGAATAATATGGTGTTTGAATGTTATGTTACGAACACAACTTGGAAACGAACTCATTACTCTGTTAGGTCTAGACATTTTACAAAAATCTGTGCGGGTAACCTACCCGTTAAACAAAAAGTTTTGTCGACAACAGATTTTCACATAGAGATATTCGGATGAGGATTTGGTGTATGTAGAGAAAGTTGTTGAATCTCGGCTTTTAGGGTATGGGAGATCTTGTTTGTCCTTGTGTGAGAAATAGTTAATGCAAGTGGCTAGAATAGTAAGAGACAGTATTACGATATGAGTGTTGCTTTGAATTCGTATACTAACACTATGTATCACTATTTAGGGGTTCTATTGAAGTTATGCTGTGTGTTTGATGAATTTTTTTTTATTTTTTTTTTTATGGTTATCGGTTTCATACTAGTGCCCTTTACAGATATAAATAAGCCCACTTATTTATAATTCGTTATATACATAGAGAGGCGTCCCAAACAATGTAAATAAGGAAATATAAACTTATGGTTCGGCGCTTTACAATTTCTTTATTTAGATAAAAAGGCATCCCAATCATTCAAATAAAGACATTGCAATCCATCCTGCTTAAGAATTTCTGATTTAATATTCGTACTAGTCCACAAAATAATTCCTGCGCGGATTTTCCGGAAATACATAAAGATTTATTTCACACGTATCTATAAAGATACGAGTAAGATAATTAAAGATGGTTGGTACGGTACTTGAAATAGTTGGTAAGTACATATATATATAACGTTGAGTGTGTAATAATATAGTATGTAATGTGTGAAGAATAAACATCAAGCATGTAAGGATTAGTATAAAACAATCTTAATAGGTAATGTATTGAGCACGGCAGTCTGCAGACACGGAAGGCATAAGATGATAAGGTGTAAATCATTTATTTTGAAAGTGTGGTTATAGTTCGATGTTTTAAAACGTTTGATTCTCTATAACCATAGGCTCTGATACCAAACTGTAACACCCCCTAATTTGGTTTGTGGCAGCGGAAAAATAACTAGGGTGTTACGGTGAGGATCGAGGTTTAAATTTCAGAAAACGGCCCGGAAGGGGCGTTTTGAAAGTTATATGTCATTCAAAATAGTATTCTTGATACAAAAGTGAAATATTTGATTTGAAAATCCCATAAAAAGATGTAATAATTTGAAAGGAATGACATATTTGATTTTTACACCATTTAAGTTATCAGAGTAAAAGATGCCCGCTCCGTGTCTTGTCCTGCTCCGTTAATTACCTGAGATAAACATGCTTAAAATGTCAACACAATGGTTGGTGAGTTCGTGGAGTTTATAGAAAGCAATCTTCTTTCAATGAGTTAAAAAGATGTATAGCGATTGTTGAAAGAAATAATAGTTCTTTATGAAATCAGTAACAAGACGAGTTGGATAATAATCCACAAATAATTCATGTATGATCTCAGGTGATCATAAGTTCCAAGTTTTAGATGAAGATGAGCTACGTTGTTATACGCTCGAAATGATATGTTGGCTCAACTTTTAGAAGTAACGATATACTAAACATTTTTAGCTGTTTCTAATAGAATTCTCAATTAAGTCACATATGATAACAGTTAAAATTCAAGTACGGGATTCATAATCATAACACGTAGTGAAGTAATAGTCTAAAGTCTGAAATCTATCAGTGTAAAGTGGTGGTCTTCTAAATACAGCTGTATCCTAGGATATATATATGAAACATTCATATATTCATAAAGTTATATTGCCCTAAGCCTCATGACACGCAAAACGTTAACAGTGTACCGAAAAACTGAGTGTTCACCAAATTAATGACGAAAGTTTTTGCCCTCGTGTAATAGGTGACTTGCCAATTCCTATTTTTCTCAAATATAGTACATCGCGACTAATACGACTAGCAAAAAGCATTCTGTCCTAGTATTAGTGGGATAGGTTGTCAGTCCTCCAACAGGTTTCGAAGCTGTTACTATATTCGCGCTCACCGCAGTGATTAATGGCTCATGATAAAGGGACTTTATGGCAATAAAGTGTGCTTAGGCAATATAGGTCTAAAAGTTCATAAAATATACGTATTCTGATCTTGGCAATTATTTCCAGTGGAATATAGAAATATCATAATAAGTAACAGTTCATTCATTTGTTATATGAATACATACAAAGAGTTTCAGTATCATGTTACGTCAAGTAGCTCGAAGATGTTATGTTTCAAGTTCCGTGTTTAAGCTAAACAGACAATTTGCACATATATTGAGCATGTATTCCTTTCAAGTATGATTCAAATAAGTAAAGCATAGTTGCTAATTTCGAGTAAGTCATGAGAGTTTTCAAGAAGTATAAAACAGTTAAAGCATGTATCTCCCCCAAAAGAGTTATTAAAACAAGTGTGAAAAGTAGGGGCCACGACTCACGATAAGTCATAAGAGTTTTCATAGTGCTTATAGAAGTATTGTATCGCAAAGCAAATCATATAGTTGATAAATAAGTAAATTATTTCGAAGCATGTATCTCCCCCAAAAATAGTTAGAAAATCGGTAAAAGTAGGGGCCACGACTCACCTGGAGCGTATCTGATAGGACGAAATTATAAGACCAAGTAAACGATCACGAAAACTTCTTCAATACTAGACCTGAATATAAGCGAAGTCTAAGAGTCTAATTTTCTACTAATAACGAATGTGGAAAGGATAAATCGTATAACGATTTGATCGGTGATGCGAGTGTGTGATATGCTTAAAATGTCTCAAGCTAAAAATATGATATATCTATAATATTGTGTTGATTCTTATATCAATCGACTCAAAGTATTACTTTCTCAAAATATGCGGAATGATATGCAAAGTGAATCACTAAATTCTAGTTAAATAACAAGTACTAAATGATGCATAACTAAAATAAAACATGCATATGAGATGAAGGGTGTAAAATGAAAAATAAACTAAGAATGTCAAGTGAAATTAAATAGGTCCTTGTTCTTTTCAGATTTTATCCTTCTTAGTCTAACTGTGGTTGCGTTACGTCGTCAGTCCTCGGTTAAATCCAAAGTCCATAATAGTCCAAAATTTGTCCATATGTCCATATAAGGCTCGGAGTTCGATGGTATGTCAATTTAAGTCCTTTGTCAACTGTTTTCACAGCTTCAGTCCATAAGTTTCTCAGGTTGGCAGTTTTGGTCCTTCCGGTTAGTTCGCGTTACATTTTTAGTCCAAAAGTATAGAAATGATAAGGAAAAGTTATGCGACTTTTTATAAGTTGTTTTTAAGATTTTTAAAGCTTATTTTTCTAGCTTATTCGGTTGTTTGCTTATTTCTACACATTGGGCCTGTTAACGAGCCACACCCTAAGCCCGATATTACCTTTAGTTATTTCTTATCATGGTTTTATGCGGACTTGTTTAGGTTGTTTTAAAAAGTCGTAACTTATTTATTTTTACAAGGTTTCTAAACGAAAAGTGTAGTTGATTACTTGGCATAATAGGTCGTGTAAAAACAAGGTGTGGTTGTTAATTCGGATTTTAAGAAACATGGCCATTTTTAGGGCGACTTAGAATGCATTTTCCACAGTAAACACTTAGGATTTATTCCAAGTGTTTTCAGTTTCATTTATACGTCTTGAAGTATGATGCAAGTGACTCGAATGTTGCATGTATGATATGTTAAACGTGTGCTAGTAGGGTGTGAGTATGTTTCTAACAGGTCGTATGAAGAAGTCGTATAGTCATTTAGTTAGGTAGTGAGATGTGAACGTGACTGACTAGTTTATTTGAGTTGTTTTTAATGAGTGAAATGCTTAGTATAATCCTAAGCGTCTTCGAGTTTTAGTCACACCGGAGATTTTATCTAGCATGCATGCATGGCAAGCATTTAAACCTACAAATGTTGTGAGGTGACTGTTGAGATTCCACAAGGGAAGTTCGACAGAGTGCATAATTTATTCTAAATGATATGGACACAGTGACATGTATATTAATGTTTATACATTCGAATAAAATGATGCATGATAAGTGTAATATATTAAACGTGTACTTGAGGTGTGTGAAGGGTTTCTAAATCTTTCTTAGTGGGGTTGTCACTTTTTGTGAATTCATAACAATATGTAAAGCGACAGATGTGTTCGAATGTAAAATGAAAACATGCATGAATGTTTTTGTGTGTACGTGGGAAATGAAAACGAGAGGGTTAGTAGTTACTTACTACACCTTTGAAAAGGTGGTGGAGGCTTGAGAGAATGGACTGTGGTACGTGGGATATGGGCAGGAACATCAGAATTCGAACTATACTCGTTTAGCTCTAAGTGCTCCCTTCGACTTGTAGAAGTTTACCCCGATCGAATACCCAGCTTCTGGTCCTTGTGGGTTTGGCGAAATGGAGTAAAAAGGACTTAGGAATGTGTTGTGTATGCATGTGAGTGAGAGTGTGAGAGATAGGGAAGGGATAGTGAAGTTCGGTTGCTAGCACAAGGACGAATTGAAAAAGCAGCATGCTCAGGCGATCTTCTCACTTGTTTTGCTGCCTGGTTTGAGACAGCAGTTACTAGACTTTGATGGTGATTAGTGAGAATGAAAGGGAGGGTGAGGTAAGTAGTGTAGGTGGCTAAAGAAGAGTAGACTATATACTAGAATTTTACACGTTTCTTATGACTAGAAGACTTCAAATCAATCATTTGTTTCTACTGTAGCCAAATGGACACCTATGTCCTTTCTACTGTCAATGCTAAATATCTAGGAAGTTTGGTAGCATTTGTATTTTTGTTGTTGGATTATGCTTGGGTTCGACTGGTATTCATTCTTATACTCATAGGATAGTGCGAAATGGGTTTTGTAAATGGCAATTCTTTCTGTTGTTCGAAGTAGTTTCTAAACGTTTCATTATGTCAAATATTATCATGGACTCGTGAGGAAAGTCAAGGTGCAATGTGGTTGAGGTTTATAGTTGTTGTGTTCATTCGTTTGGGTGTGGAAAAGGAACGAGACCACTATATTAATGTTTGACTCCTAGGTCTAGGATTTGGCACAAATAAAGTTTGGCGGGTGGTGATTAAGGCGAGGTAAAAATGTCTCTAGGTCAGGTTTGAAAATGTAAAGTAGACAAGTCGTTTTGGGAGAGTTTTCTGATTGTCGAGCTATGCATGAGTTACTAAAGGAAATTGGGTTTTGAAAGTTGGGCCGTGTGGTAGGAAATTGTGTATAGTAGTGTTGGGCCTGATGGTCCGGTTGGTTTGAAGCTTGGTTTAGTTTGTATTGTATAACATGGTTTGTGAAATTATATGTAGTAAATTTAACAGTAGTGTTAGTTAGTGAAATATGTAAAAATATGTTTAGAGTAGATTGTGTGATTAGTGATAACTAAATAATATTTAGTGAGATTTGTAATGTGTGATTTATGATATATTAGTTCTTGTGAAGTGATTACATTTCATAATATAAGTCGTGGTTTAATGTTGACATTCGGTAATTGTTGTGGTGTTGTGTCGTGGTAGGAATAAAAGTTTAAATTTCCCCATAAAAATGGGTTTGGTTAAACGGTAAGTCGAGGTTATTATTAATTAACAGAGATTATAGGAACGGATTTTCGTAGGATCTTACAACTACCACCAACTGTTTTGGTCTTAGATACTTTCACTGTTCCATTGCAGAAAGGAGAGGTTTGATTAAGTGTTTGTTAAGGTTAATTAAGTTGTAGGTGATAGATTTTTTATGTTTTTGTTAAGCTTTGAGGTTAATGATCCATAGGTGCTAGATTAGAATCATAACTGTCATTACATGCCCCAATAAGCTGATTCTATTTTAGTGCACATGTTTTGGTGATTTTAGTTGCTTCTCAGTTAGTATAGTGTAGATCCAAAAGTTGGTTTAGTCTCATCAGGTTTTAAGAGGCTATTTTAATATTGCT
Organism: Artemisia tridentata subsp. tridentata; assembly: GCA_021014915.2. Taxonomy (NCBI): domain Eukaryota; kingdom Viridiplantae; phylum Streptophyta; class Magnoliopsida; order Asterales; family Asteraceae; genus Artemisia; species Artemisia tridentata. The sequence goes on along the minus strand of CP139505.1, from coordinate 305,642,758 downwards.
ACTGTGCTTCTGCTTTTTCTGCTTTTTAATTGTGCTTATCTGGAATCTTTTGATTGTTTTGAGCTTATATCTATTTGATGATCATTTCCTGAGATTTTGGTAATTTTTGGTTCAGTTTAACTTAATTTTGGCTTATTGCAAATTGCTTATTTCCACTGTTCTGCTTATTAGGGTTTAGTCGGTTCCTGAATTTATTTTTCCAAGATAGACAATATAAAATTAGATTTACTCAGAATTTTTCGGATTTTTCCAAATTGTTTTTATTATTTTTAAATCATTTAAATCATTTAATTTAGTTTTTAATTCATAAAAAATAATTAAAAAGTCAAAAAAAATATTTTTCTTTTTCCCAAAATTTTCTTTTATCATTTAGAATGTAGGAAAATTATTGTCATGCCCGTAGGATTAGTAGTGCTTCAAATTCACTTTTTATTTTGCGCTCGTACGTAGTTTTGATTTATTCGCGCGTTTTTAGGATTTCCCTTACGTTTGCCTTAGAATAGAATTTTCCCTTGCCTTATTTACTGTTTTTAGTTTATGTTTCATCATTTTAGTTTAAAAATCATTATCACTCACTTTTATTCACCATTCACTGCACGATTCACGATCCCGAATCACAATTCCATTCATCCTTCGTCGGGACAACGAACTTCGGGTTTTCACATTATTTCCCTTTTGTGAATTCCTTTTGAGATATAAATTGTGAAATCAATTTTGGCGCCGCTGCCGGGGAAGGTTGAAGTGAGTTCGTGATTCCGTTTTTCGATTCGTGTTTTGAAGACCCTTCTCCTGGGAAGTTATCGCTTTCATTTTTAAATATTTTCTTATTATAAAAACCCAAAAAGATTTTCTCTTCAAAATTTATTTTCCTTTTTCTTTTGTGATTTTCAATGTTTCTAAAATTTAAAAATCCAAAAATATTCTTCTTAATCCTCTTATCCGTTTAATTCTTTATCTCTATCCCTCTATCCGTTTAATTCCTCTTCTCTATGTCTTCATCTTACCATTATGGTTGTCAATGGTGTGGCGGTCCTCATAATGGTGGGAATTGTCCCGGTTGTAGCATGGTGGAATCGGGAAACGGGTTTGTCTATGACCAAAATCCTTATTCTTACCATGAAACAACCGACTTTTTCAACCAGCCCCCACAACATCAGATGGAGACATACTCGTGTGAGTTTTGTGGAGGTAGTCCTCACCCGGGTTTTGATTGTCAAACAGGGAACACGTTTGTCTATGAACAAGTTCCATGTAATCAAAACTTCAGTTATGACCACCATCCATATAATTCACCAAATCAGCCACAACAGTATCAATGTTGTGAGTATTGTGGAGGTCCCCATTATGGTTCTGATTGTCAAACCGAGAACATACACTATGAACATATTCCTTATAACAATCATGACTCATCCGGTTTTGACCAACCTCCACAATACATACCCCCTCAGCCACTTCCTCAGAGCGAGTTAACTAGAGCTGAATTGATTACTAAAATAATTATTGCTCAAAATCAATTCAACATGAACTTTCAAGCTGAAATGAACCGTCTTCAGGAGTTGCTTCGAAGAAAACAAAATCCTCCCATTGACTTGTCATATTTCGAGGAGAGTGATGAGGAGGATGAAGAGAATTCAGAGATCAATCCACTTATTGAAGACCCTTCAGATACCTTTTTAATGGGGGACAAGGAAGTCGAAATCAATCCTCTTAAGGATGTTGATGACCTTGTTCCAATCCCAAGGGTATCTGAGGAACCCTTCGATCTTTCTGATTCTACTTCACAAACTTTCAGTATGACTATCACTAATCCTTTGTTTGATTTTGATTCTGAATTTACTCTAATTTCAGACAATCAAATCTTTGATATTCATAACAAGGAGAGTGATGAGTCAGATACGGAGACAATAATGGACGAGGTGCAAACTTATAGCATACAAAGTACAGCACATGTCCCACCTCCGTATATCCTTCCTGAGCCCAAGCTCGATGATGTACTTCATAAGAATGAAATCATATCTCCACCAGAGTATGATTTCTATAATTTTGAGCAAGATCCTGACCCGGGGGGAGATGTACTCTATCCTAAGAGTTTGCTTGTCGATGATATCATCCCGACCCTCCCTCCTGAGGTTTTTGTTGATGATAACCATAAGAGCTTCAATGATGATATTCATAATAAGGAAAATGGTAATTTTGAGGATGAAGAATGGATCTTCATTGTGACAAAGATCCTTCTCCCTTTCTTCACCTATTCGGTGACTTCTCCTCTCATTCACTCCTTCGGGAGTGAAGATACCATCTTTGACCCCGGCATCTCTCCTTCTTTTCAGCCGTGGGTATCTCATCGGAGTGGAACTTTCATATGCTTCAATGTTTATTCAAACATCTTGAATGAAAGTCCGATGGAGATTATTTCTTCCACATGCTCCCCCAAGAACAAATAAATTCGGGGCGAGTCTAAGCTTTCCGACTCGATACTAAACAAGCGCTTCGTGGGAGGCACCCCATGCTTATCCATCTATCTTCTTATCTCTTTTCTAATAAGTGACGTGAGGATGGCTACCTCTTCCATTTCTTGTGTTTCGTGGTTTTTTGTGTATGTCCAGGATTGCCCGATGATTGAAGACTCTCGTGCTCGTGGTTTGCTTCTCTCCACTCGAGTTTCATCATTCGTTGCTCATCCGATATCCTTAATCTTATCGTCTAACGTTTATCTTTGGCATAATTAATAAACGGCCTTAGATTTATGTAGGAGCACCCTTACCTTTAAGACATTGAGGACAATGTCTCATTTTAGTCTGGGGGGGGGGGGTGATCTTTCGATTTGATTTGTGCCTTGCATTTTTTGCCGTTTACTCATGCAACCCCGTTTTTCCTCAAAAATTGAAAAAAAATCCAAAAAAGTGAGAAAAATTTAATTTTTTTGCAAAAATATAATAAATTTTGACATTTTGTTGACTTTCCGCTGGTGAGAGTAGGAATAAAATTCTGACTTGATCGGGCGTGTTGAGCCCTAGCTTGTCCCCTTAACCATTTATAATCTATAAGCTCGTGCTAGTCTTTTACACAAGGAGCTATAAAATGCGAATTCTTTTTAAGAGTTTGCAAGTTCCCGTATCGACTTTATATACGCATGGCTTGATTATTTGGCTAAGCATTCGCGGATCTTATTATTTAAGATTTTAAATTTGCGAAGAACGAGAAATGATAGAGTTGTTTATAAGTTAGATTGCTAAACGTGGAGTAGTTGGATAACTTTAGAGCTCATCAAAGTTAATTGTGGCTTCTTGTTCCCATAAGCTTGTTTCACCCAATAATAGAAATCTTGGAATAATTAAAGGTATTTTGGTTTTGGCGATAATTAGTTTTATTTCTTCCTTAGAGAATCCTTGTTTATGAAAGTTGGGTACACATCAAAGTACTGTCAGTGTTACGGTGTAATAGGCAACTGATTCCTGATAGTACGTGCTATTGTCTCTATTGCTATAAAAGCCGTAGGACTCGGGATTTAGCAAAATATATAATGAATAATGAAGAATAATAATAATAATCCAAAGCCGATAAAAGTTTTCTGTTTCCTGACGGTTCGCTCCCGTTGACTCAGACTTCAAAAAGGCAGAGGAAAATATCCAGGGTCAAAATAAGACTCCCGATTCTTGACGGTTCGCTGCCGTTGTCTAGGTTGTTTAAAAGGCCAAGTGATCAATAAATGTGCTTAAATAATGTTAAAATTGCCAAATTTCGACTCCGGGGGTATCCTAATAAAAGCTTCTGTCTCTGGACTCGTAGATGAGTTGTTTCGGTCGCACATAAAAGGGATATCCTCAAAATCGTGTTAAATCAGAGACCTTGATGTGGACCTCATTTTTGTATGCAACGGTTTTCGAGGGAAGTTTTGGAAACTACTTAGCGTTTAAACTAGGTATTTTTATCGGACTAAAAATTATCGAAATGAGAATTTGAAGAAATTCATTTCTCACCAAAAATAAAATAAATAGAGGAAAATAGGAATTTGGGAACAAAGAGTCCAAAATTAGCTTTCTGGGTAGTGTTGGCAATCTAACTTGTAAATAACAATGATTTCGTTTTTAAGCTTAGCTTGGGGACTCGTGAAAAATCAGGAACGACGAATTTTATCCGTATGGTCACTTCTTCATGAGTCGTGTTTCCTACTCGTTGAACCTAAAAGTTATCGTGAGATAATGATTGTCAACAAAGCCGTCACATGATAATGAGAAAAATACAAAAATAGAATAAAAAGGAAAATCGGGGAGTTTTTAGAACTTGAGATTTCTTAATCTCTTTTGAAAATTTTGCTACTTCTCAAAGTTAGTAAAAAGAGATTGGAAATTTTTGGTTTTGAAAACGTGTTTTTATAACATTGCGTGAGGACACAGCAATATCTTAGTCTGGGGGAATTTTGGTATGTGCTTAAACACATACCTTTTATTTGCCAAAATAAGACCAAAACGACCAAAAACTAACCATAAATGCCAAAGATATTGTGTTTTTGTGTTTGTTTCTATGCAGGTACGGATATCGTGAAAAAAAGACAAAATCAAGTAAAAACCGGGAAAACGAGCACGAGATATGGAAAAGATATTTACAGCCGATGCCGAGAAGTTTTATGTCAATCAAGTCCTTAGAGTCTCACCAAATGACAAGAATGACCCTTGGATTTATTTTGGAAAATTGGCAAAATCAGCCCCTAAAATTTCAAGAAAAATACACAATTGGTCCTTAGTCTTCACTTTACATAAATCCTTAAACCTTATACCCGGATCTATTATTTATCCAAGTCCAATATTAAATAAACCCACCAACCCACCTTAATACCCACAGCCCACTTATCAAATCCAGCCCACAAAACCCCAACCCGAACCCAAAACTAAAACCCGGTCAAAACAATGAGTTAACTCCGGTCAAACAAATAAACACGCGCCCCCCAATTCATCCTTTAACCCAGAAAATTACTGTGCAAAGAACCCTAGTTACCCAACCTTCAAATTAACAGTGACTAAGGGCATCAATGGTACTTCACAAAAGACCTGACATGTCAGAGGGAATGTCTGTCACATGGATTGCCAGCATGGATGATTGGAAGCATGTGATTGGTGGTGACACCTCATTGATTTCAATCCAAGGGCTATAGATGGATATGATGACAAGATGGTAAATCAAGGGCTATGATTAGAAGCTGAAGGCTATAAACAGAGCCCCTCACCTCACGAATGAAAGCTGTTAGATAGTTAGATTATTAGGTTTAGGAGTAGGGTAATGTAGCTTATTGTAGTTTAGTATTACTGCTTTTCGTAATTTCCTTTCAAGTTTTCATAAGTTTGTACTCATTTCAAGTTTTAAATAAAAGTCAAAGTTTGGTCAAATTTGCTTATTTCTTCTGTTACTGCTTATTCAGTTAACTCTCAACTTTTTGTTTCCATTTTCTGCTTTTTAAATTTATTAGATAAGGTTTAGTTGGTTGGTTCACCTATTGCTTTTAAAATTCTCAAAATAGCTTAAATAAGCCAACTGCTTATCTAGCTTATTCAGGTTCTATACTGGTGTTGTTTCCTTTTGTTTTTATCTTAAATTAGTCTGAAATGATTTGCAATTTAATGTTATAGTTTAGAAAATGATTTTTCAACTTAAAACTTCAAAGTAAGGAGTTACTAGGCTGTTTGGGATTAGGGACTGTTTTGGTCTTAGATACTTTCACTGTTCCATTGCAGAAAGGAGAGGTTTGATTAAGTGTTTGTTAAGGTTAATTAAGTTGTAGGTGATAGATTTTATATGTTTTTGTTAAGTTTTGAGGTTAATGATCCATAGGTGCTAGATTAGAATCATAACTGTCATTACATGCCCCAATAAGCTGATTCTATTTTAGTGCACATGTTTTGGTGATTTTAGTTGCTTCTCAGTTAGTATAGTGTAGATCCAAAAGTTGGTTTAGTCTCATCAGGTTTTAAGAGGTTTTAAGGTCATATACTGCTGCATGAGTTCTTATTGCAGATCTGTTTAACTTTGTTTGTTATAGCTTTTTGCTTATATCTAATCTGCTTATCCACTTGTGTTATTAGCATGATATTTAGCATTAAGATAGCCAGTAGTATTGGTTCCTTATTTATGATCTGGGATTTCACTTTATAAGCTTATTCAAACAGCTTATTAGGTCTGCAAGTTAGCCTCTCACTACTGCTCTGAACCTGCAAGTCATTTCAGTGTCTATACCCATCTGATCTAGGGCAGATTTGATTAAGTTTTTGATTGTTAGATTTGGGCAATTTGAGGTTACTAGTAGATTGAGCTATCAATTTTCAGTATCTGTTCTTTGATTCCCCAAAATAGCTTTTATCTGGCTTATAATTAAGCTTCAAAAAGGCTATTTGATCATCTGCTGCTATTCTAATATTGCTACTGTGCTTCTGCTTTTTCTGCTTTTTAATTATGCTTATCTGGAATCTTTTGATTGTTTTGAGCTTATATCTGTTTGATGATCATTTCCTGAGATTTAGGTAATTTTTGGTTCAGTTTAGCTTAATGTTGGCTTATTGCAAATTGCTTATTTCCACTGTTCTGCTTATTAGGGTTTAGTCGGTTCCTGAATTTATTTTTCCAAGATAGACAATATAAAATTAGATTTACTCAGAATTTTTCAGATTTTTCCCAATTGTTTTATTATTTTTAAATCATTTAAATCATTTAATTTAGTTTTTAATTCATAAAAAATAAATAAAAAGTCAAAAAAAATATTTTTCTTTTTCCCAAAATTTTCTTTTATCATTTAGAATGTAGGAAAATTATTTTCATGCCCGTAGGATTAGTAGTGTTTCAAATTCACTTTTTATTTTGCGCTCGTACGTAGTTTTGATTTATTCGCGCGTTTTTAGGATTTCCCTTACGTTTGCCTTAGAATAGAATTTTCCCTTGCCTTATTTACTGTTTTTAGTTTATGTTTCATCATTTTAGTTTAAAAATCATTATCACTCACTTTTATTCACCATTCACTGCATGATTCACGATCCCGAATCACAATTCCATTCATCCTTCGTCGGGACAACGAACTTCGGGTTTTTACATTATTTCCCTTTTGTGAATTCCTTTTGAGATATAAATTGTGAAATCAAGATACGCATCAACTTAACTCCTGGAGCGACACAAATTTCATGATACGCGATACTTCTCAAAGAAAGATTCTGAACCCGAATATCATTAGTGGAGAGTGCACAAGATTGACAACCCTAAAACCGCGTTAAGAACGATACACAGGCAATTCTAGTTTTCAGGATAAGTCCTTTGGTTTGATCAATGCCTCTGTAGTATTCAAAGATAAGAAATCCAATTAGAGCGACATACATGAGGAGCGCCTTACCTGTTATGTCGAATCGTAGCAAAAGATTCACATCGCGATTTTGGTAGACACTATAGGACGCATTAAGAACACAGTTGGAGTAGATTTCGACCTACCATTGCTAGACCGATGGTCAGGGTAAGCATACTATCCGACATTGGAAGATATACTTAGGGCATGCACTATTGATTTTGGAAGAAACAGGAATGCACATCCCCCTTAGTTGAACCTTCTCCTTGGTTATCTACTAGTTGTTTATTTGAAAGCGATCCAAAATTTGAGCCAATCCTTCAAAAATATTGAGTTTCTTTTCTTACAACTTGATATTTAACTTAATTTCATGACAGTTCTTGTTTGATGAGTTGTGAAGTTAAGTTAGATTCAAGTTGTTACGTAGTTTAAAGTTAGGTTTAATCTCATGACAGTTCTTGTTTGATGAGTTGTGAGATTAAGCTGAAATCAAGTTGTTATTGGGCTTAAACTGTGGTTTAGTTTAATCTCATGACAGTTCTTGTTTGATGAGTTGTGGGGTTAAGCTAGATTTCAGTTGAGGCTCAACTTAAACTACCGAAAAGATGCCTAAGGTTTTTGACGGCTTTACTCAAGGACGGGAAAGCTTACCTTACTGTGTGATTATTATGTGGTTTCATTTGTGTGATTTCTAGAGGTTAGGAAGTATTGATAGTACCATTTGGGAAGTAGCACCCGGTACTATTTGGATTGACACCCACACCCTTACCTTCCTGTGTGCAACCAAATCAAAGGGTGAATACTGTCCGATCAAGCTCAGACCCTTAGTCAACTGAATTTTGAGGACAAAATTCTGTTAACGGGGGTAGACTGTAGCAACCGCGAATTTTCCAGGTATTTACTTAACATTTAAGACTCAAAATAATTTATTTTAGAAGTTACATATTTCTCTTGCGTATAACTTGTATCTAAACTGCACGAATCAAGAAAACGATACCACACGCATAGCGACACCAGATTAGGAATGGTTCAAATTTTTAATTCATTTTCGAAGTCAGTAAAATTTACTTGATGTCAGTTTTATAAAAACGACTCTAGATTTATGTTTTTCACATTTATGTAAAACTGGGATACCACGATTTCACCTCAACTCAACAGAACACGGGGTACACAAAATACAATTAAAACACTTAAAATATTATCAAAACACACCCACACCTACACATGATTTATCTTATCCCTTCCTTGAATATAACCCCCCATCCGTCCATATTCATTCTATCTCTCCTGGTTCTTTTCCCCAACTCCCCAAAACAAATTCTGATCAATCACTATCAAAAAAATTACGGATCAACATGCTGCTATACTCTCATGGTGTTGTCATTCTCACTAGCCACCCCCTAGAAGTCAACAAGTATCGATAGTCAAGTGACTCGGATTGAAAATGATCTTTGCTGAAATTGGATGATCTATAATCCCCTATGTTCTAAAGTATAACCAAAAGACTTCCTTAATGTTTTCTTTTTATGGGCTATACGATCCCAGTGGATCCACATACTCCTCATCTTCAACCAATTGGTCGCAAGAGGAAGTAGTTCAAGGGTAATTGAGAACCGAAGGTGTGTGGGTTTCCTTGGAGATCGGGTTCAGTCCGTGTTCTAAAATCAGTGTTAATCGATTTGGATTGTAAGCTCTTGAAACTATTGTCTTTTATTGTATTCGATCCTTGTTAAGTTAATGAAAACAATCACTAAGTATTGGCTTAGGATAGGAAGTGTGTTGTGTTCGAATCCTTGAGTTTATGTTAAGTTCACATCTCGTCTATGGTTGTGTGCATCCTGTGTTTATGCTCATGTGCGGGCCTGTATTCCTGGATTTCTCGAATTTGTTTGCTTTTGTGCTCAGTCTTGTGTGTGAACTTAGGTCTGAATAGTATTGGATTAGTGATTGTATTCGAGTTTTTTCTGAGGTTATACTCAAGTTGTGTTGTGTCTAGAATCGTGGGTATAACACCCTTAGATTGTGTTGAAAGTTATGAGTCTTGGTTGTACCATGAGACAAGGGGCCGTGGATTATGGTCACTCGAGCTCGACTCGAGCCTTGACTGGGTTTACTCTTGTCCTTGGGTTCGACCATCCTGGTTGTTAAAACATCCATGGGGCGTTGTGCTTACCCACTCGAAGTAAAAGGGTCTCACACCCTTCTAATAAGAGCACCTTTGTGTTGTGTCCAGTCGGGTTCACATATTCGAGTCCTTTCCTAGCTCGTCTTACACAAGAAAACACTTTAAATTATATATTTGTTCCAGACTGTGGTTACTGAATTTCTTCCCGTCATCTTAAGATGAGTCGAACCCTCCAAAAATCCCTCTGATGAGGCGAAAAGTGTACCGCTTTTAAGGGGTCATTTAAGCCCTAAATCGTATTTATTTGATCAAATATTGCCCTAAATCGTTCCTTTTGTCATTTTAGGTACTTTTGAGGAGAAATCTGGAAAAGGAGGCATTTTGGACGTTTTTGGAGCATAAAAGTGAAGAAAACGACAAAGTCTCAAAAATCGGCTAAAAGTTACTCTTGACGGCGTCACAATTTACTCTGGACGGCGTCATGCTTTGGCAAGAAAAAGTGGACGTGAAATTTACTCATGATAGGCCAGTGAAAATAGCATGTGAATTCTGACGGCGTCACGCTTTAACTTGATCAAGGGCGTCACGGCTTAAATCATAAGGGGACGGCGTCACGTTCAAGGTTCGACGGCGTCAAGCCTTGATAAGCCAGAATGGATTTTTGAAGAGCTAAAGAGGGACGGCGTCGAGAAGGTCATCCGGGAATCCTAAAAGCGGCGAGGTGACGGCGTCACAATCCATAAGGTGACGCCGTCAGATCCAAAAGTCTATATATAGTTTTCTAATTTTTTGTCATTAGAGAGAGCTTAGTGTGTGGAATTTTGGGAGAAAACCCTAGGACGAATTTAGCTTCTTTTTCAAGGCTTTTTGCCTTGAGATCTTCCATGCTACATTGAAGATAAGTTATCAATTAATCATTCAATATGTCTATGTGTTGTTTGATTTTATCTTATTCTTGTCTTTTGATTAACATGTTAGGCTAAATTTATCTTGTGTTTGCTTAGATCTAATGAAACCTAGCTATTGATTATTGGTTATTAGTGTGTTGTTAGTTGTATTGGATGATTGTTTATCTATGTTAGGCTTAAGAAAACTGGCTAACTTCCTATTCGGTAACTTGCTTGAACGTCTTAAGAAACATGAACCAAATGCGTACTAAAGGTTTTTATGGTTGTATTTAATGCACAAGCGAATTCTAGTGATCCCATGTTAGGAGCTTCCTAGCCGGCTCGACATAGGAGTGAAGTAGGAGCTTGTAGAGTTGGGGAAGTAAGTACGCCACCCCACGAATGGTATTAAGGAATACACCCGTCATCCACGCGACTAATACACACTAATTAACCGGTAAAAGATAGTTAGGGAGTAAGGAAATCTAAGTAAACACATTTCTCTACACATAAGTTTCTCACCACATTTTCATTTTTGTTATTTTATTTTATTTGCATCCGTAGTAATTTTGGGTTAGTTGACTAGCAACTAATTCCGCCCACTCTTTCAAAACCGAGATTTTACTTGCTTTCATAAAAATATAAAAACATAAAAAGAATCTTCCTCAACCCTTAGACCTAATTAGAGTAGTCTTTCATACCTAACGAACACTATTCCCTGTGGAGAACGATCAATCCCCGTACTTACCACTACACTATACTACATCGGTCAGGTACACTGCCTGGTGGGGTTGTAAGCCTCTTGAGATCCCTCGAGAGGTAAAACCTGTTGTAAGGTTACAAAACCACGCATCAAGTTTTTGGCGCCGTTGCCGGGGAATAGTTATTGCTTAGGTTGAAATTTTATTTTTATTAGGTCTACTCACAAGATTCCTATCAAGTGAGATTTTTTCTTTTTATTTTGTAGCTTTCTCGTAGTCTATCTTTCCTTTGTGATTTTGTTTGTAATTTGCTTCAAATGGACTTTTCACTTAGATTTCTAAGATTGCAAGATATGGTTGAGTGGCTAGAACACCAAGAAGTTCAAAATACCTCATTTAAAGACACTTATGAATCATATGAGCCTTCACCTAGGATAGATTCTTATGAACAACCTCCATGTTTAGGATCTTGTTTTAGTGAGGCTAATAGGAAAAGCGACCTAGTTTGCCAAGGAATTATGGATAGAGCCGTATCAATAAACCATAAGTTGGATGAAGCACTAGGTTTGTTATTGTCACTACCTAAGAAAATAATTGACGAGGATATAGGTGATCTTGACACGTGGAATGATGAGGTAAACACCATAAGCCCACAAAATACTCAACCATCATTTGAGGCACCCACACCGCCCGTGACTTACCCGGAAGAAGTAGAAGAGACTTTAGGAATCCCGATGGAGGTAGAACCCTTGGACCAAGCACAACTAGAGGATATAGGTTTGCACACTTTTAGTGATGACCTAACTTTTAGTTCTAGGGAATTTCCTAGTGTTGATGAGCCGGAACCTCAACCTTTACATAACTTTTCATCCTTAGATTTACATCTAGGAGACAAAAGAGGAACCGACCCACCCATAAACCAATATTATCCGGGTAGTTTTAGGATGAAGGAAGCCATTCACTCACCCCCTTCACCTCACGTGGCATATTTCCACCCTAAGGGTGTGTATCGCTACTTCCACCCGCACTTAATCCTAAGTGTAAGGAAAACCTCCCTTATTTCCGTTAAATAAGGGTAGAGTCAGGCTCGTGACTCGAACAAAAACAAGCGCTTATTGGGAGGCAACCCAAGCTTTATTTGCTTTATTTGTTTGATTGTTTGTTTATTTAATTTTATTTGTTTCCGTATGCATTTCTTATTCTTTTTGTTTACTGTTCATGTCTCAATTATAAATTGTGAAAATGCTTTATTTTGTTTTTAACTTCGTCTTAACTACATATAAAGGTATTTTGCAAAAGATAAGTGTAAGGGAAATTTAAATCTGTTTTAAAGAACAAGATTGAACATGAACGATAACAATGAGATATAAGCATGCATATTAGTATTTGTTTGAGTCAAATGCTTGTATCGAGTCATAATGATGTTTTGCAGGAATTCCAGGAAGTAAGGTAAAGGTTTTTCCAGAAATTTTCCGGAAACTTAAAATGAAAATTTTTGTCAGGTCATTTCTGACGGCGTCAGGGTTATAACCTGACGGCGTCAGATTTAATTTCCAGAAATTTTTAAAAGTTTTGTTTTTAAAAAGTTTTTATTAAAATCTCCAACTTATAATCTCCAGGAATCTGCAAAATTATCATTCCACAAGCATTATATCCTTATATATAGATTTTATCCCGCCGATGTTATGCAGGTTTTCGTGTTTGTTTTCTCAGGTTTAACAGGTTATTTTGGACAAGGAAATGTTTTGAATCAAGCTTGTGGCGATGCATTAGTCATGGAGCTTCTACATTACCTTGGAGGAAGATCTAACCGTGTAATTTCACTATCCACCGAGCGAATCAGGGGAGTATTTGATTTCATTCTTTTACTTTTTTCTTTTACATCTTGTTATTTGAACATTGGGGACAATGTTCATCTTAAGTGTAAGGGGAGGGTAAAAGTACGATTAGAGAATACTATTACGCTTGATTTTTGTTTGTTTAATAGTAGATGTGTAATAAAACTGAGAGAAATACTTGTTAAGGTAATTTTAGTGCCAAATTTAAAATTTTTTACAACATTTAGGAGTGAAACTTTGATCTTAATGAGCGTCTCACGGATAGGAGTTATATGACTAGCACAAAAACCGTACCACTAAAAAATTTTCCACCCCAAATATGTGAGGTTCACCCCTAGAATTGGTAGGAAAAGCATTTATGCTATGATGTGTGTACCAGTAGCACTTAGATTCTAGAACTTGCGTTAGGACCATTCCGAGGCCACAAGTGAGACTACATTCGTGTAGTTAGATTTACTACATGATAAGAGGCATTAGGATTAACCCATTGTTTTACACCTGTGTTTTTGTTATAATTACTTTGGCTACATTGGTCAAGTAATTCTCCCACACCCTTTGCGTTGTACTCATTCTTAGTACACGATACCCCTAGTACACCCCTCAGAGCCTATCTTTTCGTTTCGACCTTTAAGCATTTTACTTGAAGGAAGAATTTGTTACACCCCACTAAAATGTACACCCAAATCGCCTTAGCCTACCTTGTATGCACTCATCTTTAGTGCATTATTGTGACAACATTTGTTTAAACCCAAGTTAATTATCTAGTTGATTACATGGTTGCTAAGTCGAGTCATATCCTTGTACATATTGTTTTGGGACGATTGGGACTCATGGGTAAAGTACTAGTGTAATGGAGTAATGGGGAAGAACAACATTATTACCCCCATATGTGCTAAATGTTTTAAAAGTACTCCAAGTTTTTCAATTATCTTAATTCGAGTCATTAGATTAGTATTTGTAAAGTTATGTAAAAATTCAAGTGTAAGGGGAATGCAATGCCCCTATGATGTATTATTTTGGATGGTAGGGCAAAAGTGTATGCAAAAAAAAAAAAAAAAAAAAAAAAAAATCAAGAAAAATACAAAAAAATGAGAAAATGAAAAAATAGAAAAAAAAAACATACGGACTACCATCCCGTTTCATTTTACGTTTGTTTTATGTTTGTTTTTGTTTTTGTTATTTTGTTTTTAGCTTAAGATCGAGTCTAGTCTTGGCTTAGCAACATTGTATAGTACATGTAATTGATCAAGATCTTTAACTAGCCACCAGTAAAACATCCTTTATCCAACCTAAACCGTGTTTTCCTTTTCCCTACACCTAACGTTATAACCCATTTAAAAGCCCTCTTTGATAGTTTATCTTTGGTGCTTACGCCTAGTGGAGGAGGTTTTCGATCCTTTCCCAAGCCTATGGTAATCTATTTGCTATGACAGGTAGTGAGAGATATTATCCGTTTTCATTTATGAGATTTATTTTGATGACACTTGAGAGATGTGAGTATCTAAACACTACTTGTGAGGTGCAAGTTTGTAATCTCCGTGCTTATTATGATTAGAGTGGAATGATTATTTGTTGTAATTACTTTTATGTTTGCATTAAATGACCCCTAACTTGTATTTTGATTAGAATAAAAGCGCATTTGCTTGAGGACAAGCAAATCTCAAGTGTAAGGGTATTTGATGAGGCGAAAAGTGTACCGCTTTTAAGGGGTCATTTAAGCCCTAAATCGTATTTATTTGATCAAATATTGCCCTAAATCGTTCCTTTTGTCATTTTAGGTACTTTTGAGGAGAAATCTGGAAAAGGAGGCATTTTGGACGTTTTTGGAGCATAAAAGTGAAGAAAACGACAAAGTCTCAAAAATCGGCTAAAAGTTACTCTTGACGGCGTCACAATTTACTCTGGACGGCGTCATGCTTTGGCAAGAAAAAGTGGACGTGAAATTTACTCATGATAGGCCAGTGAAAATAGCATGTGAATTCTGACGGCGTCACGCTTTAACTTGATCAAGGGCGTCACGGCTTAAATCATAAGGGGACGGCGTCACGTTCAAGGTTCGACGGCGTCAAGCCTTGATAAGCCAGAATGGATTTTTGAAGAGCTAAAGAGGGACGGCGTCGAGAAGGTCATCCGGGAACCCTAAAAGCGGCGAGGTGACGGCGTCACAATCCATAAGGTGACGCCGTCAGATCCAAAAGTCTATATATAGTTTTCTAATTTTTTGTCATTAGAGAGAGCTTAGTGTGTGGAATTTTGGGAGAAAACCCTAGGACGAATTTAGCTTCTTTTTCAAGGCTTTTTGCCTTGAGATCTTCCATGCTACATTGAAGATAAGTTATCAATTAATCATTCAATATGTCTATGTGTTGTTTGATTTTATCTTATTCTTGTCTTTTGATTAACATGTTAGGCTAAATTTATCTTGTGTTTGCTTAGATCTAATGAAACCTAGCTATTGATTATTGGTTATTAGTGTGTTGTTAGTTGTATTGGATGATTGTTTATCTATGTTAGGCTTAAGAAAACTGGCTAACTTCCTATTCGGTAACTTGCTTGAACGTCTTAAGAAACATGAACCAAATGCGTACTAAAGGTTTTTATGGTTGTATTTAATGCACAAGCGAATTCTAGTGATCCCATGTTAGGAGCTTCCTAGCCGGCTCGACATAGGAGTGAAGTAGGAGCTTGTAGAGTTGGGGAAGTAAGTACGCCACCCCACGAATGGTATTAAGGAATACACCCGTCATCCACGCGACTAATACACACTAATTAACCGGTAAAAGATAGTTAGGGAGTAAGGAAATCTAAGTAAACACATTTCTCTACACATAAGTTTCTCACCACATTTTCATTTTTGTTATTTTATTTTATTTGCATCCGTAGTAATTTTGGGTTAGTTGACTAGCAACTAATTCCGCCCACTCTTTCAAAACCGAGATTTTACTTGCTTTCATAAAAATATAAAAACATAAAAAGAATCTTCCTCAACCCTTAGACCTAATTAGAGTAGTCTTTCATACCTAACGAACACTATTCCCTGTGGAGAACGATCAATCCCCCGTACTTACCACTACACTATACTACATCGGTCAGGTACACTGCCTGGTGGGGTTGTAAGCCTCTTGGGATCCCTCGAGAGGTAAAACCTGTTGTAAGGTTACAAAACCACGCATCACCCTCCAATGTTAATTACAAACTCTTGTTAAAATTGGGTTACTGGAAGTAGATATGTAAGAGTGGACTGAGTTGTGTGTTTTTAGAAAACATGAGAGTGTTGAGCGAGAAAACAAACCTTACAATATAGAATTGGGCCGAAGCCCATAAAATTTGCCGGTCATATATTCAATCCGTGAAGAGTCAGACTTTAAAATCAAATGTTGGGCCACAACCCAACTCGTCAAAACCTCAATATAATAACAAATCGACTAATTATCGCCTCGATACACATCACTAAAACCTAACCTCTCGATGTATATCTAGATCTTACAACATATTTATTTAACATGATTATTATTTCTAACAATTCAACTTAATTTATAAACCAAATGGATTTGTCGTGACGAATAATTAACAATTACATGTAAATGAAAACTCACTCATAAATTTGGTTACATATAAACTTGAAATGTTTTGTCAAAACTTATATAAATTTACTAGGTTATGAACAAATGTTTTTACACACAAACCTTATAACTATTGCTAGCACGAAAATGGTTTATTACCAAAGAGGATATACTTGGATCATTAAAATTTTGTTAAATGACATAAACAATGGTAATAAAATTTCAAACGTAACATCATCTTTACAAACAATATATATATACACACACTTAGTGATATATACTCACCTAACAATAATATTCCAATATCTCGTTAACGTCTAGTATTGTCATAATCACTATTCGTTCATCGCCTTTCGGTTATTGTCCAATCGGAATCTTAGTCGTCCTTGATATTTCCTTGTCATACACTTATGCACTTCCAAGAGCCAATACCTACAAATATTTAGGAAACTGTTTTAAACTTAAATGCTGTCACACCAGCAACAACAACGTAAACACTTTAAAACTTTTGAATTAAATTCGTGGAGTCTTAAACTTGGTCTGTGAACTAAAACATGCCTTACTAATCTAGGTCGCGTGTCGGTGCCGTACACTATTGTTACTTGATTTATTCAATTCAGACGACTATTTCTGAGGTGAGTTCTCGTAGCCCCTTTTTCATTATGTTTTCCTTGGGGGAAAATGGTACTCAAATGGTATTTTAACTTTTTTCATGTTTTTGGACAATTTGTGTGTTTTGATTGCAATATGTGCCTTACTGTGTGTATTCAGACTGTGTGACTTAGCTTGAACGTGCGAAATGTTTTGTGATGCATTGTGAGTAGATCATTTTGGGAATATGGGCCCCAGTAGATCATTTTGGGAATATGGCACCCAGTAGATCATTTTGGGAATATGGCACCCAGTATATCATTTTGGGAATATGGCACCCAGTCTATGTGTGGATCAATTATGCGTGTTTGTAGTATGAGGTTCAGTTGTTGCTAGTTTGTGATCTTTGTTATGTGCTCACGTTTGTATATCTTGCTCACTATTGTCCTACGCCTTTATTCACAGCTTCGTGGTTTAACATCTAAACCTACGAGCTCACCAACTTTATGTTAACGTTTCCTAGTACCATTTTCAGGTGTTATTGAAGCTGCTTAGAAGGTTTAGTATTGACTGACTTAGCAGGACTTAGTCAAGACCCTTCCGGGTTATAACTCGTGAAGATGCATTTAGTTATTGCTTAGTGATGTTGTTTAGCTTTGAGACTCATGACGATTTGGATATTTATACTCATCCCAGTTGTGGGAGTTGTGACTATTATCTGTTTTATGTATTACATTTAGTATTTCTCTATTGTGACACCTTGTGTTCTTGACAATGAGGTCATACCCCGTAAATGCCATTCCGCTGCGCCATTTTTGGGGTGTGACAGATTGGCATCAGAGCCTTGGTTTTAGAGAATTAGGTGGTTTAACCTAGACTATAACCTAAGAATCCTCATATAGTTGGCATAATAGCATCTATCGGACATCTTTACGCGTTACTCGATCTACTCGCCTTGTCTCGTCTTATAGAATGACATCGGTGATGATGATGATAATAGAATGTGGCATGATGTTGTCATAAAAATGCCTGGCCAACATTTTTATGAAAACATGATGCGATGTGAACTTATCGAATCCACGGTTGTCCATTAGGAGCCGTCATACGTCATAGAATTAGGACACGTCTATTGATCGCGTCAACAATCCCGGAAACAACGGTGGTAGAAAGGACAACGTGGAGAACGACAACACTAACAAAAATGGTAAGGATGGAAACGACAACAACGTTAACAAGGGGGTGTACGTACAAGGAGTTCACGGCATGCAACCAATTGAATTTGATGGCAATGGAGGAGCGTTGGCGTATACTTGATGGGTTGAGAAAATGGAGTTAGTGATGGACATGAGTGATTGTGCGGATCGCTAGAAGGTGAAGTATGTCTCATGTTCATTGGCAGAAAGGCCCTGACCTGGTGGAACACGCAGATCCAGGCCAGAGGAAGAGAAACTGCCATAGGTATGACTTGGGATGACTTTAAGATGTTGTTGAAGGAGGAATACTGCCCGAACAATAAAATGCAGAAGATCGAAAATGAGTTCTGGAACTATGCCATGGTAGGAGCTGATCATACGGCTTATACGGATCGATTCCATGAGCTTGCTAGACTGGTACCTCACATGGTCACTCCTGAATCCAAGAGAATTGAGAGGTACATCTATGGTTTGGCCCCTGAGATTCGCGGGATAGTGAAAGCGACTGAGCCCCCTACCCTTCAGAGCGCGATACTGAAATCTGCAACCTTAACGGATGAAATGGTTAGGAATGGGACATTGTCCAAGAGCGGTGATAAGAGGAAGATCGTGAGTGAGACAAGTAAACAAGGAGGTGCAAATGATGAAAATAAGAAGGCGAAATGGGGGAAAAAGGATTTGTGGCAACGAGCTCGGGCCGTAAGGGATATGAAGGTCCTCACCCTAAGTGTGCCAAATGTAACTACCATCACCCGGAGACTAAACCCTGCCTGGTGTGTTTCAACTGCAATCAGAATGGTCACATTGCAAGGGATTGCCGAGCAGTAGCCATGCAGGCGACACCGATTAATGTCATTTATCCAAGGACATGTTATGAGTGCGGGAGCCTGGATCATTTCTGAAACACGTGTCCTAAGCTGAATAGGGCACAGGGGCAAGTGCAGAATAACCAGAATCAGGCCTTAGTGACTAATGGAAACACTATAAACAATGGCAACCCAGCTCGTGGTCGGGTATTTGTGAAGAACGTTGAAGAAGAACGCCAGGACCCGAACCTCGTGACGCGTATGTTCTCCTTAAACGGGTATTAGACTATCATATTGTTTGATTTCGACGTCGATTATAGATTTTCTTCCACTTAGTTCATGCCTCTGTTAAAGGCGAAGCTAAGTGTCCTAGCTCTTAGCTATGAGATTGACATAGTGTATGACCAAAAAGGTAGAAACCGATAAGATAGTTAAAATTTCCACCACCTGGTAGCAAGACCTTTGAGTGCTGAAATGACACCCATTCATTTTTGGGCAACCCCAAACTTTAACTAAAATTTTTCTTTTTCTTCAAAAAAAAAAAAAAAAAAAAAAAAAGGTAAGCTTTTTAACAACTTTTAACTTAATTTCATGTCAGTTCTTGTTTGATGAGATGTGAGATTAAGTTTAAAGTTGCTACTTAGCTTAAAATTTTTAAATAATTTTGCTCAAGAATGGACGAGGCGTTTCATGAAGCCTAATCACTCGATAGTTACTACAAACCGCCTATTTCAGTGCGCCTAGTAGGACGAGTAGAAACCCAAAGATACCTCGTGTGCTTAAAAATTCCCTGGAGTACTTCGTAAAGACCTAACAAGATTTACCCATCCTTGAAGAATTGAGATACGCATCAACTTAACTCCCAGAGCGACACAAATTTCATGATACGCGATACTTCTCGAAGAAAGATTCCGAACCCGAATATCATTAGCTGAGAGTGCACAAGATTGACAACCCTAAAACCGCGTTAAGAACAATACACAGGCAATTCGAGTTTTCAGGATAAGTCCTTTGGTTTTATCAATGCCTCCGTAGTATTCAAAGATAAGAAATCCAATTAGAGCGACGTACATGAGGAGCGCCTTACCTATTATGTCGAATCGTAGCAAAAGATTCACATCGTGATTTTGGTAGACACTATAGGACGCATTAAGAACACAGTTGGAGTAGATTTCGACCTACCATTGCTAGACCGATGGTCAGGGTGAGCATACTATCCGACATTGGAAGATATACTTAGGGTATGCACTATTGATTTTGGAAGAAACAGAAATGCACATCCCCCTTAGTTGAACATTCTCCTTGGTTATCTACTAGTTGTTTATTTGAAAGCGATCCAATATTTGAGCCAATCCTTTAAAAATATTGAGTTTCTTTTCTTACAACTTGATATTTAACTTAATTTCATGACAGTTCTTGTTTGATGAGTTGTGAAGTTAAGTTAGATTCAAGTTGTTACGTAGTTTAAAGTTAGGTTTAATCTCATGACAGTTCTTGTTTGATGAGTTGTGAGATTAAGCTGAAATCAAGTTGTTATTGGGCTTAAACTGTGGTTTAGTTTAATCTCATGACAGTTCTTGTTTGATGAGTTGTGGGGTTAAGCTAGATTTCAGTTGAGGCTCAACTTAAACTACCGAAAAGATGCCTAAGGTTTTTGGCAGCTTTACTCAAGGACGGGAAAGCTTACCTTACTGTGTGATTATTATGTGGTTTCATTTGTGTGATTTCTAGAGGTTAGGAAGTATTGATAGTACCATTTGGGAAGTAGCACCCGGTACTATTTGGATTGACACCCACACCCTTACCTTCCTGTGTGCAACCAAATCAAAGGGTGAATACTGTCCGATCAAGCTCAGACCCTTAGTCAACTGAATTTTGAGGACAAAATTCTGTTAACGGGGGTAGACTGTAGCAACCGTGAATTTTCCAGGTATTTACTTAACATTTAAGACTCAAAATAATTTATTTTAGAAATTACATATTTCTCTTGCGTATAACTTGTATCTAAACTGCACGAATCAAGAAAACGATACCACACGCATACCGACACCAGATTAGTAATGGTTCAAATTTTTAATTCATTTTCGGAGTCAGTAAAATTTACTTGATGTCAGTTTTATAAAAACGACTCTAAATTTATGTTTTTCACATTTATGTAAAACCGGGGTACCACGATTTCACCTCAACTTAACAGAACACGGGGTACACAAAATACAATTAAAACACTTATAATATTATAAAAAACACACCCACACCTACACATTTATCTTATCCCTTCCTTGAATATAACCCCCCCATCCATCCATATTCATTCTATCTCTCCTGGTTCTTTTCCCCAACTCCCCAAAACAAATTCTGATCAATCACTATCAAAAAAAATTACGGATCAACATGCTGCTATACTCTCATGGTGTTGTCATTCTCACTAGCCATCCCCTAGAAGTCAACAAGTATCGATAGTCAAGTGACTCGGATTGAAAATGATCTTTGCTGAAATTGGATGATCTACAATCCCCTATGTTCTAAAGTATAACCAAAAGACTTCCTTAATGTTTTCTTTTTATGGGCTATACGATCCCCGTGGATCCACATACTATGTTTTTCTTTCACCGTTGGATAGTACTTAGTCCCCTCTTGGGCGTGTGTGAGAATGAAACATTTAGCAAAAAACAAGTCCCTTTCAGTTACAAAACAACACATGGTGTGATATTTTTGGTTTCCAAACTTTCTTCTCTGGCTGATTCCTCTGTCTGTTTTTCCATTCACTTTGTTGGTTCCTCTTATGGACTTCTTCTCTGGCTGATTCCTCTGTCTGTTTTTCCATTTACTATGAAAGAGATAAGAAGTACAAAGAAACAAAGCCACACATTTGTCTATGAGAAAAAAAAGGGAAACCTTAAAACCCCAGACCAAAATGAATCCTCAGATCAGATCCCTTTTTCGGAAAGTTTCGCGATTTACCTCTTTCATGTTGACCGTAGAACCGGTCGGTGGCAGGGTCGGTTTTCCTTACCATCTCCATTGAGAGCAAGGTTGGTCCTAGAATATTTTGGATCTTGTTTGCCCTGATATAATTGGAGACACTTAGCTTGACTATTTTTCAATATTTTGCATATCAATATTTTAGTTGCTTTTTAGAAACATGTAGTATATGTATGTTTCGTACCTGACGGGATTGGGTATTGTAGTATTATAGTAGTAGTTGTTGTTGTTGTCTTAGAAACATGTACCATTTTTTTGCTTAGTATAATACTAGTAAGGTTTTGATAAATGACACCTTTACTAACATGTTACCATGAAATTTGTATAACTAAAACCTAGCTAGCTTTTAATCAAGATTTAGGATAGTATATATGACTGCTACCACTCTTTCTAAATTAGTGATCGTTGCACTTGCTTTAGTTGTTATAGAGGTGGCGAGATACATCTAATCAGGTGGGGAGGGGCGGGGTTGATTGGTTTGTAACGAGTCAAAGTGAATGTCTACTTTTTTGTCCAATCATATTATAAATGTATTGAATGTGCTGGCTGGTTTAGTTGAAACTAGGATTTTCATTGGTAACTTTAGTACTTTGTCGGTCGAACCCCCGCTGTGAGAGCGTGAGATTTTCCTGGCTCCCGGGAACCACCTTCCACTACACTGGCTTCGACTGACCCTGAGTGACATAAATAAATAAGCGCTATTACTAGACAATGTCGTTTTTTCAGGTATACATTACATACATACATACGAGAATACGCCTCTTAAAAAGCAAAAATAAAAGAAAATAAATAATAATAAATACATAAAAAAAAAAAAAAAAAAAAATCCATGGCATTTAGCAGTCGACTAGTATTTACAATGACAAACTAGCAAGTAGTA
The DNA here is from genome assembly GCA_021014915.2 of Artemisia tridentata subsp. tridentata. NCBI lineage: Eukaryota > Viridiplantae > Streptophyta > Magnoliopsida > Asterales > Asteraceae > Artemisia > Artemisia tridentata. The sequence goes on along the minus strand of CP139505.1, from coordinate 305,619,874 downwards.
AGCTATAGGAAAGCCGCAATGACAACCAAGACCCATTCCGCCCACCGAAACGCTATCACCAATCTGCCCGGCATTCACGTCCGCCGCCAGGTGAGCATGTTGACACATATCCTTGTCCATAAGAAACAAAACCAACCTAGGTTATGTAAGTTGCACTAAAAAGGAAATGTAAGAAAAAGAGCCAACCAGCCACAGGAGTGCAGAATTGTACAATATTTGTCCAGGAAAATGCTCCAATGGGGAGCTGCCCAGCATAAGTAGTGGGGTTGCCATTTCATCCCTTCAGACATTTTTGTTTGTTTGTGAGAACAAAAAAAAATATATATATATATTTATATCTCTATAAAGACTACACAGTTGTTACATTCACAAACACAAAACATACCCTTATTGTCTGAAAGAAAACACAAAATGATGATCATGAAAGTTACTAAACTCTTTCATCATGCAGTGAGAGCTGATGTAAAACCTTGGCAGCTCATTATTTCTCGGGGGGGAAGATTTCGGAGAGAGAGTCCTGGTGAGTTTCTTTATTTTGCAACATTGCAATAAAAGTTTTTGTTTTTGTTTTTTTTTCTTCTTCTTTTGGTTTCTAACATAATCTTCTTTTTGTTGTTTTATTGTCTTGATAACAGAAGTCCATAAGAGGAACCAACAAAGTGAATGGAAAAACAGACAGAGGAATCAGCCAGAGAAGAAAGTTTGGAAACCAAAAATATCACACCATGTGTTGTTTTGTAATGAAAGGGACTTGTTTTTTGCTAAATGTTTCATTCTCACACGCGCCCAAGAGGGGACTAAGTACTATCCAACAGTGAAAGAAAAACATAGTATGTACTCCATCTCTATTTGGAAATTATTTTTTAAATCTAAGGTTTTGTTTTAAATCTATGTTTATGAGAGCTTAATAACTGTTAAAGAGAGGTTTTTATAATATATCTTTGTATGTAGTTGATAAGGTTAAAGGGAAATTCTGGTTTAACGGGTGTTTGTTTAAGCTTATATGGTTTCGGCTTATTTGTACAAGTCCATCTTTTTCAGCTTATTTTAATGTTATGGGCTTATACACACTTATTATGACATAATAAGCTCATATAAGCCCATAACTTAAATAATAAGCCAAAAAAGATGGGGTTATAATAAATAAGCCGACACCACATAAGCTTCAACAAACACTCTCAAACTATTTTTCAGATCTAGTTTATTTATTAAACTTTTGAAACAGTAAAATGCAAATAAACAGATTTATTATGTTGATTGTTTAAGTTTTATTGTCACACCAAAAACTTTGAGTTGCCAGCATTCAACATGAGAAGCTTATTATGTTTTGATGCTTATATTTGCACTTTTAGTTGGTTAAGTTTATGCAATCTGTGTAAATGTTATGTAGCATACTTAACTTTTGATGTTGGAAGTATTTGCAATGTTTCTTTTGATTTTCATGACGGTCATGGGATTGTGATTTTGAGTTTGATATGTTTCTTTTGATTTTCGTGGGGGGTATTGGGATTCAGATTTTGAGTTTTTCATCACTTGGAAGGTTTTTGGTAGTGTTTTGGTTTTCATAGAGGTTCTATGTTTTGGTTGGCTTAGTTTGTTTTGAGGCCGTCGTTGTATTGTATCATTTTCAGTGTAAGGCAAATTTCGACAGTTTTTTTAAAATTTGAAACTAGCCAATTATAGTTAGAACTTGAACGATGCAAATATTTTGACAATTTGGTAGATATACATGTTTTCTCTTTAGTCGTTCAAATATTATGTTAGTTTTTGTGTTTATAGTGTCTACTACTTTATTGTTTTCAGAAACATTAAAACAAGTTCCAGGAACCCATCTTTTTGCTCAATATAAGATCCTGCTAAAACATATCGATCTTTTAGTGTTTCGTATTGTCTTTTTAACTTGTTTCTTAGGAAAAAGCACACTTGTTAGTGATCCATTCAACTATGCACTTGTTGTTAAAGTGTTGTCGATCCTTAATGACATTTACTTTACAGCATTACACTACTTTATGGTTTTCAGAAACATTAAAACAAGTTCCAGGAACCCATCTTTTTGCTCAATGTAAGATCCTGCTAAAACATATCGATCTTTTAGTGTTTCGTATTGTCTTTTTAACTTGTTTCTTAGGAAAAAGCACACTTGTTAGCGATCCATTCAACTATGCACTTGTTGTTAAAGTGTTGTAGATCCTTAATGACATTTACTTTACAGCATTACCACTTTAAATAGGTTTACTAACTGGTGTATTTCTATTAACTAGGCTCTTACAAGGGCTTGTACGGCCCGGAGGGGGTAGCAAATTGGAACGCCATCATATATAGTGGCGCAACTGTAAGAGTACGCTTCGATATTGATCCCACATTTCCCAAGGATATGCACAAGATCAAGAAGATGCCCAAACGTCAAAAGTTTGATTGCATTTATTACATTGATTCGACTGGAGAGAGCAACATGAAGAACTTTTTCATCATGTACAGCTCTGTTCTGAAAAATGGGGGAGAGATTCATATGATCCTCAAAGAGACAGATTTTCTGTCCTTGAATCTTCAAGATCTTGCTGCTTCAGTGAATATCTATATCAAGTCGAAGGCACCATTTTTCGTTAAATACTGTCTGGGTTATACCCCGAGACATATCACCACCAATGATGCAAACATATATATTTTTGAGCTGGATGAAACCAAGAAGGTACAAATTTTGATTAATCTTGAACTAAGACTGTATAGCCTTTTTAACTTTGTTGCTCTAACATAAATGTATCTGTTTCTTGTTTGTTGGTGTTTGTAGACTACCAAGTCCAACAACGAAGAGCTTGTGACTGAGACTCTGAGTGCCTCAGTTGATAATCATAATGCTGATACTTCTGTTTTACCACCTCAACTTGTAAATTCACACTCTCGACTCGTTTATTTTGTTATTTATAACTGTAATTTTGGATAGTAACTTACCATATAACCTGATCTTCTATTTTCAGGTTGAGTCAAGGCGTTGTATAATGATACCTCTTTATTTCTATACAGAACATGGTCAATGGTGGAACTGTTAACTTCTGGACCATTATCAACTTATCAAAGCAGAATGAACAAGCAGTTGGGCGCTTTGTAAGTATATGCTCTTTTATGCAGTCATATTAATGTTTATGCAGATCATTCTAACATTTTTTTTTTTACTTTCTGCTGAAGGTTATTAATCCCCAACCATTGATTCCAACATGTTCTGCAATGCCTCACAACATTGAGAAGGCTCTTGTTGATTTACAGATTCAGTCTAAAGTGCAGCTAGCAAGAGTTGCACTGCCTGAAACTAAAGGAACTTACCGTAAGTACACTTTTTCAGATTCCTCAAAGTGTTTGTGTGTGATACAGACGTCTTTATAGCTGACATTCGATTCTTCTCTTTTTCCCAGGAAGGATCCAACGGGTGTGTGAAACTGAGTTAGGATTATTGTCACAGAATGTGAAAGTAAGTTCTTACACATATAAAGCACTTATTATGGTTTCAATTCATTAAAAACATTTACTAATTTGGAATCATATCAGGCTGGTGGGAGGAACCGTGTACTGTCTGCAACTCCAAATGTCACTGATTGGCCAAACATAATCGTTGGTACTCATCCTCAAATTGGAGATGATTCCAGTCCTGCCACAGTACGTTTCTACGCCTCTTGTTACTTTATTAAATTATTCAGAAGATAGCCTTTTTGACCCATTTGACTTAACAATGGGTTGATATGTGTTTAATTTAATGTTGAAATGTTAAATGAGTCAAAAGTGTCATCCAAAGTGCTTGGGTTGACTAGGTCATACATGCCAAAACTCGCTCTAGAAGTTTAAATGTTGAAAGATTAGATTGTAAAACCATTATGATGTTTGTAATCTGAATTAATAATGGATTATTTTGAAAGTTTGAAAATCTGAAACTAAAACCATTTCGAACCATTTGTGTATAGTGGATGGTTCTTTGACATTGGATTTTTATTATGATAAAGGTGGTTGCTTCGATGGATTGGCCTCAAATGACAAAGTACAAGGCCCTTGTATCTGCACAACCACATCAGCAAGAAATGATGCAGGACTTGTACATGCCTAAGAGAGGTGTCATTCATGAAGGGTTGATCAGGTAAAGAGTTGGTCTCTTTTAAAAAGACTATTCGTTTGGTCTTGAATTGAGTTTAGGTTTAAGGGATTCTTGTTGTTTCTGTTTATGTTTCGCAGAGAGTTTTTGCTGAATGATAAGGATAAGATCCGAAAGGTACTTCTCCTTTTACCTGTCTTGCTTTAAGACTTTGAAAATTCTGTCAGTTCCTCCTTTTAAAATATGATGTTGATGTTTCAGACGTGTATTCCTTGCAGATGCCTCCTGTGACATTTGTTCTTCCAGGTTTCTGTAGCCTACAGGTGAACCCTTTTTACTGTTTATTGTTTTCATAATTCTTTTTTGTAAAGTAATTTTAGTGAAATATCAAGCTAAATATGTATTCATTGTTTGCCTAATGTAATTTGGTTGTCTCTTTTCTAGGGCACGAGTCACCCCACTCACAATCATGCTGAGAACAAGTTCACTGCTGATGGCTTGCAGATGCTAACAAACAGTTCGTGCTACATGTAATACAGCTATCCCTGTTACCATTCCATAAGTTTCTTAAGAAAAATTCTTTTGCGTAAACCTAACCTATTTTCATTTCAACTTTTAGGTATGCTAGGTCCACCCGTTATGACTCCATTGGTATGCCCTCTGCTTCTATTTTCTTCTTTCAGTCCTTTTATTAACTATTAGCTGTTATAGTTTTTACAGCACATTTTGTATTTCAAACATTATTACTAGTCCTTTCATTATACATTATTGATCAACTCTTAAAACCTTACAATTTGTATACCATAAATTATTCCTAACGGACACTTGTGTTTGCAGTTCAACGCGCATACTATGCTCATCCTGCTGCAGTCAGAGGTGTGTCTTACATGGAGGGAGATCAGTGTGCAACACGAGATCGTGTGGCTGAAGTTCGTTCTCTTCCACTTATTCATGACAATTGAAAGAGTGTAATGCCCTACAACTAGGTTGCTAGTGGCCTTTTTGAACCTTAATTACTTTTAGGTATTTTGATATGTGGTTGACTTTGAGTTATGGTTTATATATGGGGATTTTGGTTGGTTCATTATCCCCCATATAGTATGTAAGTAATAGGATACACTGCCAAGCAAAGCGTTAGTGCTTTTGCTTGTGCGTGAGACGGTGATGGGTCTTGCTAGCAGGATGACAGTTTTTGATCTGAATGAAAGGTTAACTTTTGGAAGTGTAACCATATTTACATCCTTCTTATTATTAGCTGGTATCTTTGATTGCTAGTTCGATTATATTTGGTCTCCTTGAGATGTCTAACTTGCAAGTGTGTGCTTATGTGAACCTTAAATGCTATAGTATTGTTGCTTTATGAAATGCCATGATCATTAATGTTAAAGCACCAAGACTACAAAGAAATTGAATTGCATGTAAGTAACTTGGTTGTTTTGTTAATGAAATATATACTCTTCCCTTGTGCAAATTTAAAACACCTTCAATTTTTAGTAAAAGCTGTGACTGCTTAGATATATTGCACTGAAATGATTGAACTATGTAATGATCAATAAACGGGTTTAGGAGGTCGCGGTTGATGGAAATAAGCCATGATTTTAGAGAGAGAAAGTAAAGAGAGAAAGTGGAGAGAAACTTGTTATCTATTAGCTTGAAATAAAATGAAGAATACAAACTTTCCCACACCCCTCATGGAGTGTCATGAGGGGTATTTATAGGCCTATGACATTACATGTTTGCCATTTAGACATAAGTAGTCCCTGCGTTTACTACTTATTATAAATCTAGTCCAATTCACTTAAGTGACGATGTCTTTATAAAAAAGCGAGTCTAACAATCTCCCTCCAAAATGTCGTTACAAGTGAATGGTTACAATGAGACCTATTCATAAAGTAAATTACAATAGTAATAAACTTTTGTCGAAGCGCAGAGTCTCTGTAGTCTAGATTCTGAGGCAGACTTGAAGTTCTCTATTCCGAAGATCGCGGCTTCGATCTTTGTGCTGACGGCACTAATACTTGTAGCTCTGAACTTCAACTGTAATGGTCTAGTTAGGTTATTACTCCCTCCTAACTAGTGAGCCATTTTTTCTTCTCTGCTCCCTCCTGAATCGACAACTCTCTTTAGTCTTCAAACACGCAGCGGAGACTATAGATACTAAAGGAAGCACAATGGTTATCATTCGGGAGCATCATAACAACATATCTCACATAGTATTTGCATCCAAGTTGGTAATAAGCCTCGAAGTACCCTCAACCAAGTTGCTGAAGACGAAACACTACTTTTTCCTTCGTGCACTTCTCCCTCCTGATGGTTACGAGTCATCGGAAACATCATAAACTTGTGCACATGCCATAGATTACCTTTTAATCCTTGATACAAACCTAGATCTCAATGAAGCACTACCAATCACCAACCTCCCAAATGGAGTAGGGAGGTTCTATTTATACTTGTTTGAGATGGATGGGCTTGGACTTGGGTGGGCTTATACATGGGCTCTTTTCAATACAAAATATAACCTATTAGCTTAAGTCCAAGCCCATTAATTAGATTCACTAATTACACAACGACACTCTTAATTAAAATATTACAACATTAATGACCATCACTTTTTTATAAATCCTAACAATCTCCCCCTAAGGGATGGTCATTCAAATGATGCTCGGAGTGATGTGGTCTTTCGTCTTCAATGTCTTGTGTTTTGTGTGTCGTTGCATAATAGTCTTTGATCTTGTTCCTTCATGCATTGTGATCTTCAAAGTATCGTCTTTTTATGGTTCTTGACTTGATCAGCATCTTCTTTACATTGGCGTCGCGTCCTCCAACATACTCATACCTCATGATCTTCGTACTTGTCATCCTTTCATGATTCATTACTTTGTTCTTGACTTCTTGATTAGCTTTTTGACTTTGTTGTGACACTTTGTCTTTGACTTGATCTTTAGGTCTTGAACTTTTACACTTGAGCTCTGTTGAGGATGATCTTTGTACGTATGAGTATGTGGAGGTGAAGATGTTGTATTCATCGGATGGTGGTAGATGGACTTTCGTCGGTAGCTGCATAAAACAGTTAGCAATAATACGTCCAACACTTACAGATTTGGACTTCGAGATCGTCAACAGCATAGTGTGAAGACTTTCTCTAATCCAACCCCAGGCCGTTCTGAACCGGATACCCCCGAAAGGGCTTACACGGACACACCGAAGTGCACCCACGATTCAGTGAGTCGCTGGAGATCACCCCACGACTGTAGACCGTTTGAAGCACGTAACCATCATGATATAAATGGCAAGATCCGAAGATCTCATTAAGACTCTTGTACACCTTGTGTCCTTTTTGGTGAACACAAGGGTAATAAAATGGAAGTGTTCCTAAGAGATCTTTTAATGAGTCTCATTGGCTCTAGACTCTATTGTGCGTTTTAGTTTTAGTAGTCGGAGGCATGGAGCAGAGTGCCACCTTTTCAATATCAACACATCTCGGAATGAGAGGCCGATAGATTATGTAGTGTTCTCTATGAGAAATAAAACAAATATCTTTTAAGAGATATCTGAGTGGCTAGGAGGGGTGGTGCAGCGCGTCACTGGGTCCATGACGTCTTATCTTCAATATCAATATCACTTTAGTGAATACCGATAGCAGATGTATTGACCCGGTTTCTGCCCTAAGTTTTCATAGAGGGCTATTTCTTTTCACCATTTTATTAAACTTTTCTTTTTAATTCTTCAACCCATCCTTTCTCCTTTCTCATTCACTCATTTTTTTTTAATCTTTCCTAAGGACTTCTAATTCTAATCTATTGAAATTGTCCTTGGGTAGATCCCTCCGGCTCTGGCGGATCATAGGACATAACCTAACCATAATCACCTTATTACTCCATGATTATCCTAGATTATCGATCACATGCCATAAAACCTTTTGTGAAAATCTCTCAAAGTGTTTATGAGAAAACACATTTGGTTAACACTTCGAGAGTTTTGTATTTTTGAAATACTCCCCCTTCACATGTGCTCATGCATTTTTGATATAAATTTGCACATGTTGGGTAGAGTTCGCACATTTGAATTGATCAATTTTCAATGAACATGACATTTGCGAGACACGTTTACATCACTAGTTGGACTAGCTTGAAATTATTACCCGTCCCGGTCATATTCAATGATCATCTCTCGAATTGGTACATTCTACTCAGACAAGTCCTTTGCGAGACACGTTTACATCACTGAATAAATTCAGCTTGAAATTATTACCCGTCCAGGACATGTCTTTTCGATCTGACATTTGAGTTTCGTCAATTCGTTGGTTCATACTGAGTCGAGCTCGTTTGAGATTCACTTTTTGATCACATTTTAATCACGTCTTCTCCCCTTCAAAAATGGCATGTAGTGATATTTTTTATATCAACTGATTTAAATGAAAGCTTTTTGGAGAGATAGACAGATTTTAGCATGAATTTGGAACTTTTTAGTTTATAATTTTATACTCCCCTTTAAATAAAGCATATTGTTAAACATTTGGGTTTAAGAGGGAGTTTTCTTTTTGTTTTGCCATTAACATTGCGAGTCCTGATATGAAATAATCAGAAGTCATCAATGTAGCGCGGGTTTCGTACTGAAATATACAAAAGCCGTCATTGAAGTGCGGGTTTCGTACTGAAGAATACGAATGCCATTTGATTAGAATCTGAGAGACGACATGTTTTTAGAAAACTGTTAAATGAACTCTCGCTCAAGCATCTGTACATACCCGTATCATTGTTGAATGACATTTCTAGGTACATACAGAATATTGATTATACGAGAGACATGTCGTGAGAAGAATATTTTTGGTTTTTATGATTTTATATTGCTTTTGTATTTTTGAAAATTTTCTATTTTTATATTTTGCTTTTGTTGGTTTTTCAAATTTTGTATTTTGTTTTTCAAAAATATTTACATGCGAAGCTTTGAGAGATAAAATTCAAGAAGATTCGAGAAGACTTTCTAGCTCCTGAGGAGTTAGGCTTCGCATGCCAATTCGTCGAACTAAATCGTCAAACCTTTCTATTGGAAGGGCTTTAGTAAATAGATCGGCGAGTTGGTATTCAGTCTTAATGAAAAATAATTCAACAGTACCCTCTTCTACGTGTTCCTTGATGAAGTGGTAGCGGACTCTAATATGCTTGGTCTTCGAGTGTTGCACTGGATTGCACGATATGGCTATGGCACTTTTTGAGTCACAATACAAAGTTATGCGGTCGAAAATGAAGCCATAATCTGTGAGTTGTGTCCTCATCCAAAGAACTTGGGCACAACATGAAGATAGAGACACATACTCGGATTCAGCAGTTGATAATGCAGTGCAATAACTTGATGCGCGTGATGTGTCGTTGCGGTTTAGCAGTTTTAATGCCTACTCAAGTTTTAAATTTATATTTAGCCGACTTATCAATAACACACACACTTAACGAGCAGTGTACCCGGTCAGTATGAATATAATGGTAAGTAGAGTGTCGATCACTAAGAGTGGAACGTATTATCTAGTTATTCTAATCAGTATTTTAATATTCTAACGCAAGGGGGTTTCAGCCTGAGAGACTGGCACGATTTGGTTGCAATTAAATAATAAACTAAACCAATAGGCACGAATCAGCAAGTAGCACACACGTACACAGATAAATACTCGAGACAATAAGAGGGCTGTCCTTATGATTAAGTAGTTTGTCACTTGTTTTATTGATAGCTTTATATGAAGTGTATGTAGTTAACCCTTTCTCGTTGGTCCTATTCTTATCGGCGAGTAAACCCTTAATGATTACTTATGTCTAAAAGTTATTCCTAAGTGATCAATTTAGTAACAACCGTGGGAGTGCAACCTTTCAATTGCCATATTACACAAGCCACTAATAAACACAGAGGTTATCAATGCACTAATAAGTAGTAACCAAAGACATCAACATATAAACTTTAATTGATGAGAAAGCAGTTTTAAGGGAGTGCAACCTTTCCGTTGTCACGTTACACAAGCCACCAATCTTGATGAATTAAAGTTTACTAACACAATAAAACAAAACTACTTAATGAATTAAACACATGCAGCACCTTCTTATGGCTCTTGTATCTTCGATTTGAGTGTGTCTTGTGCTGCTGCCTTGACTGAATTCGTCCTTGGTTTCTGTCCGGTCTTCGGTTATTATATATGTGGTCCTCCGAATTTCGTCTGGTCTTGGGGTATTTATAGTTTCTGTCTGAGGGTGAGATGCGGCGCATCTAAGGAGTAGATGCGGCGCATGTACTTAACTTCGCGTGGGGTCCAAGATTATAATATTCAGGAATATTCGTACACCGCCAGAAGATGCGGCGTAACTCATTTATAGATGCGGCGCATGTCCTCTTGAATCTTGGATCGTATCTGGTGAGATCTTGATAGTGATGCGGCGCATGTCGTGAGTGAGATGCGGCGCATCTGGAGCAGATTTGACTTGATCTTGTCCATTTCAGTAGACTCTTCACTTTATGCACGTTTTGCTCCATAATTAGTCCAAAATCGCCAAGTTTCACCAAATGCTTGTTTTCAACTGAGAATTACAAAAGTAAACGATTAAGTATCAATCCTCATACATAATATAATAAAACAAGTCAATTTAATAGGATAAATGATAGTAATAAAATGTACTTATTTGAGTTCATCAAATATCCCCCCACTTGAACTTTACTTGTCCCCAAGTAAACCTTAGATTAAATCTTATGAAAATGTATCCTAAAAGATGTTAGGATTTATTTTTACATTTAAGCATGTATTCGTTTTTGTCATAATCACACAACTAAACACTTAACGAATTAGAAGTAAAATAAAATAATCTGATAAAAGCAAATCTAATCGTTTAACTGTCCAGTCGCGACGAATATTCTATCATAAGCTTGGCAAGTATACACATCTCCACCACTAAAGCTAAGGAATAACAAGTCTAAAGCGGTAAAAAGGGTTTTTAGGCTTAAAGGTTAATTATTCTTATTCTCTATCGATCTCAGATTCCAGAAAAGGCGACAAAACCACAAATACATGATCGAATCCACGAACACGATACTTGCAATTGCTCAAATCCTTAACTCGAATAGGCTAAAGATAGGTCCAAACTTCACCAATAATAATATATCAAAAAGGGCGACAAAATCATAAATACATAGCCGAATCCACGACCACGATACTTAAGATTGCTCAAATCCCTAATCTCAATAAATCAAAGGTTTGGTTGGATAAAGAATAGGGTATGGATAACATTTGGGATATAAATTGGTGTAAAATGAAAAATAAACAAAACAAATAAATTAAAATCCTAAGTGTGGTTAATCACTATCCCAACCATCCCATGAATAAGACTCATATCATAGAATAACTCACGCTTTAACACTTGAAACACACGCTTTAGGTAGACACGAATTATACTCAACAAGATCTTAATAAAAGAATATCCTTAGTTGACGTTCCCATAACTGCCAACTCCCATTCAATCCATAAATATAATACAACAACTAGTGGTGATATCGACCACTTACATAACTTTACATCGTTGGTCAAAACAAACATCCAACTTTCTTTTTCTTTTTCTTTTTCTTTTTTTTTTCGATTTTTTTTTTTTTTTTTTTTTTTTTTTTTTTTTTTTTTTTTTTTTATTATAAACATAAAGATAGATGTGTAAAATTTCACCACATCACTATAACGATAATTCTGGATAATTTTTCCATACTTTTTATAACTTCAGAAATAATGATAATAGTGAAAGTAGTAAACACACGAAAAATAAACTCAAAGATATACAATATTTACTTTCACTCCAATTGCATTGTGCAATTTCCCGACCTAACCAAAGATAATGAATTACGCACGCGAACACAGGTAATGCAAGGAAACACACTTTGCCTATAGCAATTAACCAACCACGGATTCTAATCTACAAGGTAGGTTAAGGTGTAAGGTGTAACGAAACATTTTAAACATAGGTGTAAGAAACGAAAGGAATGGCTCTGAGTGTTTTTCTAGGGGTATCTTACTCTAAAAATGAGAGTAACAAAGGGTTTATACGGGGGTTAACTAACCAGTGTAGTTAGCTAATAACACATAACATAATAAAGGCCATTTGGGTGTAATCCTAGAAATTTACCAATTTAGACAAGTCATTCCAATTATATAAATAATACTCATTATGGTGGTCTCGAATAGTATACAAGCCAAGTTCTAAAGTTTACAAGTCACCGGCACACTCATAGATTTGTGAATTTTGAAAAAAATCACAATTTTTGAAAATAATGTCATGTGTGCAGCTATGCAACTTAGACCTTAAACAAAAACATGCTAAAAATTTTAAATTTTGATATATTAAGCACATTTTAAGCATATTTTGAAAAGTTTAGGACAAGTAAATGTTAAGTGTTCTAATTCTCCAATCCCCCCACTTAAGTTAAACAACGCCCTCGTTGTTTGTATAAAAGGTTAAAAACTGGAAAATAAAAGAATTAGAACAGAAAAACTCCCCTGAGATTTGCTCGGTATGATCCTCCATTAGTGAAAGAGCAAAAATCATCTTTCTTGTGGATTAGAACGTTTAATCTTCATATTCGATGTATCCACAGGAAATGCAGGAATCTATAATACCACCAATGCTTCAAAACACACCTAAGGTAAGAAAGGTTCAACTTGCATAATACATTAGTAGTTAGGTAAAATAAAACATAAAAAATAAAAATGAAAATCATCAGGTCAGTCGATGCGCCGTATCTTATGGAAGAAGATACGCCGTATCGAGCCTGGAATAAATACGGATCAGAATAAAAGATGCGCCGCATCCTTAACCAGGGATGCGCCGCATTAAAATAAACTGATAAAAAGTTTTAAATTCGAAAATAAAAATGCAGAAAAATTAAAATAAGATATGACCATTGCAGGAGATGCGTCGCATCTCAGGATTGAGATGCGCCGTATCCTCGGCGGCCTGACTGACTCGACACATAAACAGAAAATTAAAAGATAAATCCGGGTTGTCTCCCGGTAAGCACTTGTCTTTATTCCAGAGTCTTCAAGTTAGACTCACGTTCAGCTCTTCATTTCATTATGTCGGGCTCAAACTCCACCACCTCATTTTCATTATCCTCAATTTTATTATCAAAGTATTTCTTCACACGTTGCCCGTTTACTTTGAATATATAACCATTTTTATCGCATATTTCAATAGTTCCATATGGATACACTTTCTTGACAACGAACGGACCCGTCCATCTTGATTTAAGTTTACCAGGATACATCTTTAATCTAGAATTAAATAGTAGCACTTTCTCTCCAATAGTAAACGTTTTATCCCCACGTAACCTCGAGTCATGCCATCTTTTAGTTCTTTCTTTGTAGATCTTAGTATTTTTGTAGGCCTCATCTCTTAGTTCATAGAGTTCATTAAGTTCCATGAAACGGTTCTTTGCCGCAGTTTCCATATCCATATTACAATTCGTCAAAGCCCAATATGCACTTTGTTCAATTTCGACCGGTAGGTGGCATGCTTTTCCGTATACAAGACGAAATGGAGTGCATCCCGTTGGTGTCTTATAGGTTGTACGGAATGCCCATAAAGCATCATTTAACTTGTCAGACCACCCTTTTGGATTATATCCAGTCGTTTTTTCAAGAATTCGCTTTATAGCCCTATTGGTTACTTCGGTTTGCCCATTGGATTGAGGATGGTATGCGGTGGAAACCCTGTGATATACTCCATATTTTTGCAAGGCTCTCCCCAGATGATGATTACAAAAGTGTGTTCCCCTATCACTAATCAATGCTTTAGGAATTCCAAACCTAGAGAACAAACTTTGTAAAAATTTAAGTACTACCTTGCTGTCGTTCGTTGGTAATGCTTGCGCTTCGACCCATTTTGATACGTAGTCAACAGCAACCAAAATATATTTATTACCTTTAGATTCAGGAAACGGTCCCATGAAGTCCAATCCCCATATGTCGAAAACTTCACATACATGGATATAATTTTGTGGCATTTCGTTTCTTGATGTTATATTCCCGGATCGTTGACACGCATCACATCCTTTTATATAATCTTTTGCATCATCCAACATAGTAGGCCAATAAAATCCCGCTTCAAGGATCTTTCTTCTTGTGACGACTGCACCGTGATGTCCCCCCGTTGGCCCTGAATGGCAATGTGCCAATATTGCTGGGATGTCATTACCATCTACGCATCTTCGTAAAATATTGTCAGGACATAATTTAAAGGCATAAGGTTCATCCCAAATATACTCGCTAGCGCGAGTTAGAAACCTTCTTTTCTCGTCGGATGTTAGCCTTTTTGGAATTTCATTTGCAACAATAAAGTTTATATAGTCGGCATACCAGGGCCCATTATTATTGCTCTTAATTCCCACCATCATAAGGTGTTCATCAGGAAAGTCATCAGCTATTTCCCGTTCGTCAAGCACCTCCATATTAGGGTTTTCAAGTCTAGATAAGTGGTCAGCAGCTAGATTCTCGGCACCCTTTTTATCTTTAATTTCAATATCGAATCCTTGGAGCAATAAAACCCACCTAATAAGCCTTGGCTTGGCATCCTGTTTATTGAACAAATACTTCAAAGCAGAATGGTCAGTGTAAACCATAGTTTTTGACAATATAAGATATGATCTAAATTTATCGAATGCAAAAACTACTGCTAAAAGTTCTTTTTCCGTGGTGGTGTAGTGTTCTTGGGCATTATTCAATGTTTTGCTAGCATAATAAATTGGCTTAAATTTCTTATCTATCTTTTGACCAAGTACAGCTCCAACAGCATAATCACTAGCATCACACATTAGTTCAAAAGGCAAATTCCAATCCGGCGAAATTATAATAGGTACTGAAGTTAGTTTTTCTTTAAGTATATTAAATGCCTTTTTGCAATCTTCAGAAAAATCAAACTTCGCATCTTTTAGCAATAATTGGGTCATTGGCCTAGATATCATTGAAAAATCTTTTATGAACCTACGATAAAATCCAGCATGCCCTAAAAAACTTCTAACACCCTTTACATTAGTGGGGTAAGGTAGTTTAGCAATTACATCAATTTTAGCTTTATCGACTTCTATACCTTTCCCAGAAATCTTATGTCCTAACACAATTCCCTCTCTAACCATAAAGTGACATTTTTCCCAATTAAGAACAAGGTTAGTTTCTTCACACCTAGCAAGCATTTTATCAAGTTTAAAGAGACAATCACTAAATGAGTTACCGAACACCGAGAAGTCGTCCATGAAGACTTCCATAAAGTCTTCTACCATATCATGGAAGATAGCCGTCATACAACGTTGGAAAGTGGCAGGGGCGTTGCATAGTCCGAACGGCATTCTTCTATAGGCGAAGGTTCCATAAGGGCAGGTGAAAGTCGTCTTTTCTTGATCCTCGGGGGCAATTGGTATTTGGAAGAAACCTGAAAAATCATCTAAAAAACAATAATAATCATAACCTGATAGTCTTTCTAACATTTGATCAATAAATGGAAGAGGGAAGTGATCTTTTCGCGTAGCATCATTGAGTTTGCGGTAGTCGATGCAAACTCTCCATCCGGTAACAGTTCTTGAAGGGATTAGCTCATTGTCGTCATTGAGTACTACCGTCATTCCTCCTTTTTTTGGTACAACATGGATGGGACTGACCCACGAGCTGTCAGAAATTGGGTAGATAAGTCCGGAGTCAAGCAATTTCACAATTTCATTTTTCACCACATCTTGGACTTTTGGATTCAAACGCCTTTGAGGTTGGATAGTTGGCTTGAATTCATCCTCCATAAGGATTTTATGCGTACAAAATGACGGGCTAATTCCCTTAATATCAGACATACTCCACGCTAATGCTCCTTTTCGTTTATACAATACCTGCAAAAGTAATTCCTTTTCTTTTGGCGTTAAATCAGATCCAATAATAACGGGTGAATTAGTGTTCCCATTTAAATAGGCATACTCCAAAGTAGAAGGGAGATCCTTAAGCACAGGTTTAACATTACTAATTTCAGTAGCACTAGCGGAGTAAACTTGTTCTTTAATTATATCGCTGCTGTCATTAGATAGATGCGCCGCATCGATATTTTCGATGCGCCGCATCGCGTTACATACAGCAGAGTCAGCAGCAAAATTATAATCAATAGTATTCTCATCTACTTGATCTTCTATAGCAATTGCGTTTTCTAAATTTTTAAGCAGAAAAGAATCAAGCAAATTATTCTTTAACAATTTCTGAGTAAATTGATTAATCGTATCATCAGAAACATCGATATTATAGCATTCATCGTCATCGGATTCATCTTTACTCATAGATTGTTCCATGTTAAACTCAACCTCATCTTTCCCTATGGTAAAAGTTATCTTTTTATTAAAAACATCAATTATGGCCCTAGCAGTGGCTAAAAATGGTCGTCCTAATATTATCGGAGTTCTAGAATTTTCAGGCATATCGAGGATAACGAAGTCGATAGGTAATTCAAATTTATCAACTTTTATTAATATATTTTCAGCTATTCCTAATGGGTATTGTATGGACCTATCAGCTAGTTCTAAGCACATCCTAGTAGGTTTTGGTTCACCAAGACCTAATTTATCATACATAGAAGAGGGCATAAGACTTATACTAGCTCCTAGGTCGGCTAAAGCATTATCAATATGCAAAATTTTAATTTGACAAGGAATAGTGAAACTCCCTGGATCTTTTTCTTTAGACGGAAGCTTGTTGAGTAATGCTGCTGAGCTTCGTTTCCCCATTGTTATGGTGCAAGCTTCTTCAAGTTTAGACTTGTTTGTAAGCAAGCTCTTCAGATATTTGGCATATTTTGGCATTTGCACCAGGGCTTCCATAAATGGTATGCTTAGCTGCAGCTGCTTTAGATTCTCCAGGAATTTCTTTTGATAGGCATCTTCTTTCTCTTTCCTTACCCTTTGCGGGAAAGGTAGTGTTGATTGTTTAGGTTCAACAGAAGGTTCTTCTCTAATTACTGGTTCTGGATCACTCTCTTTTGGTTGCTCTTGCTCAGGTGGTAAAGATTCAGGGGAAATCTTGTTTGTAGCGTCATCCTCGGGTGTCTCTCCGATTTGAAAGGTCGACTTTCCGCCTCTAGTTGTAATCCCTTTCAAGTCTTGCTTTACCAAAAGCACCCTATTAAGCACCGTTGACAATTGGTGCACTTCAATTGCCAATCCATAAATCATGTTGTTTTGTTCCTTTAGTAAAAGCTCATGACTGCCTTTGAATTCATTAATAAAGTTTCGTGCTTCATGATGTTCTTTTTCATTGGCTTGAGCGATTTGTAGTGCAAACTCTTCCATGGTAAGATTTCTTTGGGGTCTTCCGAACAAGTAGGGGAAAATATCGAACATTGTTCCTGAAAATTAAAGAGAGGTAGATATCAAAGTAAAAGTTTCCAGGTATAAGGGTCAGAGTATTTTCCGTCCGGAGATAAGAAAAATAAAAGTTACTGATATCTGCAGACGATGCGCCGTATCCAAAAAGATGGATACGCCGTATCTTATAATCGTTAAAATTAAATCAGACTTTATTCAGAAAATAGATACGCCGCTTAGAAATTAGAATGCGCCGTATCAATTTTAATTATCAAAAATCGATATTTATTAAAAATTAAATGCGTCGTATTAACAATAGTTAATGCGCCGTATTTTCGTTACGTTTCAAAATACGAGATTTTTGATTCAGAAGATACGCCGTATCGATAGAGATCGATGCGCCGTATTTGTTTAATTAATCGAAAACTGTTTTTAATTAAAATAATAGATACGCCGTATCTGCTAAAGCAGATGCGTCGTATGGCGTTAAAGTTTAGAAAAATTTTTCTTAAAAATAGATACGCCGTATCTTGGGGAAAAGATGCGTCGTATCGCTTTATCGCTTAGAAAAAATTTTCTTATTAAAAACAGATACGCCGTATCTTGGGGAAAAGATGCGTCGTATCGAATTAATTAAACGCGTTGTATTTATAAAAAATTGAACGCAATACGCCGTATCTGAGAAATCAGATGCGCCGTATC
Source organism: Artemisia tridentata subsp. tridentata (assembly GCA_021014915.2). NCBI lineage: Eukaryota > Viridiplantae > Streptophyta > Magnoliopsida > Asterales > Asteraceae > Artemisia > Artemisia tridentata. The sequence goes on along the minus strand of CP139505.1, from coordinate 305,601,759 downwards.
GTTCGATTTAGCTCAGTACAACGATAGCAGTATGCAAAAATACGAAAAATAAAAAACAATTAAAACACACGAAAATAAAAACAAATAAAGCAAACAAATAACACACAAAAACAGAAAATATGCAAAATAGTACAATGAATGCAAATTAATCTAATACACAACAAAATTAGCGGTTAGATAAAAATAAATTAAAACCTAATTAAAATACTAATCAAATTAACAGATAATAACAATTCACTCCCCGGCAGCGGCGCCAAAAACTTGATGCGCGTGATGTGTCATTGCGGTTTAGCAGTTTTAATGCCTACTCAAGTTTTAAATTTATATTTAGCCGACTTATCAATAACACACACACTTAACGAGCAGTGTACCCGGTCAGTATGAATATAATGGTAAGTAGAGTGTCGATCACTAAGAGTGGAACGTATTATCTAGTTATTCTAATCAGTATTTTAATATTCTAACGCAAGGGGGTTTCAGCCTGAGAGACTGGCACGATTTGGTTGCAATTAAATAATAAACTAAACCAATAGGCACGAATCAGCAAGTAGCACACACGTACACAGATAAATACTCGAGACAATAAGAGGGCTGTCCTTATGATTAAGTAGTTTGTCACTTGTTTTATTGATAGCTTTATATGAAGTGTATGTAGTTAACCCTTTCTCGTTGGTCCTATTCTTATCGGCGAGTAAACCCTTAATGATTACTTATGTCTAAAAGTTATTCCTAAGTGATCAATTTAGTAACAACCGTGGGAGTGCAACCTTTCAATTGCCACATTACACAAGCCACTAATAAACACAGAGGTTATCAATGCACTAATAAGTAGTAACCAAAGACATCAACATATAAACTTTAATTGATGAGAAAGCAGTTTTAAGGGAGTGCAACCTTTCCGTTGTCACGTTACACAAGCCACCAATCTTGATGAATTAAAGTTTACTAACACAATAAAACAAAACTACTTAATGAATTAAACACATGCAGCACCTTCTTATGGCTCTTGTATCTTCGATTTGAGTGTGTCTTGTGCTGCTGCCTTGACTGAATTCGTCCTTGGTTTCTGTCCGGTCTTCGGTTATTATATATGTGGTCCTCCGAATTTCGTCTGGTCTTGGGGTATTTATAGTTTCTGTCTGAGGGTGAGATGCGGCGCATCTAAGGAGTAGATGCGGCGCATGTACTTAACTTCGCGTGGGGTCCAAGATTATAATATTCAGGAATATTCGTACACCGCCAGAAGATGCGGCGTAACTCATTTATAGATGCGGCGCATGTCCTCTTGAATCTTGGATCGTATCTGGTGAGATCTTGATAGTGATGCGGCGCATGTCGTGAGTGAGATGCGGCGCATCTGGAGCAGATTTGACTTGATCTTGTCCATTTCAGTAGACTCTTCACTTTATGCACGTTTTGCTCCATAATTAGTCCAAAATCGCCAAGTTTCACCAAATGCTTGTTTTCAACTGAGAATTACAAAAGTAAACGATTAAGTATCAATCCTCATACATAATATAATAAAACAAGTCAATTTAATAGGATAAATGATAGTAATAAAATGTACTTATTTGAGTTCATCCGCAATCTTGTTTCCTTGATGACCAGCCTACTAGCTTTTCTCCCAAGAATTGTGCTCCCCCGGATGTACTTTTTGCGGTGACTTGACAACCAGCTTGATCGGCATCTGAAAAGGCTGTTAGTTTAAATTCCGAATCCTTCGGATACCAAAGACCCATATTAATGGTTCTTCGTAGGTACCGAAAGATCCGTTTAACCTCTTGGAGGTGAAGTTCGGTAGGCCTTGCCTGAAACCGTGCTAATAAACAGACAGCAAAGTGTATATCGGGTCGACTAGCAGTTAAGTACATGAGAGACCCAATCATGCTCCGATATTTCTTTGGATCCATGGGTTTCCCATATAAATAAGCACCTATTTTGGGTGAAGTGACCATTGGAGTACCAACAGAGTCACAATTTTCCATTCCATGTTTCTTTAAAATCTCAATTGTATATTTAGCCTGTTTAATGAAAATACCACGATGGGATTGATGGATTTGAAGTCCAAGGAAGAATTTTAATTCGCCCATCATAGACATTTTAAATTTACTTTTCATGAGATTTTCAAAATGTTTTGAATGTTTCGGATTAGTGGACCCAAAGATTATGTCGTCCACGTAAATCTGAACAATCAAAATGTCATCTTTGAATTTTTTAGTAAACAAGGTTGGGTCAATTGTTCCTTTGGTGAAATGATTAAGAAGAAGGAAAGATGATAATTCGTCGTACCACGCCCTTAGGGCTTGTTTCAAACCATA